>JAGFMF010011663.1:2727972-2757776 GCA_019455555.1 Galemys pyrenaicus | reverse complement strand
GTCCTGGCTGTGACACTGACTGCAAGGAGCACCAAAGGCCCTGAGCCTGGTGTCTCAAAGAGCTGTCTGTTGGTGACATAAACCAACAACTCACAAGAGCTGTAACACTCGGTGTCCACTGGAACACCGCCTCAGCAGGCCCGTAGTGGTCATTGCTCCTGGACAGTGCTGCCTAGAAATGGTGACCGGTGACTGCCAATGCTGATGCTGTCTGGATGAAGCAGCCAGCCTCTTGTGGATATGTAAGCGCCCTCGTTTCCCCCAGTTTGTAAATAAACCCCATGACTGTTGTTGGTGTAGCCTGCAGTCCCTTGCAATTGTGCGCGCGGGTGAGAACCCAGACAGTGACCTGTATCGGGCACTGTCCTCTGATAGGCTATAGCCCCTGTTGCTATAGCCCTTGACTCTGGTTTGTGGCCTTTTGGCCTTTGGGGGCCTTTTTGGAGCCTCTGACCCCTGTCTCAGTCAGAGCGGCACCCTCCTCCCCTGTCTGTCTGTGCCCCCTGTTTCACTGAGAGTTCATCCGGACGGTAAATGCCGCCGGCACAACGCGCCCACATCGAGTCCTCTGAGCCTACACTGACTCCTCGGTGTGGGGCGAGGCTGAAGCGCGACACTGAGCCCGAAACTCAGGCCCCGCCATGACGGCCTGTGAGGGAAGAAGGGGGAGCCAGCCGATGCCCGCGGCACGTTCCCTGGCGCACCTGTGCCTAGGGCTAGACGCACCTCCCCACACTGGGATGAGGGGCCCAGGCCCTGGCTGGGCCGGCGACCGCGGGAGGACCGGTGAGAGACGGAGAGCCCCAGAGGGGCTCTGGCCACCGCCACAGTTCTTGCCATTGGCAGAGCCACCCCGAATGGCACCTCAGCTGAGCTCAGCCTTTCTGTTGACTTCCAAATCTCTAGCTCCGCAGTGGCGGCCAGGAGCATTGCCATGACGCAGGTGTTATTATTTTCAGAGGGGACTGGTTCAGTGGAATCGGTGCTTCAGCAAAAGTGGCAGAGAAGAAAGAAGCATCTTTGGTAGAAGAGCCTTATTTCCTTTTTGTAAAATGTTTCAGGAGGGAAGTGGCTACCAGTGAGAAGCTGCCAACACTTCAACTCCTGGGAGGCACCTCATCTTACCTATTACGAAGGCCGTTTCAAAAACGCTCTGTAATCATGTAGTAGTTCTGGAATCTTTGGGGAATGGTCTTTCTCACTCAACATAATTCCTTGGAGAATGGTCTAAGCTGTTATTAATATCAGTGTGTCTTTCTTCCTTTTTAAAAAGATTTATTTTCACACACACGAGCTGGGGTATAGGCCAGAGGCGTGGGAGGTGGGAGGACTCATCAGAGACAGAGCAAGGAGTAGAACAGGCGGATCAACTGAAACACACGGCTGAGGGGAGCAGCGGGAGGCAGGAGAGGTCTGCTGCGCCATGTGGGTCCCCTTCCTGGCCAGGGATCGAACTCACACTGCAGTGGCTACAGAAGCCCCACCACTGTGGCACCTAACAACCTCTGCCACCAGGGAGGCCCTGTCTTTCCTTCCCATTGCAAGGTAGCATTCTAAGGACCTACCTTCCACAAATTTGTTCAACCACTCACTTGTTGCAGAACATCTGGGCTGCTTCCAATTGGTGGCTATTACAAGTTAAGATGGTATGAATATTTTTATGCAAGCTTTTGCATGAACAAAATGCTCATTCCTTTGGGAAAAAGCCAGGAGTACAATGCTGCATTGTATGGTTACTGTTTGGCCTTATGAAGAACTGTTTTCCCGAAAGGCTGTGCTATTTTGAATTCCCACCATTTATCTCTGAGTGAGCCGGTCTGCATTCATGCCAACACTTGCTGTTGTCAGTAGCTCTGCTTTAGCTATTCTGCTAGGCGTGTGTCACCTCAGAGTGATGTTACTTTGCATTTCTCTGATGGCTGGTGATGTTGGCCTTCTGTCCATGGTCACATCATATCCTCCCATGTGTCCTCTTCAGTAAAGTGGCTCGTAACATTTTCTTTTTGAATGTCATTGTGTTGTCTCCCATCTTGAGTTTTGACAGTTCTTTATATATTCTAGATATTAGTCCTTTTCCAGGGATGGATTTTGTAAATGTTTTCTTCCTGTCTGTAGCATGTCATTTCATTCTCTTAATATGGACCTTAAAAGAATAGTTTTCATTTTAATGAGTCCAATTTACGTATTTTCCCTTTGATTGACCGTACTTTCATTGTCAAATCTGAACCCTTTGCTAAACTGAAAGCCTGAATATTTTCCATTTATTTTCTGAAAGGGGTCCTATTACGTCTTTTACACTTAAGGTCACATTTCACCTTTGTTCACCTTTGCATAGTTGTGACACAGATGAAGTTTTATTATTTTGGCTATGGCCGTCCAATTACTCTAGGATCATTTGTCTAAAAGGCCATCCATCGTCCATTGGTTTGCTTTGGTGCTTATGTCAAAAATCAGCTGGACATATTGGTGGGGAACTATTTCTGGATCCTCTGCTCTGTTCCAATATCTGTACATCATCTCCTCTGCCAATACCAGATGGAGTGGTGCAGAACTGTACACTGCAGTTATAGACAGGCCCAAGTACTGGCTAAAGAGGTTCGCTGCTTCCTCCTTAGCAAGAGTGTCTGAGCTCCTCAAGGGCCTGGATCTTTCCAGTTATGTTCAGAAAACCTTTATCTATGCCGGCTTAAGAAAACCCCACCTTGTTGGGGTTACATTTTCATGATGGTCAGACTTCCAGCCCTTTATGGCAAAGTGTCTCTTTGCTTTTTTATTTTTAGTTTTTTTTTTTTTATGTTCTGCATGCAAAACTCATACACGTCTTAAGCTCTACCTGAGCATTTCTTTTTTATCTTTGGAGTGATTGTAAATTATATTGTGTATTTCAGTTTCCACATCGCTTTTGTTAGTATCTAGGGATGTGGTTGATTTTAGATCTTATACCCTATACCCTGATACCCTATACCCTTGCTGAACTCACTTATTAATTCTAGAAGGCAGGGAAGGGGGGGTGAGATTATTTAGGAGTTTCTGAAACCAAGTCATTTTTCTACCTCTGTTCTGATCTAGAAGTATTGCTGCAGCATCTACAGCCGCCAGCACTGCACTGAATGAAAGTGGTCCTTTTTTTCATAATCAACATCTTTTAAAATCGCATTGGAATTGTCTTACACCTAACCTTAAGGAGAAAGCATTCAACCTTCCGACATTAACGGTGATGTTACCTGCAGGTGTTTTGCAGTTTATCTTAGTCACGTTGCGGTAATACTTGTCTGCCGCTAACTTGCTGGGCGTTTTCTCCACGCTTCACTGTTGGACTTCGTCAGCTGTCCTTTCTGTGCCAACTAATGGGACGTGCGATTCTTCCTCTTCAGCTTGTTGCTAAGCCTAATATGCAAATTGACTCCACCTCTCCTTTTACTCTTCCTCCCCCTCCGTTGCTTCTTCTGCTTGTGTCTGCTGTCTCTGCTTTTAAAAACCGGGGACTGTGATGTGTCCTCACATGCAGTGACCCCTCTGCTGCCACCTGTACCCCAATACTGAGTCCACTTGGGAGCTTTTTATTCCTGGTATTGTGCCTTTCCTAATTTACTTTGGATTCTTTTTTAAAACGAAAACCGACCTCCCTGGTGGTGCAAAGGGTTGAGTGCCACACTGTGGGGCTTCTGCAGCCACTGCAGTGCCAATTCAATCCCTGGCCAGGGAGGGGACCCACATGGTGCAGCAGGCCTCTCCTGCCTCCCTGCTGCTCCCTTCAGTAGTGTGTTTCAGTCGATCTGCCTGTTTTGCTCCCTGCTCTGTCTCTGGTGACTCCTCCCACCCCCCCCCACATCTCTGGCCTGTACCCCATTCTTGAATGCATAAATAAAATCTTTTAAAAATGAAAACCATGTTTTACTGATTTCTTTTACCTTTTTCCATTTGTTTTCAGAGGATCTCTAACTGATAGCTGCGAGTTTTTATAATATCTGCTTTAAAATCCTCATTGCAAACTCCCAGCATCTGCCCCATTTCGGCGATGCCATCAATCAATTAATTGCTTTTCCTCACTTCACTCGCAGTTTCCGAGGCCCCTGGCACGAAGCATGGCATCAGGCTGCACCTGCACTGCCCGGGCTGCCCACTCAGGCCTAGGCCAGCGCTTCGTCGGATGCCCCCACCCCCACTCATCTAACAGTGGTCCCCGCCAGTTTGTCGGCTGAGCTTCCTTAATAGTTTAATTTGCAGCGCCCTTGGGGTGCTGTGCTGGTCTGAGAGCCCTGGGCTCTCTCTGGCTCTATGTGCTGCTATCAGAGGAGGGATCAAGATGTTTGGGGGCCTGGGGGTCTCCTGGGGGAAGAAAGGCCTCCCAGATCCAGCAGTTTCACTGAGAGCGTGACCTGAAGGAGCTACACTGGGAAGACTTTTGAGACGTGTGTGTCCTCATGGGTGTCTATGCTGTGTGCACATGTGTGTGCACATGTGTGTGCATGTGTGTCCACGTGTATCCACACGGGTGTGCACAGCCTGTGTATGTATCTCTGTGCACACATGTGCCTCTGCACATGTGTATGTGTGCACACATGTCTGTTCACATGGGTGTGGGTGCCTGTGTGTGTGTTTGAGTGTGTGTGTGTGTGTGTGTGTGTGTAGGCGAGAGTCCTGGTGGTGGGCAGCAAGAAGCCCTAAGCTCTTGCTGGTCTCCAGTGCTGAGCCGGGGCCTCCTCCCCCCAGGAGGCCGGGGCTGCACCTGCGGCGGCGCCCTCCAAACCCCGCGGGCAAAGCATCGCCTGAGGAGGCCGAGCCCAGGCTTCAGAGCCCCCCCACACACGCGCGCACACACACACACAGGGAAGGAAACAGTCGGGTGGGAGCCTCAGCATCTGTCAGGACGCACCTGCTCCTGTTTGCGGCTGAGTAACGGTCACACAAGACGGCCACACCCTGACCCCGTGTGAGACCACACGTGACAAGGCCTCTCTGCTCAGGCCGCCGCTGGGCACAGGACGCGCCTGGACCCGGCCCTGGCCATCACAGGCCACATGCCCTGGTGGGGGTGGGGGGCAGCGGGCGGCTCCGGAGACCCTCGGAAGCCGGTGCAGGGTGCGGCGGGGACTCAGGCCCGAAAGGCCAGACACGGGCGCTCCCGGAGGCTGGAAGGCGCGGCCTGGCGGCCGCCTCGGCCTCACATCAGCCAGAGCGGGTCTCCCGCGTTCCACGCACCGAACCGCGGACACCTGCTGCGCGGCCACAGCAGTGTAGCCGCCTCAGCTCACTCTGCCACGCGGCAAAGCTCCGCCCCGCACCCCAGTGCTCCTTCCTCAAACGGGCAAAGACGAGGAAGAGCAGGTCGTTGTCTGTAGCGGGTCTTGGAAGCCATGTCTGCGGGCTGTGAAGACTTGCACTCTGAAAAGCCTCTGAGGACACGAGACTTTTAGGTCAAAGGAGCGTGTGTGTGCACAAGCGGATACAAAACGTTTCCTCTGATTACCTCTCCCTGCACTCACCCTGCGCACACACGCACGTGTGCACACACGCACGTGTGCACGTTCTGGCAACCTGCCCATGGTGCTTGAGACAGAGGCTAGGTCCACATGGGTGAAAACAGGAGGAACGGTTTTCTCTGGGCTGCCGCAGCCGGGATTCAGACCAGCCGCAGAGGGTAAGTGCAGCCCAACATTGGTTAGGAGGGGAGGATTAAAAATTCAGTATGGAATACATTATGAAAAATTGACATAGATCAAATCCCATTACATCGCAACCTGGAGGGCATCTGAGTTGTTTGCTATGATGAAAGTTTGTCTTGAAAACACAGCTGGAAATCACACTCCCAGATGGAGAAGCTGAGCTAAATCACCCTCCCTGGCAAATTCCCGGAGATAAGAGATTACATTCCACCGGCGGGAGGGGAAGGGCTTTATAAACCAGTAGGCATCTCCTTCCTTTCCTCCGAGCTTCTGGATCGTTTTATGTAGACGCCACTGTCCTTTGCTCTGGGTGATGGCAAATCCAAGCCTTTTTTACTAGGCAGGTACTTGTGATTACAGAGTGGAGAGGGGAGAGGCACAGGGAGGGAGCCAGCAGTTATAAAAATGAAACGATAATAGTATATGCAGCATTTCCTTCAGCGTACTTTTCACTGACACCAGAAGCATTTAGCAAGATGAGAAGAGAAAGAAAAAATAAAAAAGCAGACAACATATTCCGATGATAAAAGTACTTTTAAGTCATAGAAAACAACTTTATCAATAGTTCTCATCCTAATTATGTTTTTAAAAGGAGGACGGCTACCACCAAGGGCACAATCTCACATATCTACATCAAAATGTCTTGATGTTAGGAATATATATACATACTGTATCACAAAGGAAGTCTCCTGCAGTATCTCCCTCCCCAAGTAAGGTGACAGACTTTAAATATTTTCTCAAATGCTATTTTGCAATCACCTTGGTATGAGCTGTGGCTTTGCTACAGTTTTTCCAGGTTGACCCTGAGTTTGCACAAATGTTCTCAATGCCACGCCCTCTTTCTGTCCTCCCCTCAGCAGCTTCCTGGACACTCAACTCAAAGCAAACACACACATTCAATTGCCACTCAAGGTCCCCTGACCCCTTCCTTCCTGTCCTCTTCATCTTCCCTCCTCCCGGTCTCTCTCCAGAGAGAACTCAAGCCCCCCGGCGGCAGCAGGCACAATTCTAAGGCACGATTCTCAGCGCTGGTGCCACAGAGGGGCCATCAGAGCAATGCTCTCCAGAGTCGTGGTGACAGGAAGGGTGTGTGACAGCAGCAGCGACACTAGTCTTAAGCCCACGAGGTCCAAACACAGGAGGAAAGAGCCCAGTAGCTGGAGCTGAGCGTCCATCTCGGCCTCGTCACTAAACAGTGTCTCGGGTTTGAGAAGTTCCTTCATCACCCCGGGCTGTGTTCTTCTCATCTACAGATAAGGAATGAGGTGAGAAGGGGAGGGGGGAGAGGAAAAAGAAGAAGAGGAGGAGGAGGGAGAGGAGGAGAAAAAAGAGGAAGAGACAAGGGAGAGTAGGAAGAAAGATCACTTTGTAGACTTGTTAACTGAGGTGACATTTTTTAAAAAGATTTATTTATTTCTGCACACAAGAGCTGGGGTACAGGCTGGAGGTGAGGAGAGGAGTCACCAGAGACAGAGCAGGGAGCGGAACAGGCAGATCAACCAAATCACAGTGCTGAGGGGAGCAGCGGGAGACAGGAGAGGTCTGCTGCACCATGTGGGTCCCCTCCCTGGCCAGGGATTGAACAAGAAAATGCTCTGATTTTGTACTAATGAGAGTCACCACAGCCTTCATCCCCTCTTCACTCACTGTTTCCTCCTCTGGATGGATGTTGCTGAAAATATGCTGAACACGAAATCCTTCCTGATTCTCACGTGAGGGGGGCTGGGAAGAGGCAGACTTGGAATCAACCAGGAACACAGACTTGTGGAGTCTCCTCACCCCACAAACCAGACCCTGCACTTTCATAATCCCCACGTGCCTCCTTACACACTTGGTATGAAGAGCACAACCACCTAACTGCTCCTCTTGGCTCTGAGTTGAAACTTGTTCTATATTTCAGTTGCCCAGATAGTGCATACATGCAACCAAGGGGCTCCCAGGGACCCCAAACTGTTAAGGGGTCTATGCTGAAAAAGATCCAGTCATCCTGGACCAAAGACAACAAAGCATCCTCTTAGGTCTAGCATGCATGGAGGAAAGAGAAGAAGGGCTACGCCTGGTAAAACCGTCCCAACAAAATTCCCAAAATCACCCATCCTCTCATGGGCAAGTGCCTAGTCCAATAGGGTCAGCCTGACTTGGAGCCACTGAGGCCCAAAAGCTCGCCACAGCCTAAGGCCCCTTCTGGCAGAGAACCCCAAGCAAGCGGTCAGGCAGGTCTTAGGGAGTTTGGAAAAGGAGAGATTCAAGATTTTAAATGCGCCAATAACCCACCATGAAGTCAGGACATCTGCCACCGTCTCTGCCAAGGGTCAAGGGGGCAGCCCCCATGGGTCTCTTACCCACCTTCTCGTCCAAGTGTTTCTACCCAGAGTCTCTACACACCTCTCCTCATCCTGTCTCCTCTAGGTGAAAGTCAAAACCTGAGAAGCAAGAGAGCTGGGCTCTCTCTTCTGGGTATACAGCTCTACTGAGCAACACTACTTCTCCTTGCCGGGGGCTCCCCTGCTCAGGAAGTCTAGTTCATGGAATGCTGGGACTTGTAGTCCCTGAGGGCTGCATGTAAGTGGAGGCAGAGAAAATGGCGCCTCCTCTTCACAGAGGCACATCTGTAAGAGTAGACCCAAAACTAAGAGCACATGCTACTAAAGATGAAAGGGGCCTCTCTGGTGTTTCAGTTCAGACACCCCATCTTAAGTGAGGGGAACAGCAAATACCCAAGGTCACATTCTTCCTGCACCAGCAACAGAACTCAGTCTTCTTGAGTCAAGCTTGAGCCAAGGGTCCCTTTCACAGTATCATGTTAGGAAAAATTTACTTGGCTGCTGAGTTTTTCCATTTTCTCTCTTCAGCTCTAGGAAGTTAATCCCAGGTTTGCTGGGTCAGCCTCGGTCTGCAGACTCTTGGGCATCCTCAGAGCAGAAGACAACATAAGCCTCCCGACGTAGACCAAAGCCATCTGGGCAGCTCGGGGGTGACTTGGCTAATTCACCTCCCTCTGCCTCCGGCTCTTCAGTCGCCAAGTAGGAGATTCTCCATCGGTAGGGAGAAGTCTCAGCTGAAGAGCCTCTGAGGAGCACGCAGCTTCACGCCAACTGAAAATGCCGCCATGGCCTGGACCCTCTCTGGCACTGGCACCGCAGTCGGCAGCCATCAGCGGGCTGAGCCTCTCGTCTCCTGCACTCTGCTCCCCCAGCACAGGCAAAGCTGCTCCGTGCGCACCAGCTCGGAGGGCCAGGCTGTCTGTGGAAGTTCACAGTTTACGGGAGAAAGTGCAATCAATTTGGGATTAGAAATTCTAGGTTTGGAGTGCAAAAGTCAATAAAATCTGGTCCTTACTCCCAAAATATTGGGTATATATGCATGCAACTTTCACATGAAGTCAGGGAGTTCACAAACAAACTACCAGCAAATGGCTGAGGGGCTGAGGGACGGTTAGGAAGTTCATTTAAAAGTATCATCGGGAGTCTCTCTGGTGGCGCAGTGGGTTAAGCAATGCACTATGAAGCAGGCCACAGCCACTGCAGCACGAGTTCAATCCCTGCTGCCAGCCAGGGAGGGGACCCACATGGCGCAGCAGACTCTCCTGCCTCCTGCTGCTCCCCTCAGCAGCGTCTTTCAGTCAATCTGCCTGTCTCAGGACCAACCCAGCCTCTACTTCCCTAGAGGAAGACCTGCACCAAGACACCCTCAGGGTCACCCTCTCCCCTCACTTTCCTGTGACCTCCAGACTAATACTGCAACCCCAGCCGCTTCACGCCCTCACAATTCACACGCTGCACTCCCTGCGCTGGGCAGAGTCGCCTGCAGCCACACTGTGCGCTGTGAACACAGATGCAAGCGCCGAGTGACCGCGGCCCTTGCAGGTCAGAGACTCGCGTCTGTCTGGCTCTCACATGATTCCCAAAAGAAGAGGGCCTGGCACGTAACAGGAATCCACAAACATATTATTTACATAATCAGTTAATCTGTGAGGTTTTTAAACCACAAATTAGACAGCAAATACATGTTTTCACAAAACTTTTCACACACCGAAGTAGTGTTTTTATTTGCTCACAGTGTCTACCAAATACTTGGCTACTCAAAGGGGTCTTCCTCTTTATTCTCCCCTCGGGGCCTTCTTGGAGGCTGACAGGGTCATGTCAGTCCATATTTAGAGCCGGACTTCTCATTCTCGGGCATCTCTGGCATCTGGGAAACCAAGAACCCTCATGGCCAAGAGCAGAGAAGGCGTCAGGCCTTGGGGGCCAAGACCGCATACGATCGGCCAAGGGACCGGCTAGAACGTGGATGTGAGAGCAGATGTAAAAAATGGGGGAGCAGCAGAGAACCCCAAAGTTAAAATGGAACGGGCAGAAATGCAACTGAGCCAGTGCTGGCTTGAGCCCACAGTCCAGGCGGGGGGAGGGCACGGTGGCCGGACCAAGGGCTGGTCCCACCGGGCCGCGTGGGGTCTGCCAGTTTCCAGCGAGGAAATCCGAAGCTCGGGGGATCCCAGGCTCCTGGAGAGCAGAGGGTGTCTGCTCCGGGCTCGGGGGCAGGCACGCGGCCCTGGCTACCAGGATTCTGGGAGGGTCACTCGTGTTCTTGGGACTTCTCCGAGTCAAGGGCAACGGGGGCGTTACTTATTACACATCTCCCAGTTTAGTGCTAGTTTTTAGAGGGGCTGCAACCTGGTGAATTTTAGGAAAACAGAAGATGGGGTGCACTGAAGTCGCTTGCAGGAAGAGAAGGGCGTGGGCACCACCGGGCAGAGCAGAGGGAAGGGGCCCTGGCGGAGGGAGGAGGCCGCCTGAGGGAAGGGAACATCCAAGGGAGAAGCTCTGATCCGTACCAACTTGGACTGCGCTGATGTTTGCAGAGCAAAGGCTGGCGCTTTTAATTTTCAATTAATTCATTAATTAATAAGTTAATTAATTTTCTTGCAGTGTTTGCTTTCCTTCCTTGGTGTAGTCAGTCTCCTTAGCATTTCCACCACCAGCTCCCCCGTGCACCGTCACCACGGTACCCCGGGCCCCGCCCGTCCGTCCCTGCCTTGAAGTTTCTTTCTTAAGCGTAACTTAGTCTTTTCTCCGATTGATTTCTGAGTCATAATTAGACAGTTGTTCCCCAAGATTAAAGTAGGATTTACCTGTTTTCCCCAACTCGTATCATTTTCAAATTCACACTGAAATCAGAACTAATCATCACTGCTTTCAAAATAAAAGACATTTACTAAGGACCGCACGTGAACTGGCTGACTTGGTCTTCGCTGTCACACCCAGCTGTGGGCCTCGTGGAAGCTGGTCACGCGCATGTGTGCATACAGGAAGGGAAGGGAGGCCGCACAGAGAAGTGAAGTGACTCCTGGAAGATCACACAGCTGATAGGAGGCAGAGGCAGAGCTCAAGATCAGCTCCCCTCTGACACTGGAGACTCAACTGCCTCGGGACGTGGCTCCATGGATAAGTCAGGAGAGTTAATCTATGAGGTCTGGTGGCAGCGGAAGAAAATGAGCTAAAGGTCGTACCAGTTTATGAAAAAGAGACTCAGTAAGATAAATTAAGTCTACAGAATATTATATTGCTTGGTTTTGAGTATTTCCTCCACAAATGTGATTATTTATGAACATGATTTTTTTAACATTTCAATGACTTATAACTTGCCCAACACTTAGCATTTTTGGTTCCACAATTATCTCCCAATAACATCGTTCCGTTCCCCGTGTAACTTGTGGTAAGCACTACTCAAGTTTGTCTTTAAGACGCAAAAGAACTTACGCACACCCAAACCTCGAGCTGACTAAAGGTATGTGAAGGCACATCTCCAGACCCAGGCTTGGCATGGGGCTCGGTGTTTCGCTGTGCTAAATCATACATGCTGCAAGAGCAAAGAGGAGCAGGAAGTTCAGTGAAAATCATTTGAACTTCCATTAAGAGAGCGTTAGCGCGTCTCTCTCCTCCATCACACCATTAAGCACGTCATTACCATCAGCTCTCTTTGTCACTTTTAACAATTTTCCTTTCGTCTAAACACCACTCCACTCCCTGACCCAACAAATGCAATTCTGACCTCATTAACCTGCTGGGTGATAATTCTGCAATAACAACGAGTTGAAACTGACCTCCCTGTGCCCCGAGAGTTTGACTCCCGTGGAAGCCAGAGTGGAGCGACCTGCCTTGAGCACAGACCACCCCCCCCCACTAGTGAAAGCAAGACCCGTGGTCAAGGGTGGAAGTGGAAAATGGACATGAGTCCTGTTCACTAATAGAAAACGCAATCCAAGTGGATGTTCTTCTCTGGGCTGGGAAGCTCAGGTAGAAGCAGAAGTCCCAGGTGCTCATCTCAGCTCAGAACTTCAGTCACACCAATCACTCAGCCAGCCTAGATTTTCATCCTCTGGCGCTAAGACAAAGGTATGAACTGCACAGTCCGACATCTTCTGCGGTTAAGACTCCAGCAGTTTGGTGCTCTGTCCCGACCCTCCGTTCAGGCCATCCTGGAGCTGACTTGCAGGCAATGCTCCAATCGTGACTTTTTCTGGAAAGTTTCCATTGGCCAAGGAGGAAAGATGCCTCTTGAGAGGTTACGCAGGCTCCATCCCCCAGTACTCACTGGCAACCCGTGAAACCTCGCCCCGACCAGCTGGGACAGCTCTGGAACAGATGTTGCTCCCGGACACCCGCCGAGCCCACACCAGACCGCAGCCAGCCTTCCGCGGGCACAGATCTCTTGTGCAGCTTATTCCCTACCTCGCTTCCCTCCTCATAAAGTGAAAAGCACCCTCTCAATACGCATAAACACACAGAATACCTGCCTCA
Source organism: Galemys pyrenaicus (assembly GCA_019455555.1). Taxonomy (NCBI): domain Eukaryota; kingdom Metazoa; phylum Chordata; class Mammalia; order Eulipotyphla; family Talpidae; genus Galemys; species Galemys pyrenaicus. The sequence continues at coordinate 2,745,310 of JAGFMF010011663.1, read as the reverse complement.
GGCTCTGTCTCTGAGAAGGGTTCTGACTTGCTAATGATTTGCTGGGATGAACTTTTTGCAGGAAGGACCTAAATTATCGCTCCCATATGTACGTGTAGCAGTAAGTAAGACATTCGGGGCAGTACAGCTAGACAAGGACTTGTGTTTATGGAAAGCCAAGGACAGATTTTCCAAAGAAGTGCAAGAAGCATCCCAGAAAAGTGAACCCTGGGGAAAGCCGTGCCGGGCAGACAGCACACATGCGCAAGGTGAGAAGCACAGCAGAAGCCGCCTTGCTCCTTCTGGGCATGGAGAGTAAGAGAACAGGGGGAGCTGGCCGGTGTGGTGATGTGGTATGAGGAGAGGCAGGGGCCACGTCATCCTGAAAGCGTTATTAAATCACAAAGAAGACAACACATGAATATTTCTCAAGATTTTACTCTGTACCAAGCTCTGTGTTCAGTATTTTTCAACCCACTAATATTTTTCCCCTATCCAACCACCATAAGAGACAGACACGTTACATATGATCGCTGTTTCCATTTTATAAAAGGTGAACACACATCCCACAAGTAGGAATGGGCTGATTCTGGGTAAAAATCTTGTCATGTCAGAGACCACCCTGAATTGTGCTTTGGATTGTGCTTCTCTTCCCTAACCATTTATAACCTGCACCACCGTGATGAGTTTGCGTGACAAGGAGAAAGGATCGAAAGATAGTAAGCAACAAACAGTCTGATCTTCTATAGCCTTGCAAAACCCCATCCTTCTAGCAGCTATGATTAGAAATGGAGAAAGAAATGAAATAGAGATCAGGAAGCTAGTGAGCTCTTCGTCCTCACGTATGAGACAGTTGGCAGTCAGATCTGGCTGCTGTCACAGTAACATAGTGCGTGTCTTTTTTTTTTAAGATTTATTTATTTATGCACACAAGAGCTGGGGTACAGAGCAGAGTCATGGGAGGTGAGAGGATTTACCAGAGACAGAGTGGGGAGTAGAACAGGCAGATGGACTGAAACACACCGCTGAGGGGAGCAGCGGGCGAGGCAGGAGAGGTCTGCTGCATCCTGCAGGTCCTTCCCTGCTGGGGATTGAACTTGTGCTGCAGTGGCTGCGGTTTGCTTCATAGTGTGTTGCTTAACCCACTGCGCCACCAGGGAGGCCCATAAGTGCGTGTCTTGAATGACAGACATTTATTCCTCACAGTTCCGAGGTTGAAAGTTCAAGATGACTATGGCAGTGAAGCTGGCACCTGGGAAGAACCCTTTTCACGCCCTGCAGGTACCTCTTCGCACACCCCTTCACACGGAGGACGAGCTGACCTCCAGTCTCCTCTTATAAGACTCCAACTTCATGACCTCATTCAAACCCAGTCACCTCCCAGAGTCCACCGGGCACCCCGGGACGGTCAGGTGCTGGAGGGACACCACGGTCTTACAGAAGGGGCCATGGGGACACAGAGGTGGAGACAGATTTGGAGGTATCTGTGAATGTTCTACCTGAAGTCCAAGTTCACAGTAAAAGTCATGTGAATACCTTGTTACGAAGGAGTCATATCTAGCAAATAAAGACACCAAATTCCCAGTTATATTACGACCTCAGGTGTAGGTGAAAAACAACTTGTTTAGTGCACGTCCCATGCAACGTTTGGGAGACTTTTATACTAAAAAATTACTTGGTATTGGGCCTCCCTGGTGGCGCAGCGGGTTGAGCACCTCACTGTGACGTAGCCGCAGCACAGCAGCGCGAGTTCGATCCCCGGCCAGGGAGGACCCCCAGGGCGCAGCAGACCTCTCCTGCCTCCTGCTGCTCCCTCAGCAGTGGGTTTCAGTCGATCTGCCTGTTCTGCTCCCCGCTCTCTCTGGTGAGTCCTCTCACCTCCCAAGACTCTGGCCTGCACCCCAGCTCTTGTGTGCACAAATAAATAATTTTTTTAAAAAAAATTACTTGTTGTTGATCTGAGCACACTGAATTTTACCAGGAGGGCTCTGGCTGGATCTGGGCAGCCACAGGTAAGTGTCAAAGCAGACAAGTCTGCTCAGTACAGGAAGCGCTAACGGAAACTGGTTTTGTATACTCCCACCATTCCGACATCTGCTCGAATTCCAGGGAGAGAATAACAAGCTACTTACAAAAGATGCTGTTTTGATTTCTCCAATCTAGGAGAATATTTATCCTGTTGTTCACCAAACGGTATTAACGAGAAGACCGCTCGCAGGACTGTGCCCCTGGAGGCCCCTGAGCACTGAAAGGAATCGTGACATTTTACAGCTGGAAGGGACGAGCCATGATTTCGCACGGTGACCTTCTTTTCAGAGGACGAACTGGACCCCGAGCTGCCGGGGGAGTTATCAAAGGTCACACGGTGAGTGGCGCTGGCTCCGTCACGCCCGCTGTGCTCACACAGAAGCGTTTTGTCGCTGGACGCTCTCCACAGCTCCGGGAGGTGGTGGCACACCCGCCGTTTGTGTAGGAAGAGAGTCCAAGAGAAATTAAAGAATTTATCTGGAAGAAGCAAGGCAGAGTTTTGTAATGAATCCTGTGTCCGTTGCCGCCTGCTTCATAGTCCACAAGAAACATCTCACACACACCTGCGCGCGCACGCCAAGCCCAGGCTGAGACTGAAATCCGGGGAGGTGCTCGGAGCCCACCACAGCCAGGCAGGGAACAGCAAGGAGACTCTGAGCTGCTGACGGGCCCAGCGTGTCCGTCCTCATTTCCTGGCCGTGACCTCACGAGAGAGCTGCAACAGGGCGCTTGAATTTTAAGACCACCTGAGTTTTTATTTTATTTTAAAGATTTATTTTATCTAGGTACACAAGAGCTGGGGTGCAGGCCAGAGGTGTGGGAGTGAGAGGAGTCACCAGAGACAGAGCGGGGAGCAGAACAGAACAGGCGGATCTACTGAAACACACTGCTGAGGAGCAGCGGGAGACAGGCGAGGTCTGCTGTGCCCTGGGGGTCCCCTCCTCCTGGGCCGGGGATAGAACTCGTGCTGCAGTGCTGCAGATGCTTTATGCTGCCACTTAACCTCCTGCACCACCAGGGAGGCCCTGAAGTAAACATACTTAAATATATAAATAATGCATTTTCTGGAGAGTCCAGAGTGAGTCAAATCGTTTCTATGCTACATATTATTTCATTTTAGTAAATATAACCTTGCTCAAGGCAGACCTGTGAACAATGATACGGCAGGGAAAAGTGTGGATTTTACATTTGCCACAAACAGAAGGATGACCTTTACATTATGCTTGCCTTTGAAAAAAACAAAATTGATCAACTAAAGAGGTTAATCTGCAGCAAAATGATCTTTATTAATCTAACCCTCTTTGTGCACGCTCACTCAGGGGAAGCATTTCAGAATGCCCACGCTAGCCAGCTCACTTGGGATACACGAATATAACAAAGACAACAGTCTTGATACTGACTTTCAAAAACATAATGTTTAATTTTATCAGATTATACATAGAAGTCCTAATTTCCCACTCTTGTATCCCCTTAAGATCATCAAAGACTTTATGTTGACTCAAGGAACCAGGTCCCCAATGTCTGGGACACTCAAGAAGCATACATGGGGCTCCCTGGTGATGCAGGGGGTTGAGTGCTGTACTCTGGGGCTTCCGCAGCCACAGCAGCACGAGTTTGAGCCCCGGCCAGGGAGGGGACCCACAGGGTGCAGCAGACCTCTCCTGTCTCCCCGGTGCTCCCCTCAGCAATGGATTTCAGTGGATCTGCCTGTTCTGCTCCCCACTCTGTCTCTGGGGACTCCTCTCACCCCCCATGTCTCTGGCCTGCACCCCAGCTCCTGTGTGCATAAATTAATAAAATCTTCAAAAAAAAGAAAGAAGTGCACATACACCTAGTCTGCGTGTGGGACTCGCTTCTGCTCGCTGGAGACGACTGAGCTCAAATGCCGTGGCCAGGCTGGGGGTGCCAGTGGAAGGAGCGGCCTGGAAGCAGCAACAGTACAGTCCGAGCACTACCTGGCCACATCCACGCCACTGAGAAGTCCCGCAGATCATACACAAGGGGAAGACTTCCACTAGCTTCCACTATGCCTTCACCACTTTGCCCAAACTTCTGACTTCCCATCTGTCCTACAAGAGCCACTTTCTCTGGCTCCCACCGCCCCTCCCGCTCAGGGCCCTGCCCTGGTGGGGTGGAGTGGGGCTGTGGAGCCAGGACCTGCTATTAACCACCGCTGGCCTAGAGCAGAGAAAACACTCTCGCTGCCGGCAAGCCAGTCACTCCGGGGTCCTCCCACTGCCACCGGCCTTGTGCTAACTGCACCCCACGTCCCCCGGCCTTATCTTGGTCCTTTAATTCATGGAGACCTCTTCAATGCCAAGGCGAGGTTGTCTTTCCTTTCCTTGGTTAATTTCGACGCATCCTTCAAGTCTTGCCCTAAGTTTTGCTCTCCCAGGACAGCCCCTGTGTCCCCAGCAGCAAAGGCAGCTGGCTCTGCTGTCCACGCCCGCAGCATGCAGCTGTCCTCCTTGCCCCGTGGCCCCAGCCATCCCCGGGCAGCATCGGCGCCCGCTCCTCTGCACAAGCCCCCAACCACCTGGTCACCGCCCAGCCCTCCACTGCAGCGTGCGGCCTCCAGCCTTGCCAGGAAATTAAAATAATTTAATGAGTGAAATAAATAATTTAGCGAGTGAACCCTCCCCAAACCTAGGCTAATGCTTCAGAACAATGAAATCAGAAGCCCCAGGCTGGTGTGGTCATTAGCATTCCTTAAAACCCCTTGTCTTTGATTTCTCAGGCTCTCAGGGTAATTGAAATAGAACTCAAGGTTGAAAACACCTGCATTCATAAAACCTTTGCATAACACAGATGCCTAAGAAGCATGCGTGTTAAGCGAAGACTAGATTATGAATACACAGTAAAAAGCACCCACATTTAGATGAACAGAAAACATCTGAAGTGCATTCTAAGGAATGGGTTGAACGTTGTCTAAAAGGAGGAGATGAAAAGAACAATTCATCCTCACTCCTCACCTCCGAGGAGACACACTGTAAGGGTAGTTACCCTTGACAAGCAAAGTAGCTAAATCCACGAAAGAGGGAAGAGACATGGTACAAAGGGTCACCTCCCAGCAGAAGACTGTCTTGTTGGCTGAGGGAGCTTGGGCGATAGAGCAGGTGTCCTGAGAGAATGAGAGGCGCACCGGGACTGAACATGCGATGCCAACATGGTGTGACCCCTTCTTCCAGGGCGATAATTCCCTGAAGGTAAGATACAAATCAGGAGTCCCTGTTTGCTTCAGTAGATTTCTACCAACCAATATAGCTAAACAAACAGTTTACTCATGGGGCAAACAAACAGTCCTCCACGGGACATCAGATTGTTCATGTAGGCAAACAGCTCATTTGTCAAGCTCACTTCAAGAGCCTCGTTTTGCTGTGATCACTGCAATAAACTTCAATATTATGAGCTTTTATCTTATCCTAATTAGTTTCCCACCTTGAAACACTTTCCTTAAGCTACTCGCGCCCAGCCATCAAAAGCCTCCAAATTCTCTGCTGACCTTCTGATTTTGAAAGCCTGGTAAGATTATTTCAAGGCATCCCAGGCATGAGGAATCCTTTAGAAAAATCCTTCAGCTTGTTCAGATGTGAAAATCTGTGTCCTTGGTGGAAAACAGATCACTAGTGACAATGCTACTTTTTGTTTGCCTCTCCATCACAAATACTAAGAAAATTATTGAGGTCACAGTTTGCATTTCATTCCCAAGACAGGAGTTTAACCAAAGAGGGGAGTCATGACATATGAAATGCAATTAACTGAAACATACATCAAAGACAACATATCCCATTCTGAGCTGATAGAGTTCTCTGCCTGATGGGGAGTGGTCCATGCTGGACAACCCCATACTTCAAATTATACTACAAAGCTAAAGGTATCAAAACAGTATGGTACCAGAAAAAAAATAAGACACACAGACCAACATGACAGAATTGAAACACAGAAATAAATCCATATTTATGTGGATAGTTATTACAAGAAACCAAGAGTCTACAATGGAGAAAGGAAGAGTCTCTTTAACAAATTGTGTTGGAAAAACTGGACAGCCACATGTAAAAACTAAGCCACCATCTCACACTATACACAAAAATTAAAGCAAAGTAGATTAAAGACTTAAATGTAAGACTTAAAACCATACAAAAATGAAAACAGGCAAAACCCTCCATGACATTGGATTAGCTGATGTCTTTGGGGACTCAACTCCAACAGCAAGGGAAACAAAATCAAAGAGACACAAATAGAACTACGTCATACTAAAAATCTTCTGCATGGTGAAAGGAATTATCATTAAAATGAAAAGACATATTACTGAATAGGAGCAAACTTCCATATTGTGCATCTTACAGGGGGCATTGAATATCCATGATCTGCCAAGAATTGAGAGACCTCAATGAGAACCACAAAACCCAAGCAAAAAACGGGCAGAGATGCTAAATAGACCCTTCTCCAAAAAATGCATACAAATGGGCAACAGGCACAAGAGAAAAAACACTTAACAGGGAAATGCAAATCATAAGTACAATGATATACTATCTCAAATACCACCCCATATCAAACAGACCAAAACAGGTGTGGAGAAAGAAGAACCCTCCTGCACCGTTAGAGGGAATGTAGCCTTGAGTAAGGCTGCGATAAGACCCACGTGCAGGTCCCCGGACTACTGGGTTATATGGGAGGGTTGTGTGTAGTTTGCAAGAAACCACCAAAGTGTCTCTGAAGTAGTCGTGCCATCTTGCACTCTCACCCACGATGAATGAGAATCCCTGAGACTCCCTGAAGCTCTACATCCTCGCCAGCATTTGCTGCCACCATCCTTCCAGAATTTGGTCCCTGTAATTGGTGTGTGGTGCTATGCTGTCACCGTTCCAGCATTTTCCCAGTGACAGAAGATCTAGAGCATCCTTTCCTGTGCTTAGTTGACATCTGTGTCTCTTCTTTGCTGAGACATTTGCTAAGGTCCATTTATTTTCTTATTGCTGAGCTTTAAGCATATATTTTGGATACTAATCATTTATCCACAATTTATCAGATATGAGTTCTGTAAGCATTTCCTCTCATTCTGTGGCTTATCTTTTCATTCTCTTGACAGTGCCTTTTGCAGAGAAGGCATCTTCAGTTTTAGGTAAGTCCAATTTATCAGTTATTTATTTCATAAATCTTACCTTTGGTGTGATGCTGAACGGCCATCACTATGTCTCTTAATTCTTTTAACAAGGACATTTGCATCCATAAATAGCCCCTTAGAGGTCTGGGTCATCAATTACCTCTTACTAGCCATGCAGTGTCACTCACATCAATTGAGTTCCTAGTATCCCCTAATATCCAAGGGCTCCCGATGCATGTTTTGAGAATGTTCTTAAACTGTGATCAGTGTCCTTCATTTATTTGTTGATGACTTTGTCTAACCAGCAACACGAAATACTTATTTCCTCCTCTTGCTCCCATCCTTTGCTTCCTTCCTCTTTTATTCCCTTCCTTCCTATAAGACCAATAACTCCTAACTCCTGAGGACCTCTAATTTTTTTCTTTCATACATGGAAAACCTGCTCTTGAAATACATAATTCATGCATATGTGTATCTATGTATACATATAAACTTAATTTTTCATGACTATGTTTGACTTACTTTAGGATAAAAGGGTAATTTGTTTTGAGAGTATTTCATGTGGGGAGATTACAAAATTCTTCATTCAATAAAAACCACTCAGCTGAGGAATCTTTGAGGGCTTCTGTGCTCATTTAGCAGTGTCTACTGAGCATCTTCTCTGCGGGAAGCAACGCGGCCAGGCATGAGAGTGAAATCTTGCCAGATTCACTCATCACAGCAAAGATGCTAGGTCTGTCCAGAGTGACGACCAGCACCTGACCTGCCGACCACAGGATCTTTGCTCCTCCGCTCATAAGTACATCTCCATGTTTTGTGCTTATTGTTTTGTTTCCCTTACAAGAGAAATTTAATATTTGTTACAAAAATGATAATATCCAAATCTCTTCAGGATGGGGGAAGTCTTAGCATTCCTTTCTAAAATCCTTTCTCTCTGCCAAGGAGGTTGCTCCTGGCTGCGTGGTACCTGGCTATAGGAGCGTGAGGAGGCAGGCACCACAGTCGTGGGAGATGAGAGGCGACAGGCTAGAGGCATCAAAGATGAGGCAAACTCCTCTGAGCAGGGGATTACGTTCTTTGGTCCAGACACTGATCACTGGGTACAGAGATGGAGGCGGGTTCACTTGAAATACGCTCTCACAATGACACACGCAACAGGAACAGTGTCATCTCCCAGGAGGGCTCCGTGCCTGGGCGTGCCAGGGAGAGGCCACTCAGTCACTCACAAGCACATTCGAGTGCAAGTAACTGCAGAGGTAATGACACAATTATTCTTTTCTACAGTATGAAATGATCCTCGTTGATGGCATCCAAAAAGCCCTAAGTAGCAGAGTTTTCCTCTGAGTCCCATCGAAAGACTCTGTTTAGGGCTAATGAGACCTAACACTCCATAATCGTTTTAACCAGGAGAACGCAGACCTCCGGCTCCGAGTATTTAATGGGTGACGCTAACCCACTAGGACGCGATGGCGCTGTCTTGTTACCTTCATATTCATTAGCATCCTTACCTGATTTATGGAAAGTCATTCTGATTTTTAATTTACGATAGCGATATGAAGTTTACTCTTCACTTGCATAAAATATGAAATCATTTAAAAATGTTAAGTAAATGAGAAAATAGGTGGTGACGGTATGGCAAAATGTAGATGAATTATATTCAAATATTGACATTTGGGAGATGGTGAACTGCATTCTGTAAAAATATCTTATTTGTGAAATTGTATAGCCCAAGGTACAGTATGTTTTAAGCTTTAGGGGAAAGATATTTCTATTGAGCCCAGACCTTAAACATTTACAACTTCAATACATAGGCAACACAGTTCAGTTAACAACAAAACATGTGAAAAATTGTTTGGGCGCCAGTTGTAAGCATATAAGCAAAATGCATAAAATATTCTTAAATTCTGAATGGGGAGAGAAGGGTTTCCTATCCCTTTTCCCTGTTGGACCCATTCGTTCAAGGTGATGACATGTGCTTACTACAGAAGCAGTAACTTAGCACTTAGTACAAATAAGCCAGGTAGAAGCAAAATTGCATTTGCTATTTTTGACCAATTAGCAAAATACCTCCATCATGAAATAAGTTAGCTTAATAAAAGCACTGCATGTTCTACAATGGGTTTAGGAGACAAAGAGAACCAACAGCAGGTGTGTGTGTGTTCGTCTGTGCATGTGTGTGTTGTGTGTCTGTGTGGTGTGTGTGTCTGTGTTGTACATGTGTCTGATTTGAGCAAGGATAGTGAGGGCTGAAATCAAACTGCTTCCCTGAGTCTCAAGAGCAGGCCCTGTGCGGGGGCACACAGGTGTCAATGACGTCTCCACATGAATCAGTTGCAACTGAAGAGTGGAGACAAGAGACTGTTGTGGACTGTAGGTAGTTTTGTTGAGCTAGTTTTTTCCACTTAAATCCCCTTCCAGGGCTGGCCTCTGGCACTTATTCTAGTAAGTACTTATCAAGTTGATAAGGTGGGCAGGGAAAGTTTGGAATGGAAGATTGTTATCTCCTTTCTGCCATTTTGGACCTTGGGTCAAGCGACTGAACTTGTTGAGAATTCCCTCAACTTTGAAGTGGAGGTAACTAGAAGAACTAGAGCAGGTTACAGACCCTAGGACAAGGTCTAGAAAGTAAGATGTTCTCAACAACTATCATTTCAAGAGTGCTCCAGCTCACTGGAATGAGTCTATAAGTTAATCTCTGAAATACCTTAAGATAAAGTTCTATTACATCTGAAAGTGCAGACTTCTCCATGGTTTTTGAATCATGAGAGGGTATCATGAATAATTCAGCTAAAATAGATCCATTTTTCTCTCCACCTTGGGGATCAACAAGTGTTTGTTTTTTTTAAAGACTTATTTATTTATGCATATAAGAACTGGAGTACAGGTCAGAAGTGTGGAGGGTGAGAGGATCCACCAGAGACAAAGTGGGGAATAGAACAGGCAGATCGACTGAAACACACTGCTGAGGGGAGCAGCGGAGAGACAGGAGAGGTCTGCTGCGTCCTGTGGGTCCCTCCCTGGCTGGCGGCAGGGCTCAAACTCGTGCTGCAGTGGCTGAGGTTTGCTTCACAGTGCGCTGCTTAACCCACTGCGCCACCAGGGAGGACCCTCAACAAGTGTTTGTTAAAGCAGGGGGCAAAACTTGGGACTGTACAGGTAGAATGTAACCATGCTGGAGAACTGCTTAATGTGGGGAATTCGTTATTTGAACACTGTATGGAATGTTCCCAGGCGGTTTAAACCCCCTCTGGCTACACTGGCGTTGATACAAGTATATTGGCAAAAGTCAGCAGTTTGCATGTTACAAACATCTTCTTTTATTTAGAATATCAAAAGTTAGGTTATGAAATTCCACTTCCAGCATTCTGCAAAGACTTGGCATATTTGGTTTAAATATGAGTTATTGTTCAAAAAGTACCTTAACAATCTAGACAAGGGTGATATTTTCAGCTCTTAGAAGCTGTGGATGTGAAAACACTGTCAGTCATCCGAGGATGAGTGGAAACACCATGAGATCCTTCTCCCTCCGGAAGCCCGTTCTGTCTCCCCCGTGAGCACCCATACGTGAGCGCCCACACACAGACAGGCTCTGAGCATCACGCCCCGGTTGTCATCCCACCTCCCCAAAAGCCAGGAGGGGTCTGACAGCCCCCGCATCACACTGGGCGATACTAGACCACAAGAGGGTCAGGAAGCGAAGGTCGGGGGGCGAAGGTCAGGGAGCAAAGGTCAGGGAGCAAAGGTCAGAAAACGAAGGGAGCAAGAGCTGGGACACACTCCATGGGCATGATGTGTAAGGACTGGTTCTTTCTCCTTTTCTGTAATATTAGAGGAATTTTGAGTTTTTATTCCGAAGTTTGGTGATGTTTTGTGAAGAAGGATGCGCTGGAGGAACTTTACATTATATAAATCTCAGGCGTGTGTCACTGTAAACAACAGCTACAGAGTACATAAGGCGCACGCTCCAAGCCCACTCCTCGCCTTCCCACACATCTCACCCTCTTCGCCTGCGTCTTCATCCCTCTGACCTCACTCTCTCCTCACCGTGCACGCAGTCCTGTGAACTTCTCCACGACACAGACACACAAAGAAAGCCTGATAAAAATCAGGGACTGGCAGAGACGGAAGACAAATGAGGCGCGTGTCTTGAGTCCTAGCCCAGTGCCGCTCCTTCGATGCAGCTGATTCTGGACTAAGACCACCACTCAGACAATGCACCCAGCTACCTACCCCAATGAATAACTCAGAAACTAACCAAGCAAACATATTTGCCTCAGTTAATAATGCGGGGAATCAGAACTTGCTTTCAGGTCCGGCTGAGCGCAGTGCTCCTCTGCTGACCTCTTCCTCCCTTGGACTACAACGTCCAAGGCCCGCGGCGTGCAGGGCGCAGTCTGTGTTCCCTGCTGAGTCCCGGGCAAGCGCGATGCTTGTCCTGGAGCTACTGCTCAGTCCACGCCCAGTGAACAGACACCAGCGCTGAGGAGCTCACAGTCAGGGCCCAAGGGGCACAGGCTGTGTCCGAGGGGGACGCTGAATGCGGCCCCTCCCTCCCCCCTCCCTCGCCCCTCCCCCCCAGGCCTACATGCCCAACACCCCTGCGGCTCCAGAATCTGGAGGCAAGGAGAGGTGGTCAGCTTCCCAGGACCCCAAAGGACACAATGAGCGACAGAAAGAGGGGGCCCCACTGTGGAAATAGGAACCTCTTCTCTGGTGAAACTGGACTTAAGGAATGACGTGGAACATGGCCAACAGAGGGCTTTGCTGCTTCTCCTTTACCCTTAAATGCAGAATTCTAGGGTTCCTTTCTGAGGGGAGACCTGAAATCTCCTGAAGACTGACCCGCCTGCAAGGGGAAAGGAGGTGAGGCTGAATCACGACCACCCACAGGGCCGTCGGTTCCACGGAGAGACGGGAGTGTTAGCTGGTGCTCCCTGGCCATGCTCAGCCCTCCTCCCAGAGGCGAAAGCCTTGCGGGGCAGGAAGCAGGGAGAGGCGTGCTCTCTCCGGGGAGCGAGGGGGCACCTGACCTCCCATAACATCGTGAGGAGGGAGGTCCTGAGCTTCCAGGTGCGCAGTAATTGGGTGCGGGGAAGTGGACGAACAGGGAACAGGCCGGAGGACGCACGTGGCTTGAGAGGCTTTCATGGGCGGGGTGATGACCGAGTCTCGGCAGCAGCAGGGGCTCCGCCTCCGGCCCTCTGAGAACAGGAGGCAGCAGCAGCCCCAGCGCTGGGTGGGAAATTTAACCGAATGTCCCCAAAGTAGCTGTGCACTGAGATGTTTGCGTGGGGGGCAGGGGCTGAAGCACCAAGTACAGCAGCCCCTTCGATGAGACTGAGCCGGGTGAGCAGCGTTCTAAGCGCAACGACTTGGGCCGGGCGCAGGGCGCTGTGGGAGGGAGACAGACACAAGACAACCGAGGCCGGAAATGCGGCCCGGAAAAGTCACTGCCAAGTAGCCGAAAGCGGGAAACGACGGCCGAGCAGGACTCTAAGCCCGCGTTGGGGCTCCAATCGGAGGGGAAGCGCGTGTGCAAGGAGCAATCTACTCCGAGTATTAGACTTAACTAAGGACGGAGTGAACTGACAAAGGGAAATTCGCAGATTAAACACAAACTAGTTAGCAGACATTCTGCCGGGGACTCACCTTCCTCACTGGTGAATCCTATTTCCATTCTGCTCCTCTGATCGCTCTCACTCCCAGTGGAACCCCAGCACAGCGCTGTTACCCCAGCAGCCGATCACAACCCGCCTCTCCCTCACCCCCGCCCCCGGCACCGGTTATACACGACTCCGCGATGCCGGCAGGAGCGTGGGGATTCTTACAAGGACAGCAGCTGTCAGAAGGGGCAGATGGGAGCGATCCCAGAGAATGAATCAAGGTTGTGGCGACTTGAGGGGTGGGGTGTGGGAAGTTGTGGATGGGCACGGTGCAGAAGAGGGAAAAACCTAGAACGGTGGTGGTCGTGCTGGCTTGAACAGATGGCCACGCTATTACTTTCCTCCAAAGAGGGCCACCTGAGCCACAGTGCTGGACACACCCCCACGGCACTCAACCTCTCGAGCTGCTGGGAATGCTACGATTAGCACCAAAGCAAAAACCTAAAAGCCAGTTTGTAGCAAGAGGCAACCCGTCCACTCTTGCCCATGACTGGCAGGAGAGGCTGGGAGGGGCGGCCTGGACCCGCACATGGCGGGGACGTCAGCAGACGCCCGGTCACTGTGAGCAAGACAGCACGAGAGGACATCGCCCTGCACACAGGACACCTGACGGGAAGGCGAGGCAGGAGCACTTGGTGGAGGGGGCCCCGGTGGCGACAGACTAGGTGGTCAGAGGCGCCGGAGAAAGGCCAGGGCCGTCGGCTTCATGGAACTCAAGAGGAAAAGCTGAGGAAGAGACTCAGCTGCACACGCCACCGAGGAGAGGGCACGAGGTCCAGAAAGCCTCCCCTGTGCCATCCCAACCGGCGATCTGGCCCCAGAAGTCCACGCTGTGGGAGCCGCCCGCAGCCTCCCGCAGCTGCACCTGGAGAACTCCAGCGTGCAGGTTCCGCCCGCTTTGCCCGGTCAGCTCCACAGAAGCAGGCTGCACCAATCGGCTGTCCTTTGGGCTCGCGGCAATGAAGTGGGGGTGCTACTCTCAGGCCAGAGAAGGGCTCCGCCTTGAGGATCCGGGGCTGGCCGCCAGGGACATGGGTGATGCCCGCTGGCCCGGCCCCCGCTGCTGAGGGAGGGCCTGAGGTTGACGAGACCTGCGCCTCTGTTCTCCCGTCTCCGCCATGTACATTGTTCCCAGAAAGGCTACTCGGGGCCCATAAAACTAGGCAGGCTTAGCTTTGGGGTTACGATCAGGTCTTTCTTTACGGCAGATTTTCTTGAGCCCGTAGGTATGTTTTTGTCTCGGTCGGCCCCCAAGAAGCCTCCCAGTGCCCGGAGCTAGCAGGACAGTCCTACCCCAAAGATTCACATCACCTCACAGGCGCTTCCTCCCTCTAGCTCGTCCTGTGTCCTCATCCAGCAAGAGCCTACTTTCCCAGAACTCAAGCATTCTGGGAAGCCCAGGACCTGACGCTACGTCGTGCAGAGACGCATCTTGGTAACTGCTGGGAAGTCACGCAAGTGTCCTGTTCCCACTCGGGAGTCCAGAGCCTTCTCGAAAGCCCGCCCCCTTAGCCCACATCAAGCACTCCCCTAGCCTCCATCACTTTTGTCAAGAGCGCCCTGATTCCTTAGCCCCTGCTCCCCTTCCATTCCACTGCTGAAAATGTTTCTTTAAATTCTTCGATGACATTTTACACGAAGATGCTTTCATTCTAGTCATTTCAGCAAGGCAAGTATCCTAAAGGATTCACCAAGCAGAAAGATCTGGGATGACTGATTATATTTGTGTGTCTTTGAAACCCCCAAATCTGTTTTCATTTTCACATGATGAAGTGAAAAATCAACATATTTTTCAAAATAATTTTGCAAAAAATAAATCTAATTTATCGAAGTTATGCTTCCAGGAAAAATTAACGACTGTGCTCAAATTGTCTAAATTCACCATCTTTTGAAAGCGTAAACATTTTTATTTTGGTAATGGCATTACCCCACAGTTTTACTTATTTTGTAGAGAAACGAGAAAACCCTTGCCTAGTTGTTCCAGGAAAGCTAAATAAGAGTTATTTTTAAATCGTGAGAGATAGCAGATCAGAAGGAAAGGGAGTATGAGGGGCGCAGAAACCAAAGTCTCCCAGGAAGGCAGAACGCTAAGCTCTAGTAAGTTCTGCCGACACGATCCCGTGCTTTGGAGAAGCTGGGAAGCCCATACAAGAGTCCCAAGGAATGTGTGGGGGCCAGACAAGATGCTACAGCTGAAGGCACTCTGGAGGCTGGCACTCGCTCTCTCAAAACCTTAGCCAAAGGGCATGGGGGGCGGGGTACAGACAAGTATGTAAATCAAGTTCTTTAAAAACATGCTTTGTTTCCCCAACCAGATTACCCATCTATTACGTAAGTCTAAGGCAGTCCAATGCTCGGGCTCACGTTCACTTTAGAAAGCAAGTCAACACTTCTTTTGAAAGCCAAGGGCGCCGGCCATCCACGTGGACAGTCCACGCCAGCCAACCCGAGCCCAGGCAAGGCTGCGCCAGGAACGCTCCACCGACCCCTTCGCGCTGGTCCAAGGGAGGTTGTGCCGGCCTGAGCTCCTGCTGGCTCAGACGCGCCGGACTCATGAACTTCACGGGCACAAAGTCACGGACAGGTGGATGGACGTGATCGCCTCCTGTGAGCGCCGCCATTGCCCGCGGGTTGTGCCAGCACCGAGGGGGCGGCCCCCGCGTTTCCGCACACGGACCCTCCGCAGCAGGCCTGGCGCTCAGCAAAGGTCAGCTGAATGCAAAGGATGGGCGCGGTCTAGCAGGCCGCTCACGGAGTGGAGATAGTAGCCACTTTCTCGTTGACAGAACTAACGTCCGTCACCCCCACAGCAAGCGCGGCAGAGGCAGGAGAACCGGCCCAGGCCTTGCGGCGGCAGCAGAACCACCAGAGCTCTCCGGCGCACCGCACCTGAGGCCGCCGGCCTGGCCGAGGCACTGGCCGCCGACTCCCGCCACGTGGGGGCCCAGGATGCGCTTCGTTGTGCGATTCCTCCAGGAAGGTATCAAGGTCACCTACGGGAGCCCATTCTACAGCCCCTCTTTCTTCCTAGAGCCCCAGGCTTCCCAGGGACCTTGGTCGATGGCCGAGCTCGTACCCTGCTACGTCGGCCAAGGGCTCAGGACGGCAGGTGCGGGCCCACCTGCGCCTCGCTGGACACCTGCACTGTACCTGTGCTCCGCGGGCGCCCAGACACCGCCGCCGCTTGACCGAGACACGCGCGGTGCTGAGGTTGCTCTCACAGGCTCGCATGCGAAAAGAATCTGTTCTCCAGTCAAAGTATTCACTGCGTTTTTTTTTTTTTTTTTTTACTTTTGCGCAATGTGGTGCCTGCATGTAACCACGGAAAACTAAGTACAAAGGCACCCTCTCACCCGACTCGTGCATACTGTCCATTGACTCTTGTTTCAGTTGAAGCTGAGAACGCCTATCAAGCAGCGCCACCACCCTAACTAAACCCGACAAAATGGGCATCCTGCCTTCCTTCCGCTGTATTGATTTTTAAATCAATGTGTGACTTGACTAAGCTCATTTACAGCATGTTTCGTTGAACAAGAAGTTTTGAGCCTATTGCCTCTGCGGTGCACCTTTCCTGATCTGCAAACACACGAGGGTGTAAGCGCGCAGTGAATCGTAAACGCGCCAGCCCCCTCGCCTCCTGGCCCCACAGCCGCGCTTCCCCCGCTCTGCGCTTCCCCCGCTCCGACCTTCTGCGCAGCGACGCTGGTGCGCACGCCGGCCCCGCGTGCCTGCGCGCTGCTGGACGCGCATTCCAGGTGGACGTGCTCAACGGCCGTGGTTAGTCGCTGGCGATGTCGGGACCCGCTCACTCGCCGGTGATGTCAGGCCTCACGCAGAGCTGCTACGGGGGTACACCGCACACGTACCTTCCAGTATCCAGTCATCTGAAACACTCCAGATACCCCAAAAGCAGCCGAGGGGAGAGTGCTGGATTTGCACTGGCGCCGCCGTCGCGCGGCCTCACTTGCTGTGTCGCTTTAGTTCAAAGGCCCCTTGTCTGTGAGGCGCGCAGCATCCTGGGGTGCGCAGCCTCAGACCCCCCGCCCCCGTGACCGCGACCCCCGCTCACGCTGCTGTGGCCCACATGTGTTTGTTCTCTTCCATAAGCAAACAGCTTCTTCCCTGACCCAGGGGGATACGCAGGCGGTAACGTGCCTGCTTCTCCCAGTGGCTTGGGCACGCGCGGGTAAACGTCACCCTCTCCTGGGGTGTGCTGCGGAGGAGACCCCGCCCCAGGTCTTCTTCCAGGGGCCCCCCACATGAACCCTAGAGCTAATGCCGCCCAGTAGCCCCACAACCATCGCACCAGGGCAGGGCTCCTGCACAGGCTGCAGGCAGCTGCTCCACAATGATCGCTGGTGCTTCAAAAGGCAGCTTAATTGATTTTCTGTAGCTCATCGCTGAAACAGCCCCCGTGCAGCTGTTCCCGCTAAGAACACAGGGCGGCTTCGCATCGAAGAGCCTCGTTTTGTAACAGGGTGGTCCCAGGAAAAGGGGAAGTTCCCAAAATCCTGGTTCCGCCCTAAGTGGGTGGAGCTGAGGATAAGAAGATTTCTGCAGAGAA
>JAGFMF010011663.1:2617817-2727745 GCA_019455555.1 Galemys pyrenaicus | reverse complement strand
GTAACTATATTCTTTGTTCTTTCTTTATTGTACCCTAGTTATATTAAAGTTCCTTTCCATTAAAGGTTTTGTATGTTTGTCTTAATGCGGCGAATGGCAAAACCCATTCAGAGAGGGCAGGCTTGGGGCTTCTGGGTGTTCCTCTCCCTGCCCTGTAACAGTTTGACTCGTGCATTTTACTTGATGATATTCTGAAGACTCACGTTTGGGGAGACAAGACTCTAAGGAGCTCAGAGACTCGGCCCCACGCACTGCACCTCCGCGAAGGCCGTGGCCGGGGAGACGCAGACCAGCTGCACCCACCGAGCGGTCCGTGCCGGGGCCCCTCGGGGACAAGGAGGCTCCCGTCCGAGGGCGTGCGTTCACCAGTACATGCTGCACTGGACGAGGCACAAAGCTCCTCCCGCCATCCTTCACTACCAGTGCAATGCCTTTCTAAGGGCGGTTTTTACCAACTTCCATCCTCAGTCTGACTTGGAACCTTCGCGGCAGCGTCAGACAGGCCCCGTAGTCGCTGCGTTGAAGGACCACGGAAACGCTGTTCTTCAAGCGAGCGTTAGGCAGAGGCAGCTGTGGGCTCTGTCCCCAAGGATAGTGAACCAAGGCACCGGCCTCAGAGGCCGCCAGGTTCACCGTATGCCCGAGGTAAACAGGCAGGCCAGGACCAGCCCTGAGCCGCAGGGAGGCGCCTTCTCGGCCACATCCAGCACGCTTGGGCCTTTCCTCCTGAGTCAAGAGCCAACGTCTCACACTGGGTTTCAAGACCAGAAACGTGGCACACACGGCACAGCCACAGAGGGACCTTGCAGGCCCCAGGCCAAGCTCTTTCCGGTGAGATCAGAGGCGGTGGCAGGAAAGGGCTGGCTTCCAGGTGTCTACAGAGTGTGTGTTTGCATAGAAGGGTCTCTATCCATAAACTATATTTGTTCTACCTCAGACATGCCTTTTACTGTAAAACGTATATACACACACAAAAGAACATGCGACAGTTTGGATGGAACTTGAGAGCATATGCTAAGTCAGACAGAAAAAGACAAAGGGTATGAGCTCGCTCACCTATGGATTATAATAAAACCTCAGCTCCTAGATCCAGAGAAGTAACAGGTGGTCACCAGAGGCAGAGCTGGAAGAGTGGGCAAGAGGTGGCCGGCAGGTGCACTTCTGGCTGCAGGGGGCCGGCAGGTACACTTCGGCTGCAGGGGGCCGGCAGGTGCACTTCCGGCTGCAAGGTGAGCAAGCTCAGGGGGCAGCATCAGCGCGGCGGTGACTAGAGTTACTACTGCAGTGTGACTCTGAACGTCAGTACATGAGTAGATCTTAAAACCTCTCAGCTCAGGGGAAAAATGGCCGTGGTTATGGCTGCTCCCTAAATGACGGTGGTGATTATTCTGCGATCCAGAGGGATCGAGATAGATACATACATAGATAAATCGTTAGGTCACGCACCTAAAACTAATACAACGTATGCCAGTTATGGCTCCAGAAGAGAAGCCCCAGACAGCCCCAGAGAGGCCCGCCCCGGCATGCCCAAGCAGCACCCCACAAAATCGCCGAGGTCCCCAAGACCAGGGCAGGCTAAGAAACTCATCGTCTGGGGGAGGCTCGGGGAGACGACAACAAAATGTGGTGTGGGGTCCAGCATGGGCTCCCAGGCCGGAAAAAGGACAACAGGTGAAAACCCAAGAAATCTGAGGAAGCAGACTGCAGTGAAGAGCGTCTGGACCCGGCCTCATTCACCGCGGGAAGTGCGCGGGCCTCGGGTGAGACCCGCCAGAACCAGGGTGGGCTTACAGGAACCGTCTGTAGTCAGTCATCATTTTCTGTAAACGTAAAACTATTCTGAAATAAATCACTTATTTTTTTTAAAGTGCACTTGCTTTTGACCAAAAATTCTGTCTCTAAGTATTTTATTCTAAGAAATTCTAAATAATTTCTAGCCAAGTTTAGAAATGGAAATAGGCACAAGACGCTGCAAACAGATACATTCGATGGCAGGAGCGGGGAGAAGTCTGGAAAACAGGGAATCCCCGCTGGGGAGCTCTCCCGTGTGGGGAGACACCTGCAGTCTAGAGATTTCGGCGCAGGATTAAGGACACGGGAAGTCCCGGGTCTCCAGCTGGCAGCTCGGCAAGGCCGCCACCCCTCCGAGAGCGCCCGCGGCAGAGGCGACACTCTCAGTCCCGTAGAGCGGTTTATTCTGCATCTGGGCGTGAGGCCCAGCTCTTCAGCACCTGTGGGGGGTCAGTTAGAACTGGGGGGAAGCCTCAGGTGACAGGGCGAGCCCTTCCAAACACTCGTATTTGGCATTTGTCAGCTTCATCATCGACCCCACACACATCTCCAGAGGAAAGACGAGCACCAAGAAGCAGGAAGAGGAAACGGAAATGGCCAACTTAGCAGCTGTCTAAGTAGCTTTTTTTTTTTAAGATTTATTTATGTACGCACACAAGAGCTGGGGTGCAGCCAGAGGCACAGGAGGTGAGAGGACTCCCCAGAGACAGAGCGGGGAGCAGAACAGGCGGATCCACTGAAACACACTGCTGAGTGGAGCCGCGGGGAGGCAGGAGAGGTCTGCTGCGCCCTGTGGGTCACTGCCTGGCCAGAGACTGAACTTGCGCTGCTGTGCCATGGACGCTTCCTAGTGCAGCCCTCAACCTGCTGCGACACCAGGGAGGCCCTGAAATAGCTTTTTAACAACCCAAAACTTACTCTCTGAAAATTTAACTTTACTCACACAAGGGCAGCACCCCCAGATCCTCCTCTTTCAAAGGCACTTGCTCAGTAAGTAAACCTCTGACAAGAGCATTCTCGGTTCCGACTTTGGCGGGGCCAGTGTGCTCCTGTGGAGCCCCACAAGTCTCCTCTGAGCCCAGAAGCAGACAGGATTGCAGCGGGGTGCGCGTCTCGCTAAGAAGAGGAGCTGGGGAGAGTGCTTTCTAGCTGAGACAAGAACTCGAGTCCAGAGACTTATGTTCCCTACAGAGCAGTTACAAAATGAAATGGAACAATGCCTGACAACTACTATTTAGGTAACATTTTTTAAATGTTCAATTTTTGGAGTTGCATTCCTGCCCTTCCACGTGACACATTCCACTCACCCTCCACCAAACCGCCCGTGTCAAAGCCACATCTGCCTCCCTCCGCTACCCCTTCTTCCCCCACCCACCCCCGACAACCATTGCATTCTTTCACTGAGTTTAAGATGTTTTCCTAATGCATTTTACTGGTGTATTTTTTCTTTTGGTTATTTGTATTACACAGATGAAACTATTCAATATCTTTCACTTTTTTACTTCCTTTGTGTATAATAATGGCCTCAAGGTCCACCCATTTTGTCCCAAATGTCTCTGTGGCATCCTTTTCGTGGCTGCGTAGTATTCCACTGATTATATATTCCATAATTTCTCTGTTGAAGGGCATTTAGGTTGGTTCTATGACTTGGAAATTATGGATAGTGCTGCTAGATTATGTTGGCATAGAAACATCTTCTCATATTAGACTTCCAATATGTTTTAGATAAATACTGCAGCTATGGCTGAATCATATGGAATTTCCATTTTTATTTTCTTAATATATTTCCAAACATTTTTCCCCAGGCGCTGCACCAACTCGTGTTCCCATCAGCAGCTGATAAGACTCCTTGTACACCACAACTTTGCCAGCGTGTGGTGATTCCATTCTTTCTCACATGGGCCATTCTCACAGAGGCAGGTGACTTAACGGATTTGACCTCACTGTGATCAATGCCATAGCTAGTCCTTTCCAGTGGACCTTCCTAGGATGATGGAAATACCCCATGTCGCCACTACCCCATTTGTAACCACAAGCCATGTGTAAGTACTGAGCATTTCAACTGGCTGGTGTAATCAAGGAACTGAGTTCTCAATTAAATTTAACTCACGTTTAAATAGTTGTTACATGGCTGGCAGCTACCGAATGGCACAGCAGAGCGGGGGCAAGCAGAACGAAACCAAATATTTAACTTTAATGTCCAAGTGAATAAAGTTGTACCTTCTGAAAAAAGAAAGCAGATTTCCACTCTGGTCTCCAGGCCCCCCGTTCAATGCACCTCGTTACTGCTGGTGGAAGGGCAGGGCTGACCACTAACCCCCAGAGAGAAGGAAGCCGACATTGCTTATAAGTTTAAGATGACAACTGCAGCGAGCTTTACTTTCAGATGGAACAACTGCTTTCTAGTTAGAGGGGCTTCTCAAAAGGGCTAACGATTTGCTGTCATGAAAATGTATGTTTTGCTTCCATCTTTCTCTCTCTCCTTTGGAATTGGGAATAAGCTACAACTACCAGAAAGTTATTTAATTTGTCTGGAAAAGAGCGGGCTGGTGCCACGCTCCTGGTGGAAGGCTCCACAAAGCTGCACATTTAGGCACCACGGGCTTTCCCGCCGGTGCCTCCCGGTGCAGCTCTAGAATGACCTTCCTGAGCCCTGGGACTCACAGCGCAACCTCCCTGTATTTTCTGGCACCTGCCTGTGTGCAAGCAGCTTCCAGATGCAGGACTCACAGCGGCCAAATGCCTTCCCTGATGGTCACCAACTGGCCCGGCGCCCAAGTCGCCCACCTGGGGTCCGAGTACGCAGCAGGTGCAAGACCGTCTCCTCCTCCTGGTTAGCTGCTACACAAGCGATCGGCCTATGAGCTAGGGGCTGTGTCTGCTCACTCTGCCTATCAACAGTTCACTGGTATCTACCGGACAGAAGGAATGAAATAAATCGCAGGGGTCGCCAAGTTAACAGACAGTGGCACTGAGCCGACACCATGGCCAATCACTCCGCCCACCCAGCAGCTGCTGCCGGCCCGGGCCTCGCCTCTCAAGAAGCCTCTCAGGCCAGCTGCAGAGGACGTGAGTGCGGGTTGGGCCGGCACAAGCGCCCAAGGGGGCAGTGAAAGCAAGAGAGACGCAGCAAGCTGCCAGCCCAAGGCAAGGTGTAAGAAGCGAAAGCAGGACGGCTGAGCGGAAGGAGGCCGCATTGGTGCTTCCATGCACTCCCACAGGGCGGGCGGCCTCGCTCGGAGCTGGCCAGACACACGCAGGTCGGCGCTCTCCCGGCCACTGGCCGCCCTCAGGTGAGCTTCTCACTTGCTGCTGCTGCTGCTGCTTTTTGCAACAACCCTCAATAAAATGTACAGATCATCCTACGGGAACACAGGTCGAGGGCCTGGCTGCGGTGGCCGATCTGCTTGCCTGCCCGTGCAGAGGGGGCGAGGCTGCCGTGCGAACACCCAGCTGCGCCCGCCTCCCAGAGGAGGACAGGCAGCGGAGGTGGCATCCTCTCGCGCTGGAAGTGATGCATGAGGAAGCGCCGGGCAATCACACCACAGTCAGATAGGAAGCGCATTTTGGAAAATGCTGCCTAGAAGTCAGGGACCGCCGCAAACCTGAGTCCTCTGAGTTTAAAGAGGAAAGAGAAAAAGAAGAAAAGGGTCTGGGCAATTAGTCAGGACCAGGGCAGTGCAGTTAGATGCGCCGTGGTGACAGGGGGCTCTTCTGGGAAACGGAGGGATGATGAGGTCTGGCCCTCAAGAAACCAGGAACCCACATTCCATAGAAGGTTGAAAATACCTAAAAACGCAAACCATCTGCAGAAACGACAGTCCCGGCGGCCCAAGGCAACACGTGGAGCTGGATGAGGGTTCCCTAGGAAAACCGCACTTATCCTGAGGCCACACCCAGGCCTCCCTGGGGGCGCAGCGGGCTGAGCGCAGCCCTGTGAAGCAACCGCAGCCGCTGCAGCACGCGTTCGATCCCCGGCCAGGGAGGGGACCCACAGGGTGCAGCGGACCTCTCCTGCCTCCCCGCTGTTCCCCTTACAGTGTGTTGCAGTGGATCCGCCTGTTCTGCTCCCCGCTCTGTCTCTCAACTCTGGCGGCTGTGACCTATACCCCAGCTTTTGTGTGCATAAATAAATCAATCTTTAAAAAAAAAAAAAGATACTTACACCCTACGGCCAATCAGTTTTCTTTTCTATTCTTCACATCAGAGAAGTGAAACATCAGTCAGGCTACAATGGCCTTTTCTTTGTTTTGCCTCTACAATCTGTGTATTACTCTTCAAGGGATATAAAACTGAGAGTTTTAAGAAGCAAACGCGTGTACACCTTGTAAATGCCGAAGAAGGCAATTCTCTTCTTTCTGCCTTATTGAGTGCTTTATCCATTTGCATGTTCTTTGTAGCCGGATCTTAAGGCTTAAGAACATCAAAGCATGAAACAATTACTCACGCAGAATCTAATGATTTCTCAGTATCGCCAGATGCTGTCAGTACTTGTACATTTCAAGTACAGAACACACAGAGAACTTTTGTTTTTCAAGAAATACTATAAAACAGCTCTAAAATAACCCCTTAATTTGAGGGAGGGAGATGTCTAGGGGTTAAAAAATAAAAGTACTGCCCACACAATAAAAAATAAATAAATAAGGTGGTTAAACAGAAATCAATCTTTTTTTTTTCCATTTTAGATTGCTAAAATTGCTAAAGTGCTGAAGGTAGCCTATAATTTTTCTTTTTGAAGAATTTTGTCCAGTCTGACAAGTAAATAAATGTTTAACTCTCTCTCCTTTTATTGCTGCAGAAACAGGAAGAAATGGAATATAACCACAGCACGTTTCCGACATACTCGTTTCTTTCTCTATGTGAAACACACAATGAGAACACTTTCTAGATGAATTGTGCCTTCGACTGAATAGAGAACGGGGACTGGCTTTGGTTTTGTGGAATTGGATAATTTGTCACAGTTTCTGCCCCTGGAAAAATGACAACACAAAGTAAAAACTTGTGGAAGACTTTTTTTAGATAGCGAAAAATACTGGTATTTTTTGATGCACATGGGTACTTTAAAATAATAATTTTAAAAGGTGCGATGATGGAAGAGATGTTGTCCTCATCAACGGAAATCTCTAGAACTTCCTGTTTTAACACACGTCATTCTAAATAGTTCAAGCAATGTTATTGTCTCAAAAATAATTTTAGGATTGCCTTGTGGTTATCACACTTATGTGACTGTATATTCCTTATCACTACTTACTGTTATCACTGTGTTACTTTTTGAAATAAACATATACCATTAATGAAAGTGCTCATTATGGCAAATATATACATACATTTATATCTATCTCTATATAGTTATTTGAACTTCATTTTTTCTCATATTGCTCAACCTTCAAAATTCCGGCATCATTAAAAATGCATTTAAATAATCATAGAATAGAATAGATAGAATAATAAAATAGATAGAATAATAATCATAGAATGCACCTATCATAGAAGTGGAAAACAGAAGAGGTAAACTTCCCCAAACCTGAGCAGAGAAAAATGTAACTGGTATTCATTGATGAAATTATACAAATTCTAGTGAAAAAAAGAAAAGCTGGTTTAGATATTAAAGGTACATTTTTAAAAAAATACAGGCAAAAACTGATTCAGAATTTTTGCTAACCAGTTTTCTAAATTCAAATTTGAAAATGATGCCAAAACTCAAACAGATTTTTCCTTCTGCAGGCAATAGTCAAACTTTTTTTTAAGCATTAAAAACATTCTTCTAAAATGTGGCTATCTTGCTTTTTATATCAGTTCCATTAACATTGATGCTTCCTGCTTCCATCCCTCCAAAAAACTAGTAAAATATCAGGTTGCAAGATCTGAAAACTCTGGGTTTGATGATCAAAAGTCTCTGGGTTTTAGTTACCTAAATTGTGCTTGTAATATACCATGTTAAGTCAACAGCTCTTAAGCATTGCCATTTGGGAAATTAAGAGGAGCAAAGCTTTTCTCAATCCACAGGAAACTTAAAGATGAGGCACATCTACCTTTGATAACTACTCTGATTTTTTTCTTTTCGGTCTCTCAATTACTAACAGAACCTGATTAAGCACATACCCATCTTGAAGGAAAACCTGCTACTCAGAGATTGCCTCGATACTCTTTGGCCAGCATTCATTATTTGATTCTCTCATGGCTAAAATTAACCTTGGGCCATCTCATTGCTGTGAAGGTTAAAATTACTTCTGAATATATTCATTAGGTATTTTCTATTTAGGGTACATAATCAAAAATTTTTTTTAGTATTTACAAGACATCTCTAAGTATATTTTGTTTCTAATCATTAAACTAACTGCTCATCCTCAAAATAATTCCAGTGGGAAAAAATTATTTTAAGAATGTTAACTTAGGTCAGCTGTAATTGACCTATGGGCATCGAGCAAGCTGGGGCTTCATCTTCCCCCTCCAGGGACAAGAACGTAAGAAATGGCTACTCTTCTAGACTGCACGTCCCTTCTGTTCGGACCACAGCCCCGGGGGTCATTTCACAGAAACAGGCACCAACTCCGGAGCCGTCAGACTCAACACGATGCTTCCACGGGCCGCTTTTCTTCCAAAGAAAGAGCAAGAGCTCGAGACCTCCAGGGAAACAGCGCCCTCTCCGCTCCCATCCTCTTCACCCTCCATGGCCTGTGCTGAAACTTGAGATCAAGGCTGAGAATAAGAGGGAGGAGGGTACAAAACCTTCCTCCTCCCATTCCTCAAGTCTCTCAAGTAAAAGTCTTGTTACTTTAGGCAACGTCTGTCATCCCGATTCATGGGAGAGATTAAAAACAGACACAGTAGAAATTACGGAAACAGCATCATCCCATAGTTCAAGCCCCATTTAGGAGAAGCTGTCCACAGACGCTCGTCTTGGGGGGAGGCACTGTGGCATTCCCAGCCAAGACTAGATTTTGCCTGGTGGGAAGGTGCGATTGCCCGAATGTGACCCCAACCCCCGAGGCCAAGGGGCGCGATGCCACAAGGACGCATCTTACCAACCCCCTGTATTGTCCCAAAGGAGGAGAACATGTGAGTTTTGCAGAATTTCACTGGAAACCCCTCTTTGATGGGGAACGATGGCCGTTCCCTTCTCCCCACATTTCCGACACAGAAGAGCTAGCTGATGCCTGGCACCCCGGGTGTGGCGGGAGCACCAAGCCCACTGCCGCAGGTTCTCGGGGCATGTCAGGAGTCCCGTTGTCCTGCTCGGAACTGCTACATGCCCCCGCCCCGACAAAGGGCCCCACGGTGTCTGCAGCCGCCACAGCCAGGGGCTGCAGGGATCTCCCGAAGAGAGAGCACAGGAAGCGTGGCAAGCATCACGTGGTGCCTCACTTCAAACAACGTTCATCGAAGGCGTATGTTCAGAAGGAAGTGGAGACAGCCCAGGGATTCCAGAAATCAAGCACCTCCTCTTCACGAAGGAGGCACACAGGGGTCCCCACGGGACAGTCTCGCTCACCGGCACCCCCCCAACAGGGTCTGGACGACAGGGCATCCGTGAAAATCCGCCATGTCCGGCACATTAAGTATGTAATGTAAGATAAATAACAGAGGTCGTCTTGTAAACTCATTGTTTCGTGTTTAAGACTCACAAGCCAGTGTTTCCAGATGAATGACCCCCAGCCCAGGAGCTGTGACCTCAGTGACCCCAGCTGATGCTGCGGACGCCGGAGGGGGCCGGCCTGGGGATGACGCGAGAGCACCACCTTCCGCGCTATTATGAGTCATGAGCTTCTGAACACTTGAATGGCACTTACGCCAAAGAGTTGATGTTTATTTGTCCTTGTCAGGGAAGACTGCTTCCTTCTTCCTTGACAAGACAAAATGTGAACCTCCCCAATTTCTGAGTCAGAAGCTAATCATTTTTCAAAACATAGTTTTAGAACAGAGCGTCAGTAGTTTTCCTTTTAAAAAAAACTAATGAGTTACAATCTCCCAGAACTTCAGTCACTCAAGTATTCGCTTCCCAGAACAGAGGCACCTGTACCGTTGCTGGCATCACGCCAGTGCGCTCCTCCTGAACAAGCCCGTTCTGCGTGCATCAGCATCTGAAGCTGGACGAAAAGGCCTGTGGAGGTCAGGGATGATTAAAGCGGCTAGGGAATCCCCCACTGCCGGAGACGGAAGGTTCTCAGTGCTCAGGTCTGATCCTTTCTGAATTCCTAATTCTATCAGCAAAACAGACTGTTGCACGGCACAGCACAGAATCTTGCAGGGAACTGTCATCCCTTGAAATGCAACGTGGGATCTGCTCACTACAGAACACAGGGCTTAGGAGACGGCGGGTACCACAGCTCATGGGAAAGCCCGGCGCACCCGGTCACATGCACACGAGTCAGCAGAGGGACCTTGAGAGAAAGGCGGGATGTGAGTCTCCCACAGACCTCAAGACGAACACCTGTCACAGATGTGGTTTGCTCCAACGCTGTGGGCACCTGGGCAGATGTTCTAACCCATTTCAAGGAAACGTGAAGGGCCTCCCTGGTGGCGCAGTGGGTTAAGCAACGCACTATGAAACAAACCGCAGCCACTGCAGCATGAGTTTGATCCCTGCCGCCGGCCAGGGAGGAGACCCACATGGCGCAGCAGACCTCTCCTGCTTTGCCCGCTGCTCCCCTCAGCAGTGTACTTCCGTTGATCTGCCTGTTCTGCTCCCCACTCTGTCTGTGGTGAATCCTCTCACCCCCTACACCTCTGACCTGTACCCCAGTGCGTGTGTGCATAAATAAATCTTTATAAAAAATAAAGGAAATGTGAAGAGGCCACGGATCTCTGTGGAGTGAAGGAATGCTGCGTTGGGTTGCAATGGGGAACAAAATTTGTTTTTCCCCCACAGGAGAGAGGAAGTGAATTAAAATCACTACCGAGCACAGAAGCATCTACTTACGCATCGGTTGCCTACAACTCGCCCCGCATTGCAGCGGACGATGGGCAGAAACCGACGCCGACAGCCAGGACTCGAACACAAAAGCTGGGCGTCTCCCACCGACCACACTCTTCTCCTCCCGACTGCGGAACCAGTCACCACAGCCTGGGCAGGGCCTCGAAGCAGGAAGACTCAAGCAGGAAGCCTCGCTGCATGGCAGAAGTGAGAACGGAGCGAGCCCCCAGCCAGCGCTGGGCACAGTTTCCAAAAGCAGAGCTTCCCGTCCCCCATCTTTTTTAACAGCAGAGACTCGGGGGATTCCTGAGCATCAAGGGACGCCCCACAGCCACATTCCTGGACACTGCAGATTGGGGGCCAGCAGCCCCAGCCTGGTGCTGAGAAGCAAGACGCTCAGAAAACTGCCACAGGTGCTGCTCCTCTCCCCTCCTGGGACTCCTGCCTGCGCCCCAAGAAGCAGAGATGCAGGGAAGTCAGAGATGCCGACAGTGATGCCTGGGCAAGTCTGGGACAGAGCTGGGGAATCTTAGAGACCAGTGATTTCTTTCCTTCCACCCTGACATGAAATCCTGGAGGAAGAGAAGGTGGAAGAGAAAGCAGAAGAGCATGCGCACGGGCAGGGCACGCTGGTGGTCCCTGCTCCGTTCCCTCAGTCACAGTGCCCAGAGGGGGAGATGCCGAGGGAGGGGGGCCCTTCCCAGCAAGGCGGGAACCCACGATAAGAGATGCAATGCAAGGTAGAGGGGGAGCGCGCGCCAGAAAAGACTCCAAGGTAAAGAGGGAACGTAGAGATGCAACTGGCAAACTGGGCAGTGAACAGGGGCAAGCAGGCGCGAGAAGCCAGCCCCGCAGGCTGTCGTGGGCCGCACACAGATGTGACATGAGGCGCTTCCAGCCCCATGGGAGCCGCCACGCCCGCACGACAACGGGAAGCCACCTGTTCTCTGAAACGGCTGACCGAACCTCTCCTGGCTCTAGACGGACCACATGCAAACACTGATAGTTCTGACATTTGAGGTCAAAGAGAAACGACTCGTCAATAACACCAGGCCAATCTGAACCCATGACATTTTTAAAAAATTCAACAGATAAAAGGCAGCCTTCATTTTTAAAGGACTCTGAGAGATAGACAGGCAGAGAGGACATCATGCATCTCTGCTGCTGCCCACCAAGACCCTGAGCCATAAAAACAGGAGCTAATAACCTCCTCTCCGCCACGATTTCCTTTTCTGTGTACGGGCGCACTGTAAGTTCAGTTACTGTCTTTCCATTACATTTTTGTGGAATCCACTTTCCTTTGTCAGAGACTTTATCTACTGCCTATCCCCTTGAAAGAATCTCACTGATGAACATCTCACTGATGTTCTCCTGCCCCTCAGAGTGCCCTTCTAAATTATCTAAATTCCAACTCTGTCCTCGAGTTTTCTAATTGTGAAAACCTAAAGCACCACAGCAGCCATCCTCAGGAAGATGGGCTAACAACAAGCAGGCGTCATGACAAACTCCAAGACGAACCAAACTAACGAGACTACCCCTGAAAATGACATCCTCGCCTCTGCTTTCTTTTTTCTTTTCTTTCATTGTTTAATTCACCTTTAAGACTGCAAGCATTAGGTATGTCTTTTACCTCCAAAATCTCTCCATTGTTTGCAATCACACCCCTTAAACCATAGGTCATGAAAAAAAAGCTTTCCTGGCAGTTCAAATCATTACTGAAAATCAGAAGTTAAGTGCATCTGGCATACCAGTCCCAGAATGTGAGGGTCTTGAGGGGCATAGGGTCTCACCCAGTCCACCGCCCCTGCAGATGGAACAACCACATCCCAGAAAACAGTTGACAAACAGTTCTGAGAGCTGGCCCTCCACCCTCCTGTTCTGTATGTCATTCACGGTCCTCTGCCCCTGCCATCCTCACACCATCTCTACATCCTCTGTGCTGAGCCCAGGCAGCCACCGGGGAAACATACTGAGGCAATTTCATTGTTTCCTTACAAGCTGAGCATCCTTAAGTACCAGGAGTGGGGGAAGTAGAACTAATATTTATCACCTACTGTGTGTCAGGTGTTTGGTTAAGTATTCCACATGCAAGTAGGTCACTTAATCACTAAAGGACTGCAATTTACGAAATGGGCACTAGTGCAGTGTGGTTCAGGGACAGGCAGTAGAAAAGAGACTCTTCCCTAGAAACTTGAAGGGAAAAAAGAGCCTATATTCATAGAGCAGTGGAGCCAAATTGCAGACTAGGACTCTGACCACCTCAGGCAGTCCCCTCCCCTGCAATGGTGAGGAAGTGACCCCTCAGCTCAGGAAGCCCCCCGTGCAGCTGGTGGCCCCAGAACCACTGAGCCGCCATTGTCAGAATCTGCAACAGAAAAAGGTGCTCAAACTCCAAATTCACTTCCCAGTGAGCATGTGGATTCCCAGAACTGAAATCATAGCCAGAACCATAGCTGCAAGGGAGCCAGGAAATCACAGCATGCTGCACAAAGGTACCTTGCACTGGAAATGGCAGAAGCTGACACAAACAAAACTTTACAATCATTACCCCATTGCAGATGAGGAAGCAGGTGGCAGACTTTAAGCGACAGGACTGCCCCATGGTCTGCATGAAATGGAACTAGCATCCCGACACATATCTCTATGTTAACTCCTGCCTCTGCTCTCCACGAGGCTTGCTCTCTGTGTCAACCCAAGTCACAGGAACGTTCCTGACTTCTTTCTGTTCCTCTTGCAGGTAGAAGTTTCTACTTACTCTGCTTTATTTTTCTGAAGTAAATTTAACAAATGCTGGTTTATCTGTCTTTCCATGCATAAGCTATTTATCAGTAAGCTGTCACTCATCATGAGTGACATGAGACAACAGAGCTTGTCAGTAGTCTCAGAGAACTACACATACACAGATTTGTGGGGGAAGATGTGTTAAAGGATCATTGGCTAATTTAAGATACTTGAAATATTAGAACTGTTTAATAGGCACCTACTAACCTCTTTCTGAGAAAAACAATGTTGAACACACCTAATAAAAACAGACTTTAGAATCTCCCTGGAGGCTTAGGGGTTAAGTCTCAACACTACTACTGCAAAGGCATGAGTTCGATTCCCAGCCAGGGAGGGGACCCACATGGCACAGCAGACCTCTCCTCTCTCCCCACTGCTCCCCTCAGCAGTGTGTTTCAGTCCATCTGCCTGTTCTGCTCCCTGGTGAATCCTCTCCCCATCTTCCACATCCCTGTTCTTCTATAAAAAAAATAAATAAAATATTTTTTTAAAAAAACCCAACACTTTAAAGCAGTAATGCACAATTTTCACAAGTTCTACCTGAGTTTAGCCCCCATGCCCATTAAAATTCTGTGTTTCTCTGTATTTTATAGTAAAGGTTCTTTATTTCCCCATTCCATTGCAGATGTAATGCTTGTAAAATACAATAAAACGCTGTGGCAATGCTGCCAGGAAATACTGGATTCTTTGCTGCCTGCCACAATTCCCAAAGCCAAAATGCAAAGGGCAGGAATTCAATCTTTAATATTCACTTTTATTACGAGATATGCCAGCGAATCTGAGAACAGCTGAGCATCATGTTCCAAAGAAACTGTTCTAACACCTCATCTCTAACTGGCTGTTTTATAGCGAGTTAAACAAAGACAGTTAATTATCAGTAAGTTGGCTTTCACTCCATGTAGTTAACAGCTTCTGGGAGTTTTTCGGGGCCCCCTCTCCCCTGGCATCTGGATTTAGAGCACTTCACTCCTGGGACAGCTCAGCTTCTGACAGAAAGGGCATCCATCACTCTTCCAGGCTGGACTGGGAAGCACTGAGAGTAAATGGCCCCGGTTTGGCCAGCGGCTGCGTGCATTTCCCTAACCTGTGCATGGCGCCCTCTGCCCAGCCCCTGCCAGCAACAGTGGCTCACTGGAGAATTTTCTAAAGCTCACCGCAATTTCATATATTACCAAGCCACAGAGAGGTAACAGCTCTCAGACCAACTGACCCCCAAGAATCCAGCTTAGTGCTAGCTCTGTTTAGATGATGCTATTAGGCATTTTCTGGTATTATTAAAATATATCACTAAAATTATTAAGACATTGAAAAAACTCCAAATGCACCTTAAACTGTTTTTTTCCCCTCTGAGATCAATACCACCAAAAAAAGGATCATCTGTTATTTTTAAGTGAAACCATGAAAGTTAATGTGAAGACGATCCGATTGAAGCTCAGGACAGCCAAGGAAGAGAGTGCCTTAGAAGAAAGTTTTAACCTTTTCTTTCCCTAGAAGAAAAAGCTGGTTCTTTCCAGAGTTATGGTCATGCTAGAGAAATTTAACTTCTAGAAATAATTCCCTATTACAATCTTATATTTTATTTTTTATTTTCTGCTTTTACTGTAATGAATTTAGTAAGAAGCTAACTTTGGAGCACTGCCATCCTCTCTAAAATGAACGGTAATTAAAAGTGCTATTAGTGTTTTTAAGGGCCTGCTAATGTCACTCATTAAACTCCGGATGGGTTGTTTTCTAGCCCATGTTCCACGGTGGTTGGGTTTTATTACATGGATGTTGGCTGGAGCGTGGGCAGAGGACATGGACTGCCCTCTCAAGTCCAGTGGATGGGAGACGTGTGTGCCCGGAGGCAGGCTGGGCAAGGAAGCCTGGCACTTAATGCAATCAACCACGAGTCTGTCTAGTCCATAAGGATGATGGGGCAGTTGACCGCCAGTGATTTCACACTTGGGGGAGGCGATTCAACACCTCTGGCCAGCTGCCCTGGGAGGGGAGCGCTTTCACCCCACCGGGCTCAACGCTAGTGCATGTGCCACAGCTGAGTCCGTGGGTGTGCTGCTCGCTGTTCTCCTGCCTGTCCCTGGCTTGGGATTTTCAGTTCAAACAGAGCATAAAGCCCTCTTTCAAGTGACTTCCTATTTGTTGTTTAGGGCGTGTCCTGCATCAGTCTGATGGTTCTCCTGTTGCTTATGTTTCCAGAGCTTCTGAAGACTTACCCTGAGATCCCATTTCCTCCCAAGAACAGCTGTAAGATGACTGATGAACCATGTGGTTCGGGTTATTTGATAGTAAATGGTCTTTCTAGGCCATTAAGAGGAGCGTTTCTGATGGGACAGAGTTATAAAAGTACCCAGCCTCTCTGATTGAGCCATGTGGGTCTTTACAGAGGATACAGGACTTATCTGGCAGTATCCCCTTCAGTGTGATGCAGCTTAATTCAGAACACTGCACCCAACAACTATTTGATTTTAAGCCATCATAGATGTATGGCTCATGCTGATATTGGAGGTCTCCAGAAGCCCACCGACAAAACGCTGCCTGTTCTCTCCAACATCATGTCACCAACTCAGTCTACAGCCCTCAAGGCTCAAATTCTCAACACAGACATTTTGTGTCACCTCTCTGGGAATTTCAATTTTTAGAAATCAAAATCCAGGTGAAGGAAAATGTTTTATAGGGAACTTGTGTAAATAAAAACCTGCCTTGAGAGAAAATACTGTATAAGTGCCTAGATAATTCTGTGAGATGTGGCAGGGAAGGACTTAGAGGAAGAGACATTTCCACAAATTGTTCCTCTAACACGTTTGCACAGATTACATCTGCTTCTAACTTTCACAGCAACTTCTAGTCAATTTAATGAAAAGGTTTCTCTTTGGGTACAAAGTACAAAAAGAGACATTCTCTGGGTTGAAAATGTTAAGCGTGTCCCTTTCTTAGGGATGGCACAGCTCCACCCATGGGGTTACATTTCACAAGTGAGAGTGGGTGGGCTGCAGCCTTTACTAATGTTCACTTGCCCAAACCTTCAATAGTCCCCTTCTAGTTTTATTAGTAACCATTATCACCATCACTACCATATCACCACCATCATCACTGCAGCAGTCGTCCTCATCGTCATCGCCATCACCATCATCACCATGCTGACCACCATCACCATCATCACAACCATCACCACCATCACCATCGTCATCATCACCATCACCAACACCACCACCACCACCATCACCACCATCACCATCACCAACATTATCACCATCACCATCATCAACATCAACATCACCGCCACCACCACGATCAATATAACCATCAACATCATCAACATCATCACCATCACCATCATCAACATCACCATCATTACTGTCACTAACACCATCACCACCAACATCATCACCATCACCACCAACATCACCATCTCTATCACCACCACCATCACCAACATTATCAACATCAGCATCACCATCATCAGCACCATCATCAACATCACCATCACCACCACCACCATCATCAATATCACCATCAACATCATTAACATTACTTTCATCACCATCATCAACATTACTTTCATCACCATCATCAACATCATTATCATTACCATCACTAACACTATCACTACCACTATCATCACCATCACCAACACCAACACCATCACCATCACCACCAACATCACCATCTCTACCACAACCACCACCACCACCATCATCAATATCACCATCACCATCAGCAGCAGCAGCAGCATCACCATCACTAACACCATCACCACCAACATCATCACCATCACCACCAACATCAACGCCATCACCATCATTACCATCACCAACACCATCACCATCATCAATATCACCACCATCAGCAATATTATTACCATCACCATCATCATCATCATCAATGCTATGTGAGTACTTAATGTGTGCCGCACACTATTTTAAGTACTATATTTAAATGATTTTTACTAAACTCTCAAGATAGGTCCCCAGGGAGGATTAAACAAAGTATCATTCATACGTGCCAAGTACTATTCTAAGCACATTTTAAATATCATTGTCTCATTTACTCTCACAACAACTCTATCAGGTAGAAACTATTATAATGATCAGATAAAAAGGTTAAGGGAGGTGTTGAAATGTTGCCAACAGACCTATATGCAGGTATTTTTTTTTTTTTTACTATGCCATCTTCCTTAACCACTTAAAAACTAGCACAAGATAAAGGGGTCATAATTTTTTAAAGAAAACCATCTGTGCTGAAGGATATGTTATCACAGATCAGATAACCACTCTGAGATGCTATAAGCTATTTTTAAGAGCCATTAAATTGAATATAAAATACTCATCATCAGTAGTTTCTTGGTTCCCCCTTGATTATATAGTTATCCTACAAAAACACTAAAGAAAATACGCTGCAATGTAAATTAATCACCTCACACTACCAGTTGCACATGGATTTGGAAAAACCTGGTGGTGGCACACCACCCCTGAGGCCCAGAAAACTCTGCTCTTGGAGCTGACGGCGGAAGTGCAGAGCTGGCTGCATGACACTGAGATAAGGGATGGGGGACACGGAGGGTGCCTAGAGGAGACTAGGACTCACCTCTGGCGGGAAGGTGTGCAGAAAGGCGAACACATGTCAGGAGAAGGGGAGGCCCCGTTAGCCAAAAAAAAAAAATCAAATTGCAGATCACCATGGAGGTGCCCTCACTCAGCCTCCCCTACCACAGGGAGCAAAAATGGTGGCGGGCTCGGCAGAGACCAACATCCCGGTGCCCTGAACGTGCATGCTGGGCTTGCCCGGAAGCTTACAAGGATACGCTGCAGATGCCGCTCATTTCCCTCTTGGATGTAAACTTAACTCATGCACCTAATGAAAATTTTAACCAGCAATTAAATGTGGAAATTTTTAAAAATTCTTTTGCATTTACTTCTAAGGGATAACTGCCTTAATTAACTGGGTTCCTTTAGTTAACATTTCTGTATATACATATATATATATGCATGTATTCTTAAATTCTGGACAAAATTGTGAATCCATCCTAAAGTCTTTGGGTGGTTGTTTTTGCATTTAATAATTCAATTCAGGCATTTTTCTGTATTAAGCCAGGAAGTTTATTTGCTAGTGGTATGGTTATAAAGTCTTCCATTTAGCCAGTGCCCTGCTGATTCACATACAAGTTCACTGGAGATTCGGGATACACAAACAGCACTTTTTAAATAACTGTTAAGATATAACTATTAAAAGATCTTACATCTAAAAGTGATAACTGTTCTTGGATCAAGGATAAAATGTCCTTTTGCAAAGATGAGCTGTCCACTCTGAACATTCTTAAAGACTTGTAGAGGGTGACTTGAAGAACGTTAAAGCAAAGAGCGAGAGGACAGCAGGATTCCTTAGCTTCCTTTTAGAAATCGATCCCCTTGAACATCAGATCAAAATCTGTGCACTTACTGCCAGAGGACTGTGCCATTTTGCGTCCTGCTTCAGAAGCTAAAGCCTCGAAACCTCTACGTGAAGAGCGCTTTGGATTCTAGAGCCGGTATCGGAGATGGTGAAAACAGGTAATTATCGCGAGTGCTTAATTATGATAACAACTAGGACGAGGGGAAACAGTTTGAGCAGATAGTACGGGGAGAGCAGCAACATGATTTGACAATGGATTGCACGTGGGGCGCATACTCATAGCTGACTTCATTGCGCGTTTTGGGTGAAGTCAAGAGGATGGAAACTGTCACCCGGTGGTGACCTGGTTAGGTCAGAAAGGGAAAAAGGAAGGCACGTGAATGCCTTTCCGTGGTCAGCTCTGGTGGCAAAGGTCCAGCGGAAAGGCAGGTCCGTGGTTGAGGGGAAGCTGCCAACACGCCAGCACGCCCAGGAATCTAATGCAGAGCGACTCTGCTGAGGGCAGGAGAGGCTGCGCCCCCGGGAGACGGTTCTGTTCACCGACATGTCAAGATGCAAGAGAACCCTCCTCTAAGGCGGCCTCTGAACCATTTGGTCTTGGGGAGGTCAGACCAAGGGGTCCCTGTCAATGAACCTGCGCACCCGCAAGGAAGCGCAAACCCACGCGGCTGTAAGGAGACCGTCCCATCGCGCTGACTCCAGTAATGCACAGGCACTGACCACAGCAGGCCCCACTGCTCTGTAAAGCGGGCCCGGCCACACAGAGGCCCAGGCGCCTCCACAGCGCCGTGCACGTTAACACGCAGCCTCATCCTGCGTTTCCGTCATCAAATCCGTGGGCGTGGGTTGGCTGCGGTTTCTAAGAACGGCAACCCACGTGCGGTTCTAAGTTATGAAATGCAACTAAAAAATGCAAAATGAGTGTTTTCCCCTCAAAAAAAAACACACACCACCTTATATACCTTGTTGAGAGTTAAATGAGTATTTTTTTTAAGCTTTGGGCCTCTCTGGTGGCACAGCGGGTTGAACGTCGCTCTGTGAAGATTCCGTGGCACTGCAGCGCGAGTTTGATCCCCGGCCAGGGAAGGACCCACAGGGTGCAGCAGACCTCTGCTGCCTCCCGCTGCTCCCCTCAGCAGTGTGTTTCAGTGGATCTGCCTGTTCTGTTCCCCGCTCTCTCTCTGGTGAATCCTCTCAGTCCCCACACCTCTGGCCTGTACCCCAGCTCTTGTGTGCATAAATAAACACATTTTTTAAAGATTTATTTATTTATGCACACAAGAGCTGGGGGTACAGGCCAGAGGTGTGGGGGGTAATAGGGATCATGAGACACAGAGAAGTGAGCAAAACAGGTGGATCCACTGAAACCCACTGCTGAGGGGAGCAGCGGGAGACAGGAGAGGTCTGCTGTGCCCTGTGGGTCCCCTCCCTGGGCAGGGATCGAACTCGCACTGCTGTGCCACAGAGGCTTCATAACATGTTATTTAGCCCCTTGCACCACCAGGGAGGCCCCTACATGAGTATTACTAAGGCCACAAACTAGTGATGAAAACACAAGGCAGACAGGCTGGCCCTGAGCGTGGCAGCACCGGGTTCAGCGAGGAGCCGGCTGGCCCACGCCTCCTCGCCCTTCGCTGGGAAGAAGCAGTGCATGACTCGAGACCCCGACAAAGCGGGAGCTGTCTGAGCCTTTATTCTCACCCCTTTCCCAGATGGGGGGCTGTGGTCAAAGGAGTGTGCGTTTGTGCATTTCCATGACTTATGGAGTTAATCAGCTGAAAGCAGACCCATGTTTGCTTTCATGGGCCCAAAGCATGGACGGTTGTAGACACGCCGAGAGGAACACAGCCCCCTTCTCAGCACGCCGTCCAGCGGGACCGCGCGCCTCCAGCAGCCCCTGTGTGAACACCGCTCTCCATTCCCCTTAGAACTGTTGCTATTTCTCGAGCACTCCCCACCTCGCCGTGGAACCAGCAGTCTCCGGGGACAGTCTTAAGGTAGAAATTGGCTGACAGACACGTCTTCTCGTGTGCCTTCGTTCCTCCCTCCTTCCCAACACCTCGCAGAGCCAGGAGGGCGCCAGCAATGAGGTGGTAAGACTGCACCCCAAAAGTGTCTCCAATAAACCGGTAGCTCTGTCACCCCACGGAGCAGGTCCCATGCGCACCGTCCCCATTTGGAGATGGCTGTTGAAGTGTCCTCAGCACAACGGCAACACCAAATCGAGTCTGTGTTTTCAGAGAACACTTTCTTTGCATCAGAAACAGGGTCTCGCTCTCCAGCCCGCCCTCCGAAGACAAGCTCGGCACAGTGAAGCTCATTTTCTGCCCTGCCCAGGCGGTGTGAAGCCCCGCGCAGCTGACCGGGCACGGCAGAGACCGCAGCTCTGTCTTCAGACCTGCTGTCGGCAGCCCCAAGCACTCACCGAGCCCTTACCCCACCTCGGGAGCCGCTAACCCTGCGGAATGGAAACGCAGGGGGTGCACAAGAGGAGCTTGGGGACTCCAGGGGGACTCGAATTGATGTGAAATGTATATAAATACACTTAGATTAAACGTTTTAAAAATGCTTATTTCAATAATCATCGAAAGTGGTAACTTCTCCCAATAAATCATACTTCATCAATTAAATGCGCACACACACGCGCACACACACACACACAGAAGCATGAACGGCGTCTCCTGCCCTTGAACGTGCCCGGAGCGAGCGTGGCAGGCTGCAGCCCCGTCCCAGAGCGGCCCTCCTCGTGGTGGCCAGACCAAACCTGAGAGGCGCCTCGAGGGCGGCTACAGACCAGTCTGCTGGAGGACCCGGCCTGAGGGCGAGCGCAGCAGCCTCGCACTCCTGGCTCTTAAAGGACGCCAGGCTGAGCGCCACGGCTAGCGTGTTTGAAACAGATAGCGCAGGCTCTGCAAGCCGAGCTCAGGAGGTGGACCAGCAAGGGGCGAGACCCCAAGGAGGCCCCTAACATGCCGCTGACTTCCCGACTGTCCCCCGCCCTGCCCGCCCTCAGCCTGGAGCCAAAGAAGGCGGCCCCAGAGCAGTCTGTCCACAGCCAGAGGGCCGGGGGAAGCCGGCCTGGACCGTCCAGACCAGCGCCGTTTCACTTCGGTCTGGCGTCACGCACATGCCCCCAAAACCTCGAGTCCCCCCACACCTGCGAGAGCAGAGAAGGGGACCTCTCAGACCCCCTCCACGCGCTGTCACCCCAGGGTGCAGGAAGTACCCCAAATTCCTAGGGGGGCGTTTTTGAATGAGCCTGGGCCTCTCATCAGAGGACACGGAGGCCGGAAGGAGCACAGGACGGTTCAGAGGCCGAAGAGCGCAGCTCTAACCCAGTCTCGAATGCGGGAAACAGCGTCCAGGCAATTGGGAGAACAACGTTCTCAGGGCTGGGGCCGCGGGCAGGCTCTGCAGGAAGGCCTAGAGAAGGAATTTCCCAACCAGACAAGAAACCATGAGAGGAGGAACCCGACCTCCAGGGAGGATGAAGGACGCCCCAGCCAAGAATTGGATCTACCTTGTTTTCCTTCGTGCTGCTTCACAACTGCACGTTCGTCCCAAGCTCCTCACATTGAAAGGTCCTCGTGAAACCAGAGTCCACTGACGGGCACGAGCTGAGGCCGGGCTGGACCTGGCAGCCGGTGTCGAGGGGCAACAGAGCAGGAGGCCCAGCTCTGGCCACGCCGGGGTGGGGGCGCTCCATGGTACAGAGGGTCTCCTCAGACTGTTAACTGCCAGGCAGGAAGAAAAGCGGCTGCGTCCTGGGGCAACCTGGACCGACTGCAGGAGCCCCAGGGCCCCCGGCTGAGAACGAGGCGGCGGCCACAGGAGGTGGCACAGCCCAGAGGAGCCTCTAATCGCGGGAACATCAGCCAGCTATGGAGAGAAACGTCCCGCTGCAAAAAGGAGGGGCCTGTATTGTTGCAAATGTCACGGCATAAAAAATGGAAAGGCCAGGAAATGTTTGGGGGATACAGGGCTAGAGAGGTGGCAAAGGAAGTGTCCCTGGACTGGGTCCAGGAGGGGGCGTGGGGAGCCCCTGCAGGGCCTGAGCTGCTGAGACAAGAAGGGCCAGATCTAGCAGCTCGCTGAGCTGGCACGGGCACAGAGAGGTGCTGGGGTACTCTGCTCCGGGGGAGCACGTGAACGCACCCCGCGCCCGGGCCACGACTGCAGAGGTAACCGACCCAAAGAAGCTCAAAAGTAAACATTTGCACGAGTGATTTTAGAAATTAGATACTAGATTCAATCGTCTGTACAATGAAATGCACGCATGCCTCCCCCACCCTCAGAGCGACAGCTCTCCTAGCCCCAGACGGACGCCGCTCCCCTCGGCCCCCTCCCCTTTCGCTCCCCCTCTCGGCAGCCCCATTCTTCCCATAAAGTCTAAGGGTGACTTGGCTGCAGCTGCTCGTTCACTTCAGTAACGTCTCCCACCTTCTCATTCATTCTACTGAGCACAAGCACTGTGACTTCTAGTTCCTCTTTGGGACCGGCGGCTGAGCAGCTTACCGCTGCGTGTCCCCTGCAGTTTCTCCGCCCAGTCCTGTCAACGGGCGCCTCGGCGGCTCGTGACTTGCCTCTGCGAATGGGGGAGCGTGGGTCTTTCCTGGGAGATGTCCCTGTTTTCTCCAGACAGACACCTAGGAGACGGGCTGCCAGGTCGTCTGGTGTTACCATTTTTTTTTAAAGATTTATTTATGCATCCGAGAACCGGGGTACAGGTCAGAGATGTGGGAGGTGAGAAGAGTCACCAGAGACAGAGCGGGGAGCAGAACAAGCAGAGTGACCTAAGTACACGGCTGAGGGGGCAGCGGGAGGCAGGAGAGGTCTGCTGCGCCCTGTGGGTCCCTCCCTGGCCAGGGATCGAACTCGTGCTGCTGTGCTGTGGATGCTTCACAGTGTGGTGCTCGACCCACTGCACCACCAGGGAGGCCTGCATTCCCATTTTGAAGGCCTCTTGTACCTTTCCCTCTCCAGACTACACCATTTTGCAGCCCACCAAGAAGGAGCTCAGGTATTTTTAGAGAGAGAGAAGGAGCGGGAGGAAAGAGAGAGAGCAGGATGATAGAGCAAATGAACTGAAGAGGTTTTAGTACAGGGCAATCTGGGTCGACCACAGACAATTTTTCTCCATACTGTTCTTACTGCAAATTTTGTAAATCTGGAACTATTTTGAAATCCAAAAAATGAAGGTAAAACTGAAGAAAAGCTGTTTCTCTTGTTTCAAGACCAGACGACAGCTCGCTCGCTCTGGTGCGCGTGGCGCCTTCGTGGCGGTGACCGTGGCGGGCGCACAGGGGGTCACGGGCACGCCGGGGCGGGCGCGGTTCCCACACTCGGTCTGTGACGTGAACCAGGGCACACAGCTAAGTCTCGGTCTTCTGAAGTCAGTTCTCTTCTGGTGTCTTCATCCTCTCAGGCAGCAAAGTCCCCCCCGCCCTGAGATGTAAGTGAACCTTGGGACTGTTTTCAGCAGACACTCACCACGTGTCCTCCTGACTTCAGGAAAATTAAAATTAAAAAAAATATATGCTCTAGGTTTTCAATGCTTTAGCCAGGATTAATCCCTGGGCAAGGGGCATGAGACCAACATGCGCCACTTACTGCCTCGGGGTGGGACTGTGGCTGCAGGGCTAGGAGGGGAGACAGGTCCCCAGAAGAAAGCAAGGCCTTCCCATGTGTAAGAGCCAGCAACCAAGAAGCCCCAGGGAGCCTCCCCAAGAGCTTTCTGGCCCGGCCTGTCAGTCAAACTCCATGCTCCCCACCTCCAACACCTGGGACTAAGCAAGCCGCTTGGGGGTGGGAAGGGCCTTTGTGCTGTGAGGCGGCTCCCAGCAGGGGCAGGAGGCCTTCCTGCCTCTCCATCAAGACCCTCCCTGCAGACACAGCCCTGGGCCTCAGGGCCTGGGGAGCTGAGGAGCAGGACAGGCAGCGCCTGGGAACAGCTCCCCCCATGACAGCTGTGGCATTCGCCACTCAACAAGAGTCCGGGCTTCCTCCTCTCAAACTGGCAGTCACGGGACAAAGCTTCTGGGGGAGGCCCGCGCGGCGTGACCCCGATGGAAGCTGCATCGTCCTGCCACGTGCCTGGCACGCAGACTGCATCACGCACGAACCTCTGTGGGCACTCACCGCACACTGACACGGTCACATGTCCATGGGCTGCGGGATGACAATGCATCTGCCAAAGATGTTGTGGGGACGGCACTCTTGGGCTCAGCACTGCGAGGCTACGACCTGCCTGGGGCCTCACCTTCTGACCTGGGTGTTAACTTTTGTCAAATAAAACCCAATTCTTGCAAAGACTCTTATCTCCTGGGAGCAAAGTCAAAGACTTGCTTCTGTGCTAACTAGGAAAGGAGTTTTGAGAGGAGGGATGAGTGAACCAGTTTACTGAAGGAGAAACCAGGTGTCAGCTGTAGCCTGTGGGGCAAATGTGTGACTTCTTCTTTCTGCAAAACAGAACTTACAAATGAAACCTGTATCCAAACGGCACAACCGTGGTCGCGGCTTCTCAAGCACAGTAGCCCCAGTGGGTCATTTTGTAGGAGACAATCTGTCCAAAATCAGGGAGACAGAAATAATCCCATCCCCAACAAGGCTGTTTCGTCCCAAATATTTTATACGAAAGGCCCTAAACGTTGGAGGCATGTAAAGCAAAATACCTAATATACAAACGGGGGTTCTACAAAACACAGCAAAGATCTACGGCTAACGCAGAGATTTCCTCAAAAACCCATCTCACAAATGTGACTTTTATTCCACCTGTAACCCCAAATTAAAACCTGTTCTCCTGTGTCCTCGCTCCTTTGTAGCCAAAGTTTGCTGCAGAAGCTTGCAGCAGAGAGAAGGAATGTGTGGGCACGGACCGAAGGAACGCGCTGCACGTGGATTTTTCGAGGTTGGGGATCACGTGGCCGCCATAGACCTCGTAGGGCTTTCTGGAGCGCCTGCACCAACACTCAGCAGTCTGCGGGTTGTCTGAATGTCCCCCTTGGAGGAGGAGGGCCTTCGGCTTAGTGTTCCGGCCTGCCGACACCGTTCCAGAAAATCCAGAAACACCTTTTAATGTTGCTCCCTCTTTTATGTGATCACAACGCCCTTCCCCGTGTCAGATAAAGTTGCAGTGACTTAGTTTCCCTTGGAGAGTGTCCTTTGTTACAGAGAATGCTCTGGCAAGATTTCAAAAGCCTAAGCTTTCCCTGCAGACCACCTCAAACGATGGCTTTCGCCTCCCTCTAACACAGAGGCTATTCTTCCTATTTGTTCATCAGGAGAACTGGGTGGGAAGAGCGTACTGAACAGCCAGGTTGGTGGGGGGTCCTCTGATGCCTTTCACCCTGAACTGCCCCCTCTCTGCCCCGCCCAACCGATGCTGCTTCCACTTGGCGCTGGCAACCCTGGCGCTCACAGTCCGCGCTTGCCCCTCCCTCCAGATTTTGGGGGTGTCATAAATTCTCTGATAAATGTAAGGAAAAATTTAATTTTCAGTTTGCCAGCTTATTTTTCCCTTGTGAGAATAGGAATGGGAATGTCCAAGCTCTTTGGATGTCAAAACAGAAACTGGAAGCCTGAAAAGCTTTGATTGTGCCCAGATGATATTTCTTCCTTGGATTCATGTTACGGCCTAGAGAAATATTTACTCACAGCACTAGAGACGCATGCATGCTAAGTGCTGTGATGAAGGTTCTATTAAAAACAGGAAGTATCTCAGGTCACAACCTAAGGTTCAGAAAAGTATGATAGGAGGACAGAACAAAGATTGTATTAAGAAAGCAAGATAAGGAAACAATTTGTTGACTTAACCTAGGACATCAGGTAACAATGATCTATAAAATTACATTGAGCATTTGAGAAAGAATAATGCGCCTTGACAAAGAGGAGGGTTCGCTCCAGGGATGCCGGAATGAGA
Organism: Galemys pyrenaicus; assembly: GCA_019455555.1. Lineage (NCBI taxonomy): Eukaryota > Metazoa > Chordata > Mammalia > Eulipotyphla > Talpidae > Galemys > Galemys pyrenaicus. The sequence continues at coordinate 2,700,953 of JAGFMF010011663.1, read as the reverse complement.
CAGCAGCCTCCGTAGCAAGCGGAGGCGCACACATCCATCACGTTAGTCAACTAGAGAGCAGACGCATTGGGAATTTTTTAAAAGTAAAATAATTTATAAAAGTCAGCATTTATGACTGACTTGATTAAATACAAAATAAAACTTTGTAATTAAAAGTATTCATGCAAAACCAGTAAAATGCATCAATTTCAATGGGAAAACTTTGATAGTGGCGGAAAAGACGACAATTACAATCTTATTCTGGTTCAACATTATTTTGACAGATCTGGTAAATGTAGGTCTGATGTACCAGGATACAATAAATAGTGTACGAACATACAAGTACTTTTGGATCCAGTCCATTAAGTCCAAGAGCATAACTGAAAAACATGCTAATGTGGATAAGAATAAAGGAAGATGGCTATTCTGAAAAGCTATTTGCAACAAAAATATCTTCTCTATACTGTAGTCATAGAAAAATGCAAGCTGATGTTCTAGAAAAAAATTATAGATCAAGTGCGAACAGGACTTCAAAATACACAGAATTAAAATTTATCCACAAAATAGTCAAACTAACATGAAGTAAAGATAAGTGATTTTTGGAGATCTATAACCCTAAAGAAGAGTTTTAATATTGTAAGTGTTGCTCTCAGGTTTCATTATAAATTTAATGATCTTTTGATCAAAGTCTCACTGGGACTTTATGGAGGAACTAACTGATACATTTAATTTAAAAATGCAAATGACAGAACAGCAAAGAATTTGGGAAAGCAGTTAGACCCAGAAAGTAATAAAAGTCCATCAAACTATAGTAATTAAACATAAGATGTGCAGACCTACAGATATGAAGCTCAGTAAGAAAAAAAATGGATGAGTATCTCTCTCTATAAATTATTCAATCTTATCAAACATAGGCTAATTTTCAACTAACAAGGAAATAACTAGTCAATGCACAGCAAATAAACAACTGATTACCTATTTTCAAAAAAAAGAAGTACACAAACACACTCATCTTAATTCTTTTTTTTTACTCATCTTAATTCTTTCCCCATTTTATAAAACTTGAAATTTCATAAAATATAAAATTAAGAAATTCAGATAGAATAAAGCTTGTAAAGCAAAGACGACACTATGTCAATTTTAAGTACAGGGACATTAAGGACGGGAGACCCCCTAAGCTGTGGGGTATTAGAAGTTAATGTTAAAAATTGAGCGAAAAAAACATACCACTCCATCACAAAAATGCATAATTATTCAACATGTCAATATCTGCCTTATAGGTGTGTTATGAAAATCAGATAAAATAGTATAAATAAAATTAATATTGACACTGGCAAAGGAAAAACTTATTTGTTATTTCTCTATCACTGGTTATTTCAGTATTTCCATGACATGGAAAGAGGTGATTTTCCCAATTCCAGCCGATCACTGCTGCACCAAATGAAAAACAAGCAAACTTGGAGCCTCCCTGGTGGCACGGGGTTAAGTCAAAATCATAGCGCTATCAAGCTCTCACCAGCCATTATGGCCCGAGTTCGATCCCCGGCCAGGGAGGGGATCCACAGAATGCAGCAGACCTCTCCTGCCTCCCCACTGCTCCCCCAGCAGTGGGTTTCAGTGGATCTGCCTGTTCTGCACCCCACTCTGTCTCTGGGGAATCCTCTCATCCCGCACCTCTGCACTGCACCCCGGCTCTTGCATGCATAAATGAATAAAATAAACCTAAAAAAAAGCTACACACAAGAAACAAAACCCACGCTGGCCTCTGGCTTGGAGAGATACCTATGCACCACGTGACAAAGAGGTCTGTGCTGCCAGCCCCTCCTTCACGCGTCACATCAAAGTTAGTGCTTCCACTTTCTTTGATCTCTCATGACGCCAAGAAGTGAGTGCCACAAGTGAGTACGACTACTTACAGTTAATGCTTCTACATCGTGTGTTCCTGTGAGAACTGTTATATTTTACAGTCCATATGTTCCTCTCTCGTGTTTCACTTGAACACGAAGCCTCAGGTCCTCATCCCCTGAGGTCCATTTTGACTTGCTGTCTATATGGCTAGCTTCTTTATTGACTTTTTCTTTCCTTAAGAAAAACTCTTAAGTGTAGCATTCTCCTGATGTCTATTAACTTCTGCTTGTTACAGAACTGGAGAGGCTATCATTTGTGTATGCGTGTAAACACATGGGCAGGCTATAATTTGTGTGTGTGTTAAAGGTATATAATAATAAGTTTAGCATGAACTATTTTTAAGTGTACAGTCTAGTAGTGTTAAGTATATTCACATTACTCTGCTCTCTAGAAATTTTTCATCTCATACACCTGAAACTCGAGCCCACTGAACATTAAATCTACCTAGCCCAGCCCCCAGACCTTGGGAAATCCCTTTCTACTTTTTGTTTCTATGATTTGGCTATTTTAGATCCTTCATATGAAAGGAATTGAGTAGAATTTGTCCTTGTGACTAGATTATTTCATTCACCATAATATCCTCAAAACTCATCCTTGCCGTGTATTGGCAGAATTTATTTTTTAGGGCTGCCTAATATTCCACTGTGTGTACACAGCACCTTTTCTTTATCCATTTGAAGAAGCTACAAGGAAGCCGTTTCTGTACAAACCATGTAAATAGTCACCCTGCACCCTCCATGCCCCCACTGGGCTCTCCCAGCTGTGCCAGGTGGAGTAAAGGTCTATTGATGCTAAGCCTGAAGTACAGTCTGCAGATTTGCAGACATTGCGTTAAGTCACTAAACTATGGGGTGGTTAGTTATGCAGGAAGAGATAGCAAACTACTTCAGCTACACTCTCTGTCTTTATCGTTAATTCTTCAGCCTCAGGGTGATTCATTTCTTTTTTATTCATCATTTTAATTTTTTTTACAACTGCAATAAAATTTCGTGTTAGTGGCATTGTGTCACAGCATTTAGGAGCACATATTCTGGAACCAGAATACTTATCTTTATAAATTCCAGCTCATTACAAGACTACACCCTTTTGATAAAGCACTGTGACTCCATTTCCTCAAATGTGTATGGATTTGATCTTGTAAGGGTGCTGTGAGCCAACACAGAGAAACCACTTAGAAGAGGAATATCGTAACTACTACACTAGCTATCCGGATGTCACCTCATCTCTCGATTATCATTTTACTGGAAATACTTCCCATGGAAACCTGACCCATTGTAGAGCACTGGCAGGAATACATTTTAGTTCCTTCAGCTACATTTGATTCCATATGGAATCTTTAGAAGCTTGGGGCATACCATGTTCTGTTTCTACTCCCCGCCCTTTCCCAATGCCATGTTTTCTGAGTTTCCATGGTATTTCATTTCTTTTTGCCTGACATGGGTAACTTCACCTGCATTGCCTGCTCTTCTGCTACAACTGAGATGGACTTTCGCTCATGCTCCATTCATGACTGACTTGCTCTGTGCTTGTCTTTTCTGAGTTACAGCCTGATAGACGGGTGCTGTGGATGACTCAGCGTGTGTGGGGCACAAGGGGTAAGGAGAGTGGAGAGCTCAGCAGAAGCCCAGGTTGCTATGCTCTTGTCTGATGACACTGGTGCCATCAGAATGCCTCTCTGCCCTGGGAGGGGACGGGTACCACGCATACCCTGCCTGCCGTCACCTGCCTCACCTGCCACCACCTGCCTCACCTGCCACCACCAGCCTCACCTGCCACCACCTGCCTCACCTGCAGTCACCTGTCTCCCCTGATGCCACCTGCCTCACCTGCCACCACCTGCCTCACCTGTCTCACCTGCAGTCATCTGTCTCACCTGCAGTCACCTGCCTCACCTACTGTCATTGCACCAATGCTCCAGCAGGCCTGAGTGCACAGGCCTTGCCAGGTCCATGTCACCCTGCTTCTTATTTCTCTCATCACCCATCATGAGCATCCCCCAAACTACACAGTAAACAAGGATGAAATCATGCTTCATTTTCTGGAGATTTAAGGCTGCAAGAATCTTCAGGACTCATCAGTGCAGATGCAAAAATGCACCCTGACCAAAGCAGCGCGGCTGCCCGGAGCCTCAGCGTTTCCTGGTCGCTGTGACATCTGGTCTGCGTGTCCGCCTCCCCGACGGCTGCATTGTCCAGGGTGATGGAGGGGAGGTGGGCCCCTCGGGGCCTGGGATCACGGGCCTGGGGTGCTCAAGGAGGGACTACGTTCTCTCCCCCCTCAGGAGGGAACAACGGGAGTTCTGACTCCAGCAGGCCAAACAGGCCGACCGCGCCTGCACACTGCGAGAAGGAAGCGCCTGCGGCTGTGAGGCGTGTGGCTTGATCAGGTGCCGAACCGGCCCAGAGACCGCCTTTCGCGAGAACGTGCGGGAAGGCCGGCGCTGCGCACGCGGCTGCTGTGCTCCTCGTGCGTCAAGTGTGAGCAGGTGCACGCGACGCGGGTCCCCTCGCCCCTCCGCCCCACGTCACCGAGGGAGGGCGAGGACACACGCACGCACCGCTCCTTCTTGGGCACGACACCTCCCCCAGGACAGCCCTCCGACGGAACGACCTTGCACAGATGACGCACGCTTCACAAGAAAGGATCGTTTTCCACCTAGAAAGCCTGAACTTTTCTGGTCGTTGGCTTTGAAATAATTAGAATAGGAAAGGGGACAAATTAACCGCCTTCCCGAGGGCAGACCTTGCGCTCGGCCGGGTCACCGCCGCCCTCCCCGAGACCCTGCTGACGCGCGACAATGTGGGCCGTTCCCTCAGGCGCGCGGAGTGCAGAGCCACACCGGGTACCCCGCGGCTGAGCGGAATCTTCACCATCGCATGCGTCCTGCACCGCTCGCGCCCCGAAGGCCGCCTCTCGGAGAGGCCGAGGTGAGTCCCCGCCGCCCCGCACTGGGTCTCGTGACAGGCAGGCACACACTTCACGGACTGGAAAGAAGAGAAAATGAGATAATTGCTATACTTAATATCTGTGCAATGATTTATTATGATATTTGTTTGTAATGTGACTCTTTTAGTGTTTAATTAATCCCACTTAGTGTTTAAGTAGTCCATACATCTGCCAACAGGAGTTCAGTTCCTAGTTGCTGTTTATTAGCGAGATAATTGGGCTTATTACTTAGGCTTGGTGCTTTTCTGGCATCCAGCCCAGATGGGATATTTTATACGTATTATATCTGGGAAAGGAAAGGACGCACTTCCATAAAAGCAGATGCTTAAACAATACTAAGAACTTTAAATTTTCCAAACTACCATAACGTACCAAACCGAAGTTAAGACAACGCAGCTGAACCAACAACATTAAACCCAGAAAAATAATTTCTCTTAAACTGTTAAATTTATATTTACTCTTTTTTAAAGAAATTCAGGGTTTTATTGACACCCCCCCCATATTTCTAAAGATGGTTTACATTTCGAGTCTAGTTTGTTGGACTGTTTTTTTGCCAGTTTTTACCATTTTTCTCTGAAAAATAATTTCTAAATTTGGTAAAAATCTTTGCTTCAGAATTACTAGTTTCCCACTTTTTAACATACATTTATTTGAAATGCACGGAATAACAGTACCAAAAAGAAAAAAAATAATAATCCAAGTAAGATACTAAGAAAAATTAACCCAAAATTTAACCTGGAAGTGAAAGGGGAGCTGAGAGATTAACTGCTTCCTTTCATATCTGCTAACCTGATTTCAACAGCTTGTGGCCAAACCAGTTTTTAAGATCGACCCTGAGATGAATTATAAGCTAAAACCAACAAGAGTCCATGCGTCTAAATATTCTTTATCAGGCCCACAAAAAGCGGAGCATCAGAGAACCCCAAGGAACCAGGCCTCCCTGGTGGCGCAGTGGGTTGAGCAACGAACGCACTGTGAGGCAAACAGCAGCCGCTGCAGCACAAGTTCGATCCCTGCACCCATCCAGAGAGGGACCCACATGGCGCAGCAGGCCTCATCTGCCGTGCCCGCTGCTCCCTCAGCAGGGTAGACCCATTGCCTGCCTCGCCCCTGTTCTATTCCCAGCTCCTTCACTGGTGAATCCTCTCACTTCCCTGGACTCTGACCTGTACCCCAGCTCTCGTGTGCATAACTAAATAAAATCTTAAAACAAAACAAAACAAGAACCCCAAGGAACCAGGGGAGAAGGGACGCTGAGAGGCGGTGCGGGTCCAGGCTTGCCAGCAGCAGCAGGGATCCGTCTCCACAGGCGCAGGAGCCTCGGCTGTGCCAAGACCAAATCTTCACTTTCCCAAGGCAGTAAGTGGCCCTTGTCAAGTCCTGCGCTTTCGGAGCTGGGCGGAATGTGGGGGCCACCGTGAGAACCCAGCAGGGAACGGCCCATCAGTTGCCAGGGTGCTGAGTGGACAGATGGGGCAGTGGTGGCAGTAGATGACAGCACCGTGGCGTGCAAAAGAGGCACCGCCAACGTTAGGACGCGGGCAAGAACTGAAGTCACGAAACGCGCGCCACTCTCATCATGAGGGATGGGACCCTCTCCGGAATACTGCCGACGATAGTGTTGAGCTGTCTCCTCTGAAAGCAGTGAGCTGCTTTACCTTGAGAACCATGAATTCTCCACACACAGGAGCAGTAAGCACTGGCCAGCGCGTCCAGTGTAATGTTTTAATAGTTTCCTATTTTTTCAATTATCTTCTTTTAGACACCTGCCTTACTATTGATAAGATGGAAATAGAGCTTCTTTTACAGTCCACTTGCTCTTAAAATGTAATGGTTCTTTTAGCCACTGTGCTGCATTTATATGTACCCAAGAAAGAGACTTCAAGGAGAAAAGAAAATCTATTTCTCTGTTCTCTCCTCTTATCTCCCTCCTCTTCTAGGATACCTCAGCAGCACGGAGATAAATATAACATAGGAGGTTAGACGAGAAATTCTCCCCAGGACTTTGAAAACACTTCATCAAAATGAAATGGAATTTCTCTTATCCAGTATGAGTTCCTTTTCTTCTTTGGCTTCAATTTTATTTCTGTGTGCCCTCGTTTCTGCATGCATCCTTCCAAACTTCTCAAAATACCAGTGAGACTCAGTGTGACACCCACAGTCTGTGCATGCAGGTGGGGTGTCCACGCTCTTCTCAAAGCCCTTCTGCAGCCTGGGCGCCCCTCCTTCCCCAGGCCAGACCTCACGCCATGGCAGACCCGAGCCACATGCAGGCTGCTTTGCATCACGGAGCTCACAAAAATGTTTCTGTGAGCTGGATAGACTGGTCCAGAAAGCAAGCGGTGTGATGTGCGCAGAGTGGGGCTCGGGGGGTCCAGACTAGCATGTGCAGGGTGACAAGGCACCAGGGTTAAGTTTCCTGGAAAGATGAAGCAGCTGAAGATCAGAGCTAATTTTAAAAACAGGCCTGCTCTGACACCATGTGATGTGTCCATGGTGCGTGCTGGAGGTCCATCTGGCCCCTTCTCAGCCCCCACCACGCTGGGCTGTGGGCTGGATGCACCCCGGCTAGGAACACCAACATGGAACCCCCGCCCGTGGCTAACGCCCCTTTTGGTCTTGTGCAAGTGGCAAAAGTCAAGCAGGAAGACAGACCTCATGAGCTCCAACAGAGAAGCTACGCAGAGAACAGCCCCACCCTTCAGAGCCACCACGGAGAGTGGCAGCAGCCAGGGGTTCTCTGGCCATAAACGGGGCTGAGCACCGCTCGTGAGTCTGGGTCTCTGCCGGCTCATCTGTCCTCGGGGAAATTCAGCAAAATACGCAAAAGTGAATGGGACAAAAACTCAGCAGTGGGCACCACCAAGTAGCATTCATGATGTCCACACCCATGTGTTTCAGCGGCCACCATCTCTGGCATGTCCAGTGGACCAGAAACAAAAGGAACCTTTTTATTGGATCGGAACCTTGGCGTGCAGAGCGCGAGACAGGATGCGAGCTGGGGCCCACTGCAGGGCCTGCTGCCTGGCCCCCTCCCTCCGTGGAAGTCTGCAGCCTGTCAGCCGGAGAATCAGCTCCCCAGAAAGCTAATAATAAGGAGGAATGGTCAAGACAAACAAGGAAAATACAGCTGACCTCACCCGGGGAGTCCTTCTCTCCCCTTTGGTTTAGGTATTTCAATAAATAGCCTGCAATATTATTGTTGTTCTTAGAACAAATAACAGAGCGACATAATCCACCGGTGGTAAGGGCTGTGGGGAAACTTATGTGCGCCATTGCCCCCGTCGGTAGTGGGAATAAAGCTGTCACACGGGCGTGGAGGGAATTCTTTACATTACCCTGTAACCTTCTTCCTTGCATTATGACTGTTATTTTCATAAATGTGATCAATTGCGATAATAAACTCGGGAGACGAGTGCAGTGTCTCCTGATTGTTTTCTGCTTCTGGCTGCCATGTCACATCTCATTTCTGCCTTGATGTAAGTGGGGCTTGTTGACATCGCATGCTCCGTTCTGTAACAAATAAGACACTTAGCTTTCTAATGCCACAAAGGAAGCGAGGCCGGCTTGCCCGGATTCCGGCGGAGTTTAGCGTGGGAGGGCCCCGGGAGCAGGCGCGGGCAGCCAGCGCTCCTCCGGCGTCCGGGGCCAGCACCAGCGGAGGGGCCGGCGGGTGGCTCATGCTTGCCCAGCGGGAGAGCGCGGGCTGCCTGCCACCTCGTCTCCACATGGTCTCCATTTCGCCGGCACGAAGCACCAGTACTGGGACTGGGCGTGGCATGAGGTGGAGGAAACAGACAGTCCCTCTGGGAGTCCAACAGGAGCTGGAGATGGCCAGTGGCAAGAACACACAAGGACAAATAAACATTCGCAGGCAAGGAGCAGCTGACACAGTTGTGACACTGTCACTTCCTGGCAACCATCAGGAGGGAAGCAATAAGAAGTCCACTGAGAAGGGATGGCGGTTTTGTTGATTACAGATTCCTGTCAGCCTTGGACTGTGTCGATTATAACACTCGTGGTATAACCCAAACTTTAATAAAATCACCTAAGATTCGGTTTGACTCAAGAAACTACAGGAGGGATGTGGCAAAGCAAGCAAAACCTAAGCCCCCTACCCGCTGCTCCAGGCACTGTCACCACACGGACCCTAGTCACCTGCTCCCATGGCAGACACACCGCCGGCCCCCACGCCCGTCCCAGAAGCCTGGTGTCCTCACTGTTAGGGTGTGCTGACACCCCCTTTCCAGGTCAGTTTTAACTTGGGTTTCGGGACCGGCCTATCTTTAGTCAGCTAGGACTTTATTCCGAGGTCAACAGCTGGGACACAGCAACAGCTGGGACACAGACAGCATCAAGTTCAGCTTCTTCTAACGTGTCCACGTTTGGGAACTGTCTCTCTGTGACTGTCCTCAAAGCGCAACCCACTATTAAAAGAAATCACATGCGGTCAAGTAGGAGACGGGTGGTGACTGTCATCTTTAGCAAGATGTTCACGCACGGTGTGTAGAATGAGCTGAAAGCGGGAGCTCAGGGCAGAGGCCACGGGGGGCGGCGTGCAAAGACCTCCCGCATAAACCACGGCCTGCAGGGCAAGGCTGAGAGAGCAGGGGGTCAGCCGGGCAGACACCGGACTTGAGAATGTAAAGGGGCTGTTCCCAGTCACCGTTACTGAAGGCCCAGCCACCCCTCTGATGAAAACGGCAAAGACAAGAAAGAGAAAGACGTTTCTGTGGAAGGCAGCATTTTGTGACTCGGCTGCTGAGCTTCAGCAGTTTGGGCACGTCCTTCAGAGCTGCTTCTCAAGCAAGCGAAGAGGAGCTGTGTACCTGAGCTGCAAGTCACTGAAAGTGACTACAAAGAAGCTCCTGGTGGCGCAGCAGGTTGAGTGCCACCCTGTGAAGCATCCTCAGCCACTGCAGCACGAGTTCGATCCCTGGCCAGGGAGGGGACCCCCCGGGGCGCAGCAGCCCTCTCCTGCTTCCCCACTGCTCCCCTCAGCAGTGTGTTTCAGTAGATCCACCTGTTCTGCTCCCCGCTCTGTCTCTGGGGATTCCTCTCACCCGACCCTCCCCACACACACCCCTGGTCTGTACCCCAGCTCTTTAAAGATTTTAAATAAATCTTTAAAAAAAAGAGAGAGAGAGAGATTCCTAATGAGACATTAGAAGTTCATGGGTCATTCTACATTAGTTGATTCAAACCCGAACTGGATGTCTAGGAGCAGTTAGCAAACCAGCGAGACGTGAACAAGGTTCCCATATACCTTGCACTGGTATCGCTTTAGGTCTGGCGCTTGTCTGAAGAGAAGAAAGAACAAAGTCCTGGGCTGGGCTGGTCCTGAGTTAATTCGCAGCCAGCCAAGCACTTCCGCTCCCGTGCTTTGTCCCGGGCTCCTGCGGACGTCGGAAACACTGAGGCGAGAGAGCGGCTGGAGCACGGAGTCTACGGTCCTCTGCGGAACGGCCGCCAGGCTCCCAGACGAGCTCAGCCACGAGGAGCTGCCGCTACACCGGGCTGTGTCTGCAGCGCTGGCGCCCCCTCGTCCACTGCGTTCACCCGGTTCGCCGCGTGGCCGCCTGGCCGGCTTCCCTGGCGAGCGACGGACACCGCTGGACACCGCCACTGGCACGGGCTGGCCACAGGCAGGGCCCCGGGAGCCAGCGCCGAGAGTCAGACGCTGACGGGCAGGGGCGCCTGTAGCCTGCAAAGCCCTTGCAAAGCTCAACAGGAGCTCGCGGGCTGCTGTCCACGCGGGACTGCGCGTGCTTGGCGCGGGCCAGGTGATGCGGCGCGTGGGAAGCCGAGTCTCCCACCTTTCCGAAAGCGCCTGCACGACGGCACGTGAGCTGTGTCCATGCGGCTCTGTCCATGTGTCCGGCTGTGTCCAGCTGTGTCCATGTGTCCACGGGGTGCTAGATGGGGCCCAGCGCCATTCTGGACGCTTCCAAGGGAGGGCGCGTGGAGAGGGCGTGGATGCCAGAGTGGGCGCTTAGGGAGGAGCGAGTGGGCCTCATCCGGGGAGCCCTGAGTGGGGCAGAAGAACAGGTGGGCCGCAGCCGGGTTGGATTCTTCGGAAACCGCCTGCGGACTTGACCGCCGCCTGCTCTCCGCGTGGGGCAAACCGCTCCCAGGCGCCGCGAGAACCGGGCTGGCGTGGCGGCTTTCCCTGAGCTCGTCTGTGACCGCCCCGCTACTCGGCTTTGTGGGCGCCACTTCTGGGGGTGCAGCCGTTCCTCGCCCCCGCGGTGGAGCGCCCTGCGATGCTGTCACTTGCACCAAACACCCGTTTCTCGTGCAGGGCTCCTCAGACGCCTGGCGTTTCCCAAGGGCGCCGTGTCTGCGTGTCCGGGCCCCCCCGCCAGACACACCTCAGTCTGTGACCCCAAGGCAGCTTCTGGGGAGTGGTCACCGACCAGCGCTGAAGGCCGGGACCACCCATGCGACTGCAAGGCCGGCACTCTCTGTCTTCCCTGACCAAGGGGCAGAGACAGGGAGGCCGGAGGGTGAGCTGGTCAGCAGCAGGTGGTCAGGAGCGCGTCTGTCCCGACTGCCTGAGGGTTCAGGGGACCCCAGTGGACGGGCGCAGGCTCTGGCTGCAGGGACTGGGGCAGGCTGTGCCCAGAAAGTCAGAAGCTCTGCGCCCCTCCCCGCTGACCTCACCCTGCATCCGGCGCTCCAGCAGCTCCTGACTTACGTCCTTCAGCAATAAAGACACAACAACCTGCAGGCAATGTAGCTCTCTGCAAACTGTGAGACACTTGGGAGTTAGCCCAGCCCAAGGCGGGGCTCTGGGCCCTGGGAGCTCTGACCCCACGCGGAGGGGATGGGAACCGGTACTGACTGGCGCTTGACTGGGGACCAGCGTGGACAGGGGCCCGGGGCTGTCTCGTGGGGCTGAGCCCCCCACCTGCGGGCACCGAGGCTGTCCGGGCAGGCCCGCACTGAAGACACCCCTCGGGGGGATGCATGCAGAAGCAGCACCGTATCCCTGGTTCTTCCTCTGGAGAGCGCAAATGCATCACCCACCACATCCAGAACATGGAGGAGTCACAGATATACACCAACGTAGCCACACCAAGGAAGAAACAGTTCAAGTGAAAACGATTATTAAGTATTATTTCAGAATAAAAAGTAAGTTCCCAGACACATGCATCCACAGTACCGGCATGCGAAGTCCATCTTTCAATGAATGTTTTCAAGCTCTATTTTGGATCCAGCGATACCAGATCTGCACTATTTTGAGTTTTCCAAAGAACATTTATTTTCAGTTCTATTCCCAGCAGCAGTTTAAACTTTAGGGACATCTGAAGCGCGGCTCAGGGAATGAAAGGGCGCCCCAGTGGACACACATCACAGCAGCGCCGTATTCTCGGCCAGCCCTATTCCTTCTGGTCACCGACGGAAGCTCTTCCCGACTGCGGCTGCACAGCGGCTGCCCAGCGCGCCTGGTGCACACGGAAACCACATCATTAAATGCGTGCAAAGTAAGAGCCATCATTTTCTTTGAAACGTTTTGTAAACTGAAAATAACGGATGTTCTTCCCCAGATGAAAACCGTGAGGGTGACTCATTAGCGCGGTTCTCCAGCATTCGCCTTCTCTCATTAGCTTTATTACACACATAATACTCGGAACGCCCGATTACGGCTTAGAACTCCTTTCCTGTGTACTTTTCTCATTTCTCTGGTAGAGCTTTGTGAGCAGTTGCTATTCCCGTTGCAGGAAACAGGGACCTGCTTTCTCAGGCAGCATGTAGCTGGGCTAGTGCTGCAGCTCGGCGCTCAGCCCCGAGAGGGCACACAGCACGGCAGCGCCCAGCCTCTGCCCACACGAGCCGAGCCCCTGCTTCCGCAGCGCCAGGGCCGCTGTGCAGGCTCGAGCACTGGGCGCGTTTCCCCGGGGAAGCGACACTCAGGATAGTCACCCCAGGAAGAGAAAGCCCTTAGCAATACAAAAAGCTGAAATGACGGGGTGATGTTATTAAGACACCCCCAGCGCAGCGCCTTCCCCGGTAACGGGACTTGGCCAGGGATAAGGAAGGCAGGAGAAGAGGCGTCCAGAAACAGCTCAGATTTGACTCTCAGCTTCGCAAACCAGCAGCGGAGGCGGCAGAAGTGGTGCAGAGGCTTTCTGGGGGAGCAGGAGCCGGGAAAGGGTTCTGAGGCTGTAGCTTGGGTGCAGCCTGAAATCTGAAGCCAAGAAATGGACCAAGGCTCAGCAGCGAGGGGAGGGCAGCTGGACGCCCCCAGAGGTGAGCCGGAGACCGCAGTGAGGCAGTGAGGGCTGCCCTGGGCGGGCTGGCGGCCCTCGCAGTGCCATGTCTGGGGCCTGCTCTCTCCCTGCCAAGAGCTGCCGAGGCCCCCCCACGTGCTCCAGCTCAGCGGCACCACCCAGTCCCTTGGGCCTCACCCGCGGAGAGGGCGCCAGAGGGCAGGCCAGCGGCGACACCCGAGAGCCTGCCTTTCCCCCACGTGCACCTCCCACCCGCACGCACCACCGGGCTGCCGCCCTCCCGCTGCGAAGCGTGGTCTGACCCAGACAGGCTGCGGGCGACCAACGCAGGGACGCCAGAGCCCACCCGCAGGACGCTCTCGTGGCTCTGCAGCAGGACGACAGAGGAACGCGGCAAAAAAGTTTACGATGCCGAGTTTATTTTGTTTTCCATGATATTTGGGGGACTCAGTGCACTTCGTAAAGCCACGGGGAAAGCAGATGACTGACTCACCCGGAAGAGCCGCCCCGAGACCGCCCACGCCCTGTGAGGGCCAGGAGCAGCCTGCGTGGCCGGCAGCACCCGCGTCCGGTGACAGCGTGCACCCCAGGAGGAAAGCTCTGCTCGTGGCTGGGCAGGAGCGGCCGGAGAGGCGGGAGGTGCATGAGGGGAGCCGAGTGAGCGGCCGGAAGGGGCCGTGCTCCTGGAAGGCGGTGCCGCTGGGAGGAAAGGCCCGGAGCCAGCCGCTGCGTGCGCCCTTGAGCCAGGGAAGGGCAGCCACGTCCGCCTAGGGGGGGGACGTGGAGCGCTTACGGCCGGCGAAGAGGAGCCCCAGCTGACTCAGAAGGTTCGACGGCCGCGTCCCGAGCATCTCACATTCAGAGACGGCAGCCCGCTGCCCACGCCAAAGGGAGCGTCTGAGGAAACAGGGGTCTCCCCAGCACCCAGACCTTGAGCGCTTGAAATGCAGGTGTGGGTGAAGGTCAGAGGCGCTGGAGGGGCGGCGAGGGGCGGCGCTGACACGTGGGGCACCCTCAAAGTGTGACGGGCGGCGAGGGGAGGCGCTGACACGTGGGGCACCCTCAAAGTGTGATGGGGCATCCCCAGTTAAAGGGGAAGTTCCAAAATCCCTGTCCCACCCTAAGTAGGGTGAGCTGAGCAGGGATAAGAAGTTGCTGCAGAGGAGACTGGAGACGGAAGGGAGGAAGGAAGGAGGACAGAGACCTGGAGGAGGCACGTGGAGCAGAGACATGAAGAAACGGCGCTGGCTTCTGGGTCCTGGGCTGGTTGGAGCAGATGCGGGTGAGAGACCGTGGGGAGGTGATGGTGGCAGCTTTCATCTTGATTTTGCTCTTTTTCTCCCAGATTTGTCTGCGTCTTTCTGCCCCTTTTCTGTGGGTCTCCAGTGGAAGGTGCTGTAGACTGGGGCAGCTCCCGGGCCTTACTTTGGGCCCGTCCTTGCTTGAGGCTTTTACCCTCAAGGAGATGGGTAACTTTGGATGACTGACCTAGTAACTCTATTGTCTTTCCCGTATTGTTTATAAATTGTATTAAAGTTCCTCTCTGTTAAAGGTCTTCTGTGTTTGTCTTGATGTGGTGGATGGCAGAACCCATTTAGAGCGGGCAGGTTTGGGGGATCTGGGGTGCGCCCCCCTGCCTGTCACAACATCAGCCTGAAGCCAGCCGCACTGCCTCCAGGTAAGAGTTCGCTGCAGAGACTCCGCCTCACTTAGCGGCAAACCCGTGGCCATGCGTGGCGGGGGATGAGCCAGCCTTGCAGCTTGTTGCCTGCGGGGGCAGCAGCCGTGAGCAGACTCCGAAGCACGACCTGGGCAGGGCCAGCGCCTTCCTTGACAACCCCAGGGTGTGCGTGGCTGCTAACGGGTTTCCACGACGACACAAACATCCGTCTTGTCCTGAGTGCACGTGAAGGTCTTCGCCCTTGACTCTCCCGCCGACAGCCGAGACTTCGTGTCCTCCCCACAGCAGTCCTCAGGCTGACCAGCCCCTCGAGGCTGAGTCACACCAAGGGCCAGCCCCGGGCTCTCCCGCCATCGAGTGGCGCACTCAGGCACAGATGTCCCTCTGTCGCCGTCCTGTTCAAGCATCCCTACGGAGGCGCAATTCTGGATGAGCTGAAGTCCTTGGCTTTTGCACGCCATCACTTTCGTGATAAAGCCCAACCCAGAGTGCTGAGGTGGAGCCTCTGTACTCCCACCGCCCATACGCAACTCTTCCCGGGCCGTTTTTAGCCCCAAATTCGACATTTTATACTCTAATTAATTTCAAGTCTTGGTTTGTAATTCCCTAGAGCAATTTGCAACAGCAGTAACAGCTAAGCAAAAATAAAAGCCACGAACGAGCATACACATTTGTGTCATGATATTTACACACACGCACGCTATTAACGTTTCTCTTCCAATTCAGGATCAATAGTTACCAGTTTCCTCAACTGAAACTGTTCGCATTATCTAGAATTGTTCAGAAAATCACTTCAAGTCCCTGCCTTCATTTCTCCTTTCCTACTCAATCAGGGTCAACGTGTATGATGCGATCTTCTGAAATCAGAATTCAGTCAAGTTTTAGCCGCTTTATACAGACAAAAGAGGCATCTCCCTCCCCTCCCAGTCGGGAAGGGGCTTCCTCAGCCAAGCGCCTCCTCTGGGTGGAGCCGTAGCTGAGAGGTTCTGGCTCGGTCTCTCTTGGTCTCTTCAGACTCCGCTGGGATGTGACAAGAAATGCATCTTCTCTTTCCTGCTCATTAAAGAAGGGTGCATGATCGAAAATGAGATTTAGCTCATCTGAATGAGCTCGGTTTAATGAGGCTGACCTTCTGCCTTCGTTCTGGTCTCTTTCTTGTTTCTAAACAAATGCAAACTTAATTTTGAGGAAATATCTTAATCCTCCTTCCTTCACCTTGTAATTCTGAATCTTGCACAGGTGAGGGTGCAGCACCAGCTTCACAGGTGTTCTCTGGCCATGAGGCACCAACGTTAAATCTCAATTAACTTTAACTCAAAATACAAAAATAAGTGATGTTTATAAAATTCAGACCAACAGAGAAAGACTCACGCCATCGGGCAGCGGACTGGGGAGGTGTGTTCATCAGCACTTCAATGCAGCTAATCAGCATTCTCCCCATCTACATCCACCCCCTCTCAGAACATCCGAAGACTCCAAATGTCCTCCTCGAGTCCACCGCCAAGGCATATAGGGCATGAGAGATCGTGACAAAAGCAAAATAATTTCGTGAAATCGATTTATGTTTTGGTTGGAAAACAGTCACATGAAAAATGAGAAGCTGAATTAACTTAGAAAGTGCAAGTAACTACAGTGAAAAACTCACTTATAACTTCAGAGCACCGTGCAGAAAGTCAGTTACAAAAGCCCAAGGTGAGATCCAAAAAGTAAGTAAGCCCCTTCACAACAATATTTTTTTTTTGTGCTGCAACATAATGAAATGGACGGCTAATGAATATTATCAGACAAATGGGCCAGGCACAGCACAGCCCAGTGAATCCTGTCATAGAACTTAGCCTCCATCCTTGAGGACGTAAGAAATCAGCCAAAGGTCTCAGAAAAGGACCCCCAAGATCCTAGGCCACGTGCCAGTCACTGAGGGGTCTCTGCCACTCCATCATTTAAGCTTTAAAACTATCTTAAAATGTGGGGTGATAGAAGAACATCACCACAAACATCGTCAACCTTTAAAATGGCGATTAGTGTGCTTTATATCTGATTTCATTTGAACTGGTGTTACTGGCATTTAACAATATCATAGAGAACAAAAATAATTTATCCTAGTTTGTGCTAGTATTTGCTTTAGAGTAGCAGCTTAACCTGATGGGGAAAGGGTAATTCATTGAACAAATATCTGAGGGCCTACTAAGTGCCAGGCATAAATCCCATTTTCCAGGGATAAAACCGTGAGAATAAAAGCTATGGACTAACCAACAAAAACAAAGCAGCTCAACAGGTCCGTGGTGGCTACACCCTGGAAGGTTACGGGACTCAACAATCTCCAGATGAACCCATGGATCAAGCACACACGTGGTAATTATGAGCACTGTGAATACAAAAATAATCGTGCCGTTCAGGAATCTACCCAGTCAAGGAATCCTTCCTGGGAATATGATGCTTAAGGGGAGAAACTTAAAATAGGAAATAATTAAATGAGAGCAAAGGACAGAAATTTCCCCAGACAGGAAATACTATTTGACAAAGACTCTCTCAGGCCAAACTGTTACAAGAAGCCTTCACTCAAACAGAACTGGGAGCAAAGTCCCCAAATATCCACCAGGCTGAAGTCTGAGTGTCCCATTCAAAGCGGAGGAAGGGCCTGGATGCTTTGCCTGGGCTCTGCACCCCCAAGGAAAACGGGGGTTCCAGAAAAGGCCGTTCAGCTGCAGGGACAAAGGGGCTGGCATTCCAGAGCGGTACAGCTGTGCATCTGCCCCTTAAACTGTGTGTGTTTCTTCTGAATAGTGATCACCTTTGTACCCTCCACAGAACCCTCGCTTCACATCTGCCCTGGTTGTTCTGTCTGTGCTGTGGCTCTGTGTGTTGAGACTTATTTTAGAGACTTGAAATTCTCCATATGCCACAGGTGTTGTGACCTTTTGCCCCTAGGTAATTTAGAATGCTCCTCTTAGCAGAAGGTTCTCCTACATCCCCGACGTACCATCATCAACCACATCACCTCATCTCTAATGCAGTCCACAAGGGAATTTCATCCATTTGAATTGTAGCAAACTTTCAGACCCAGGCACTGAATTTCCTTGGGTGCTGCCGGCCTTCATTTCCGTGAGGCACCCGCTTGCCCCCTTTTAATCGTCAGTCTATTAACTTTGTGGACCAACCAAGGCAGTTATTTTGAAGAACTTTGCAATTACCTTAGTGTGCACACACGTGTGTTTGTGTGTGTGTGTTTGCGTGGTTATTTCTTATATTTCCTGGAAGTGTATGTTTCATTGTAACACATCAAATAAATAAATTCTCATGAGTCCACAGTAATACTCCTAGGAAAAAGAGCAAAACACCAAACGAACCTCCCTCTACTCTCACTGGAGGTGATTATCAAAGTTCTACTGTGAAAAGTCCGTTAAAGGGAAATAAGCTCTCGTGTGCTTTTTGAGAAGAACCTTATTTCAGCCACGGTGGATAGAGAAAGATCCTCTCGCAGGACGCTTCAGTGACTACTCGCAGCGGGAAGGCAGGTTGGGAAAATCAGCACCCGGCAAGCCCGGGTCGCCGACGGGTCCAGGCCAGCCCTGCGGGGAAGGGATGCTCCGAGGCCTCCCGGCACCAGGGAAATCCCTGCGCCCCCAGGGCAGTGTCCGCACGAAGGGGAAACAGCTTTGGGACAGTCCGCCGGAGCCACTGGAACTTACAGGATCGGACTGAGCATCGCCAGCGCCCGGGCCTGGGTCGGCCTGCGGCTCCACGCAACGAGACACATGGGCCACCGCGGGGCTTCGTGCTTCACCGGGGGCAGTTTGAGTCTTTCGTCTTCGCTACCCAGGCTGTGAATTAGGTGCCTGACGGAACAATCTCTTAAAGGCAACTTCATAAAAAATAGTTTGAGGGTGTGAGGATACCTGAATGCTGATGACGCACTCTGGCACGGCTGTGACGCTCCTGTCTGCGCGCACCTGGGAGTTAGTCTGCGCGCACCGGGTAGTTAGTCTGCGCGCACCGGGTAGTCTGCGCGCACCGGGTAGTTAGCGGACACTACTGCGTGGTGCGGGGAAAGGGCAGGGGACGAGGTGGGAGGTGAGTCTGACGTCTGTGCTCACGCTATTTTTAACTAATGAAGGGAGGGGTGGGGTGGGGCGCTTGGGTGCCTCCGTTTTCCCATCAAGAGAGCCCATTTCTCACCGGATGCACCAAAACTCTGCATGTTCGAGTCCCAGGAGGGGACACGCACAGGTGAAGCGCAGGACTCAGGGCCACAGACTCCGCCGATTCCCAGCCCGGCCGCCCGGAACCCCCAGCGCGACATTCGCCACCAGCTGGAGGAGGCGCCACCACATGGCCCCCCGCAGGCCAGCTGAGCGCCACGTGCGCAGCTAGTACCCGCGCCTTAGGGAACCACCCGCTCTGGGAACGGTCAGCGCGCGCCGGCACTGCCGCGCATCTGGCCGCCGCTCTGCCTGGAATCCTCACCTACCGCGGCGCCGAGGGAAGCGTCACACAGCTCCCTGTGGTCACGGGGCATTGGACACCGCCGCTAAGGCAGTGTGGCCACTGGGAGGCCATCTACAAGCCCGTCCTCCTTCCTGTGTCCGCTAGGGAGCCAGGAAGCCCGCGCAGGGCACGGCGGAGGCTGTACCTCCCTCCCCAGGAGGTCAGTGAGGGGGGGGTGCTGGACCCTCTTTCCTGGCGTTCCTGTGCCTGAAGCAGGAACTGCCGTGAGTGTCAGAGGAGAAGGCCCGGGCGGAGGACGCCTGCACTCGGTGCGCAGCAGCCTACTGTGGACGTCGGGGAGAGGAAGCCCATGCGTGTTCAGGCCACCCTGAATCCGGTTTGCTATCGCCCGCCACGGAGGCCAATCCCAACTGATGCTCTTATTCTGTTTCAGTTAATGTTGTAGAAACCCCAGGATTATTAGCTCTGGCTGACACCTGCAATAAACATAGTCTCTGAAAGCCTCGTTTCAAAGGGCGCTGGGACGCGGAGTCTCGATCTACGACTGTCATTAAGCTTCAGCCCTCCTTGTGCTGCGCAGGTTCGAGGTGATTACCGTGAACGCCAATGTGTGTGCTGGACTGCAGCCATGGAGGCGCCTGGGACAAATGACTTGCTTTCCAGGCTATTACAGCCTGCGATGTCTTATAAGCCATTCAAACAACAATGAGAAAGGGCTATTGAATTAATGGAGTGTCTGCAGGAAGATAAGCAAAAGTTTTATTGCAGTTGATGGGTTGTGAAGACTGTAAGGACTGTCTGGAGATTCGGCCTGTCGTGATAAGAGCAATCCATAATTGTCCGGGCAATTTAAGAAGCCAGAGGAGACTGACCGGGTGGCAGAGCCTTACACACGTGGCATTCAGCCCTGAATGTGAACTCCGCCCTCTGCTACGCTTTGGGTCGCTGGTCTGTCTCCTCTTATTAAATGGACACATTAGCCGTCTTCATCTCCCTTGTGCTAAGTATCTAAGAAAAATGCCAGCTGAAATTTGCCTTTGAGTCAAATTCAGAGTGATTGCTACTGCCGAAGATGCAGGAGGACTAGAAAGGTAGCTTCTAGCCTGTCAAGCCATCTCGGGGGGGTGCTGAGTTTCAGGGGTAGAGCCCTAAATCCACACATTTCCCTCTATTTATTTTCCGTAAAGTTTACTTTCTCAAATTTCTATTCCAAGTCAGAGATTTAAAATAGGAGCAGAAATCCCTCCCCTGCTCAGCTCCTATTGAGACTATAAACAACCAGGTCACCACAGGAGAATGTCTGCAAAGCTCTTTAGACTTTAGGGTCCCCGCCAGGCCCCATCTCCCTTCCTGGCGGGAGCACGTGTTTCCTGCACGAGAGCTGAGCTGCATCGGCTTTGCCTGAGAAGTTCTCGCCAACGTTTCCCGCAGACCACCCAAGTGGGACCTCTGTGTCCAGCCCTGAGCTCCCAGGTGCATCTTCTCGGAAGCCTTGGAAGGGGGAGAGGAGAACGCTCCACCCCTGGAGACAGCGGGTTGCCCCACTTTGCTGCAAGCACTTCAGACATTCGAACACGAGCGCCTGCGTTGACTCTCCGGGGGCGGGAGCGGGCGCAGCCCACCGCACAGTGGCCAAGGCGCACTCGGCGCTCTGGAGGTCCGCGGCCCAGCTCGGCGCTCGCGGCCCAGCCTGCCTCCTCCCCCGATGCTGAGGGTCAGCACGACCTCAACGGACATAATGAAAAGAATCCCACCTTCCTTCTATTTTTGGAGCATCAGTCCGCATGGTTTATTCCCTTTGTCCATGAATGCTGCCCTGAGTTTCTCGCTTCCAGTTGTTAGGGCAAGGGGCAAACCTGAAATACTCTTCAGATGCCTCAATGGCCCCCTTCCCCTGTGAAGACGGGACGCTTCAGAAGAGGGCGTGTCCTGTGCTCGCTCTCTAGTCCTCCCACTCCCTTCTCTGCGGGAAGCACACCCCCCCTTCAGGATCACCTCAAAAGCGACTCCCCTCGGGAGCCACCGCCACCACTGAATCCAGAGCGACTCGGCCTCTGAGTCGCTGCCACACACCTGTACCTGTCCAGTGACGTCGCATTTGAGTGACCACCTGAGCTCTACTTTCTTCCCTGCTGCGGTGCAGGCTGAGGACGGGCCGTACTGCAGAAGCTGCACTTAGGCCTCCAACAACGTATGATCATCTTCATCACCTCACGCAATAACTAAAACATCTCCCCCAAATCTACCTCAGTCCATGCAATGAAACAATTCCGCCTCTAAGTGAGAACTGACTAATTACAGAAGGAACACATTTGCTCAACAAAGGAGCTGCCTTTATAAAGAACTCCACTGCACGGGATTGATCTCCTGCAGCTAGTGGACTTTGTTCAAAAGGAAAACTACTGTTTGTATAAACGAAGGTAAATTATTTTCTAAACTTGGCCACACATACAAATGAGGAGGTTATTTTCAAGTAGCTAGCTTTCCTTGAGTTCTTACTTGCACTTGTTTAAAAGTTCATCTTTCTTGTATACACGCATTTATTCAAAAGACTCAAACAATTGGAAGCAAACATAGAATAGAGATTTTTATTCCAAATTGGAATTTCAACAGAAGGGGAAAATTGCAGTGACATTAATAACTAATGACTCAATCAAAAATTGATTTCAGACAAATTAACAGAGATGAAAGTCAAATTTAGCCTCATTGAGTCTGTATAGAAGAGTGGAAGAGAATGAACGCCACTAAGTGCTGGAAAGTTTGAGAAATTGCACATTTAATTGATCATCTCTAGCTTTATTTTGAAGTCGTTTCAGTGAGTTTTGTGAAAAGGCAACAAAACCTTTAAAAGATTTTTCTTAGCACCATCAGATCTGCATCCTGAACTTGCAACAGAGTACCTGACACAGCCCTAACTCTCACTACAGCCTCACAGATTCCTTCATGAGCACTAAGTGGCTTTCAAAATAGTCAAACGACAAACTAGAAAGATTCCAGAACACAGCTTCTACCGCTGTGCTTGGCTGTGATCTTATTTCGAGTCTTCATCTTAACCTTTACTTAGTCAAAACTTATTTCCTCCAAGCTTCTAAGCATAGCCTTCACCTCTGTCCTCAACCTCCCTTCCGGCTCCCCTAGGGAGGTACCTCAATCCTTCCAGCGTCAGAACCGAAGAACCATCAAAAAGGCAAAAGAAGCAAACTCCAGGAAACAAAGCTCTGTGTTGGCATCAAAAGCCAGAACTTGGTTTCCAACAGGTAGAAACCCCTCGGGCTGGAGAAACAAAGGTTGCACTGTCTTTCTGAGGCCACAACCCAGCCCACGGCACCGTCTGGTTGTCCTGCTTTGCTCTCAAGGTCAGAGTTTCTGGAAGACGGTGAGCAGCTGGGTGCCTGCGTTTCCACGGCCTTGAGAGCGCTCAAGGCAGCTTGAGAGTGCGGGGCTGGGGTGTGGAGGGGCTTGAAGACAGATCTTAACTTCTCTGGCCAAAACCCGCCATTTTCTCCCAGGACATGGATGGAGGCAGGAACCATGTGCCGCCCACCTCCCACGGCCTCGAGGACTGCTCGCCCCTGACCCCGGCGAGAGGTAGGCAGGGGCAGGCTGGGTAGCCGGGGCGGAAGAGCAGTCCACACGTTCTGTGGCCAGCCTGCCCCTGGCTGGGTGGACACAGGCGGGCACTCAGACAGGCAGGTGGGTGGGACCGTGGGGAGGCCGGCAGTGGCTGCCATTCGCTCCCCTTTGGTCTCAGCTTTCCGGGACCTGCTTCCGAACCCCTTACCCAGGGTTCCACATCAGAGGTGCCCCAGCCCTGGGGCAAGCTTTCAGGCCTCAGCACCCCAGTTTGGCCCCCTCTGTTTTGCTGGGTATTTGCCCCCAGGGGATGGGCAGTTCAGTGTTTTACTGGGAAGCTCTCCTTCCTGCTGCTCTCTCTCCAGGCGATTCTGGCAAGGAGCTCGCACACCTCGGCCTTGGCCTCGTGCACACAGAGGGCCGAACCCCTTTAGAGCCTGCAAGTTTGGGGCTACAGGGTGCCCCGTGGTCTCCAGCTACCTCTGAAGCGGCGTGGCCCCACGTCCCCACAGCTCTCTTAGAGCCTCTCCTCAGAGGCACCGGAAGTTCAGATGACCAATATCAGTGTCACTTTCAGACTTAAAATCCACATTGGGCAGCCCCACGGGGCCTGGGCCCCCCTCACCTCCTGCACGACCTTACCCCAGGGCGCGGCCAGAGTCCAGGCAAGTCACAGGCGGTGCCTCCAGCCAGGGGGCCAGGTGTCCATGGCCAGAGGGACCAGCCACGGAGGATGAGCCTGGGCCCAAGATGGCCTGTCCGCCTGTGGTCCGCTCAGGCACGGGCAGGTTCTCAGTGATCCGGCAGACGGTCAAGGAGGAGTCCTGGCGCCCTCGGGGGCTTTTTCAGGCTTTATTACATCATTGTGTCGGAGGTGACCAGGTGCACGGCTGGGGGTGGCGGGGGATGGCAGCCCTCCCAGCTCCCAGCACACCCCAGTCCCTGGGCTCTGTGGGCCCCTCTCTCTGCTGCCACCGCCACTGCTTCTCTTCTCTCCCTGCCCGCCTCTACCTCCCTCCTGCTCATGCCTTCTGCCGGGGCCTCCTGACGTAGACGCGCACCCAAGCACAGGTGCACGCACTCGCGCATGCGCACTCAGGCTGCGTGAGGCCGCAGGTGTCCGTCATCACACCGAGGGCGCGAGGGCGGAAAAGCCTCCTCAGTTTCCCATTTACCCTGCACCGGTCTCCTCGCGCCTGGGCGGCAGCTCTCGGCGACCCATCCTGAGGCGCAGTCAGCACAGGCCACGCCCGGCCCCCACGGGCCTTGGGTCCGGCCCTTCGGAACGAGGTCAGCTGCACCACGGCCAGGGCCAGGGCGGCGCCCCAGCAGGCGGCTCACTCGCGCCAGGCATGGGCACCAGGCTCCCAGCACGCGGCCCCACAGCTGCCCTGCCATCCCTGCGGGGGCTGCAGCGCCCTGACAGCCGATGGGCATGGAAATGGCCCCTGGGGCCACAGGGGTTGAGTCTCAGCACTAGCAAGCTACTGGCGGCGGCTGCAGCACGAGTTCGACCCCCGGCCAGGGAGGGACCCACAGGGGCAGCAGACCTCTCCTGGCTCCCAGCTGCCCCCTCAGCAGTGTGCTTCAGTGGATCCACCTGTTCTGCTCCCCACTCTGTCTCTAGTGACTCCTCTCACTCACCCCCCTGCACCTCTGCCCTGCACCCCAGCTCGTGTGTGCATAAATAAATAAAAATGAATCTTTAAAAGGAGAGGAAGGAAATCCACTCCCAGGAATCTGCAGAAGAATCCAGAACACCAGCGGGAAGGGAAGCCCCGTCCGTCCTCTGCGTCCACGGAGCGCTGTCCGCACAGCCGCTGAGCGAGTCGCGAGGCCAGAGGAGGCGCAGGCCCAGCCGCGGGCCACCGCCCAGGCAGGGGCCGTGCCGAGCCTGAAGAGAGATGGCTGTGGCCGTGGGCGCGGCTGGAGGGCGCGGTGCTGAGAGCCGTCGAAAGGAGGAAGGCAGGTGCTGAGGCGTCTCACTCAAGTGGGAGACAAAGAAAAAACACAAGGGAGGTGGCAAACTAAACCAAAACGAACCCCAGAAATATGACGGCAGAACATGCGGCACCCCTGTATGGGGGATCGAGATGGGGAAGGGATGTCCCCACCCTAGGGTTCGACCTATAGCGGGTGAGCGGGGACATCTGGAGGGCTGACCCTGTTCCCCGAATCCATGCACAGCCCTGGGAGCCAACGCAGCGGTGCGGGGAAGACCCAAAGACCGTGCCGGTGGCGCCCCCTGGAGGGCTGCGGTGAGGATGGCGCGCCAGGGACAAGGTCACGAAGGATCAGAGGGGAGACTGAGAAATGCGAGGTGCAGCAGGAGCAGCCCCGAGAAATCCCAGGGACAGCAGGAGCAGCCCCCCGCATTCAGCTTCAGAGCGTCAGTTTTCCCAAGTTTCGGCAACCCCAGGGTCAGCCATCCCTACCCGCCCTACCTCGCCCGCCCCGGGCTGATCTTCCAGAGGCTGCTACAGCCTCTGAAGGATGCGGAGAGGCCGCCAGCAGCCCCTCCTAGGGGAGAAGGTCGAGGCTTTGCCGAAAGACTGAAACTGTCCTAAGTTTTGCTGCTGCTGCAGCCTGGAGGGGAAAGACCGGGCGCGGCGCCTCGCTGAGCTGTGCTTTGGCCGCTGGCCTGGCCGCTCGGCCCTTCAGCTGCTGCTTCCAGGGTCGCCTGTCCGGGCTGCGGGGGCATCTTGGCGGCTCTGGGAGCACCTCCGGTGTGTCTCCTGCTCTCCTGAGAGCTGGACCCTGACCTGCAGCCTGGCTGCTGCCTGTTGCAGGCCTCGGTGGCAGGGAGACGCCATCTTGGGAGCATCTGTGTCCAGGACCGTCAAGCACTGGGCGTGGCTTTGGGAGAGGGAAAGGCCATTGTGGCCTCAGTGACTGTTTTTCCTGGTTTCTTAAGTAAATCCCACTGTTGTTTTCTCACCTGGGTGGTCTTGCAATTGGGCTTGCGGGTAAAGAACACAGACGGAGACCAGCGAGCCGCTTAGGCAGTGCTCTTTCAGGCCCTTCGCTGCCCTGCATCACTGCTTCAGTGTCACACAAAATAAATGTGAAACGAAATAGAAAAGAAGGAAAAACATGGACCAGGAGCTCCAAAGTCTGCAGGCTCAAGTTTACAGAACAAAAAAAAGTCTTCAACAGATACCACTCTTTCCTGTACAAACTTACTCGCTAACACAAATGAAGGTGGCAGAGAAACAGGAACAGGCAAAGTCAGCACAGAACAAGAAAAAGGGACCTGCCTGCCCAGGAAGTAAGGCGTGAATGGCTCAAAATGGACGCGAGAGTTACTTGAAGAAAGACGACTTCGTTTCCAAGAAGGTCATACAAATAGTCACTGTCTTGCCTCTTTAAGGTGAGTTAGAAAGTGTTTACTCTTTCACAAGCCTCACAACTGCCACTGCCCCACTCACCTGACATTCAAATTTCTCTACCTGTTGAAAATGTTATTCGATTTTAATTTGGCATGTGTTCCTCTCGCATGAGATTTTAAACTCTGTGGAGACAAGCACCATCTCTTTTGCCTCTGTGACCTTCTGGATACACGCCACACAACTCCATAAACTAAATACTTGGTCAGCCTGTTGGAAGGAAGCCACTTTCATTATGTTGAGTTCCAGGGAGTAAGATAGGAAGAGCTTTGGCTGAAGTCTTCAGGTTTCATACTCATTTTTCAAACTGTGTTAATCTGCTTCATACCCAAGTATTCATCTTTACATTTGGAGAGCGTATTAGGTAAAAAAATAAAAAGATCATTCCAGGAGTTTCATTAATTTAACAACCTGAGGACCTACCTGGGTGCACAGCGGGCTGAGCACCACACTGTGAAGCATCCATGGTACAGAGTGCGAGTTCGATCCCCGGCCAGGGAGGGAATCAGCACAGGGCGCAGCAGACCTCTCCTGTCTCCTGGCTGCTCCCTTCAGCAGTGTGTTTCGGTCCATCTGCCTATTCTGCTCCCCACTTTGTCTCTGGTGCATCCTCTCACCTTCTGTGACTCTGGCCTGTACCCAGGCTCTTTTATGCATAAATAAATCTTTAAAAAAATTTAACAATCTGAGCCTTCAAAATGGACAGAAATCCACAGGTCCTGGGAGCATGCTGGGTTACCACTGCCGTATTTCCTCAAAATACTGGTCATACTTGTGACACTCGGCCTGTCCTGTGTGCCAACCAAACCATCACAGCCTGCTCCAGCGTTTGGGGCTGGAACACGGCAGAGAGGACCCACTGTGTTGCAGCGGGAGGTGGTAGCTGTGATCACTCCAGTTGAAAGCATAGAGGACATTTTCATTCCACTGTGAATAGGTATTTTTGGATGA
Source organism: Galemys pyrenaicus (assembly GCA_019455555.1). NCBI lineage: Eukaryota > Metazoa > Chordata > Mammalia > Eulipotyphla > Talpidae > Galemys > Galemys pyrenaicus. The sequence continues at coordinate 2,673,849 of JAGFMF010011663.1, read as the reverse complement.
TTCACTTCAATATCAACCCCGCACTGGAGTTTCTTTGTCCTGGTGCTCTTCACAGCAAGGGTGGAAAGGACGCGGGAGATGTGAGCAGTTCAGGTGTGGATCGATAGCAGAGCTGGAAATGGTCAAGGAGGGAAATATGAACTATTCAGTAAGATGCTCTTACGATATTTTCTCTTTCTTTAAACTTGACTGAATCAAACGCGCTTCCTTTCTCTTCCATCCCCTCTCCTGGCACTCAGGATGCTTCTGTGCAAGCGTGACTTGCTGAGAGATGAACTTGTATTGGTTCTTCTCTTCTTCTGTCTCACCCTTGCAAGTGAAAGCCATGCTCTTAGTCACAGGTGTATACGGCGTGGAAAATAGAAGCCACTTAGAATTAAATCTCCTTTCCTGCCTTTTATGAAAACTTGAAAGCATTTATGCTAGTAAGTGCCTTCAAGGGCAGGAAAAGGAAAGATAAAGCAATTTCCGTGAAGCTTAGGAGATCCCCCCAAAGGGGAGAGATAAGAGAATAAGCCAGTACAGTTATTTCTATAACCCCTGGTGGCGCAAGGGATTAAGTCTCAGCACTAAGAAGCATCCATCTGCAACCACTGAAGTGCGAGTACAGTCCTGGGCCAGGGAGGGGACCACAAGGCGCAGCAGACCTCTCCTGCCTCCCCGCTGCTCCCCTCAGAAGTGCATTTCAGTGCATCTGCCTGTTCCGCTCCCCGCTCTTTCTCTGGTGAAACCTCACCCCTGCCCCTCTGGTCTGCACCCCAATTCTTACATGCATAAATAACATAAATGTTAAAAAATAAAACTCCCAAAGATTTCCATCCCCCGTGGATAAATGCCCAGCCAAGGCAGGGCACTAAGCCTGAAACCTGCCGCAGCCTGAGGCACCCTCTGGAGGGGCCCATGGGAGGGCAGAAGGGCGGAGGAACTAAATCAAAATGTAAATCAAGGCAACCTCAGCCTCCCTCCGGGTCTCTCCCCTTCCAAGCATGTCCTATGTGTCTCCACTCCCAATTTCTCCTTCCTCAAGGAGTCCCGGGGCCAAGTCCAAGGCTGAAAGCAGAATGGACTTCACGTCTCTGCCCCCTCTCAGCTCCACCCTGCCTTAGGGGGCCAGAGAACCCGAGGTCACGTTTGTATGGAGCTGACCCTGTCGCAGCCCTAGACGCCAAACCCGCAGAGCCGTAGGGCCGCCGACCCGGTCTGGTGGGGCAGACGCCCGGAGCAGCTGCCTGAGCACGGGGTCGCGGAGAGGTGGGCGCTGCGGCCGCCTGGGGTCCCCGCAGACCGATGCATCGACGATGGCGCTGGGCGCGTGCACATCCAGCTGGGAAGGCAGAGCGACAGCAAGGAAGCCAATCGTTCCCCTCACGGGAGGTTTTCAGTCCAGCGTCTCATCGCCTTAAATTCTTTTGCGCGGGTGAGACGCTCGGGCAGGGCTCGGGTTCTTGCATTTTGAATGGGCATTCTCATCAATACCTGTCTGAACAGGAGCACATCACGAGACAAGGGCTCGTTGATATTCCAGCGCGCAGGTCTCGAATGGCCAGGGCAATAAATACCTTGCGTGGCTTGACCGGGAATACGAAAAACGCACGCCCGTTCTTCCAGACTGCATCCCCAGCCTCGGCGCAGCGGCCGTGCAATCATCGTGACAGCTTCTCCTGGCTGATGTACAGGGGTCACCGGATACCCCGTCTCTGTTATCAAATGGTTTTCATGGCCTGAGGCTAAAAAGGGGAGTTTTTAAAAAGCATCTTTTTGCAAATCCATTTTCTTCTATTGATTTTTTTCCTCTGTAGGCAAGGGAAATTCATCCACACGTTCGCTTTATTTATACCGTTTATTAAAGTGCTGCCCCATATAAAAACCTCGTTAAGGCTTCTGCTTCATTTTAATCATTCTTAGACCATGATTTAATAAAAGGTGATTTGTTGTCCGTGTTCTCATTGAACATTTCTTGTCCCCTTACACAAACCCCACAAACTTATCTGGACTCTTGAGACCTCATGGGCATTTTGGGGGGACTCCTGAATTTCCAGCTCATTCTCGGAATTCTCCCTGTGGCCGATGTGTGAAGCCAAGCTCAAGTACCCCCGTGACCCTCACCCTGGGTCTCCTGTCCAGTGGGGGTGCGGAAGAAGGTAGGACTCTTCACGCGGAGAATCTGCGGGAATTAGAGACCCACGGCCAGCACCGAGCGCCACTGGCTTTTTGTTTTTGTTTTTCCTTTGCAAGTTTAGGCTTCATTAGTTTTTGAGAAGCGCCTTTCTTATTTTAGATGCACAAACTCGCGTGTCAGGACTGACGCTCCTCTGAGTGCGGCCTTCACCGTCAAGTACACGCTGCACTCAGGTGTCTCTGCCGCAAAGGCCCAGGAAGACACCTAAGGGCGCCGTTGGCTGCACCGCCTCCTCTCCCCTTCCTGGCCACTCCCCAGGCAGCGCCCATTCTCCAGACAGAGAAAGTCTGACTGGAAGAGGTGGGGTGACTCACCCCTGGCCCAACACCGAAGGGGCAGATTGTTTGACAAGACGGGTTCTTACCTGCCTTCTTCACAAATACAACATTTAGACAAAGACACAAAATTAATTCCAGATTTTCCCATCTTCAGACTGACTCCTCTGATGTCACCGTTTTCCCTGTCCACGCCGCAGTCTTTATGAGGGTGTGTCAGAATCATGCCAGCAACAGGACTTCGAGTGAAGTCAGTTGTCACCTCACGCCAACCTTCCAGCAATGTCCTGAGTGAAACACTGCTATTTCGGATGCCAACACGAGACTCATGGAGGTCGATGACCAGGTGAAGCAAACCTGGGATGGGCGGGATTCCCAGGGGGCCTTCTCAACCATGATGTGACCCCCCACAGAAAATAAGGACCCTCCAGATCATTGACCAAGCAGGAGTCAAAAGTGTCCCGTCCAACACTGAAGGCAAAAAGTGTACGAGGCCCCAATGATTCCTTTTAAGATTTATTTATTTATGCACACAAGAGCTGGGGCACAGGCCAGAGTCACGGGAGGTGAGAGGAGTCACTAGAGCAGGGAGCAGAACAGGCAGATGGACCGAAACACACTGCTGAGGGGGCAGCGGGGAGGCAGGAGAGGTCTGCTGTGCCCTGTGGGTCCCCTCCCTGGTCGGGATCATACTTGCATGCTGCTGCAGCCCAGATGCTTCACAGTGTGGCATTCAACCCGCTGCGCCACCAGGGAAGCCCCCCCACCGATTGATTCTTAACATGAGTCTCCATGCATAGGGAAACCAGCACTGGGGCCTCCCTGGTGGCACAGTAGGTTGAGCGCTGCACTGTGAAGCATCCACAGCCACTGCAGCATGAGTTTGATCCCCGGCCAGGGAAGGGACCCACAGGGTACAGCAGACCTCCCCTGCCTCCCGCTGCTCCCCTCAGCAGTATGCTTCAGTGGGTCTGCCTGTTCTGCTCCCCACTCTGCCTCTGGTGAGTCTTCTTACCCCCTGCACTTCTCGCCTGTACTCCAGCTCTTGCGCACATAAATAATTTAAACACACACACACACACACACACACAAAGCAGAACCACTACTGGGTTCACAGTCTGCTGGAGCCCACGGTGTCTGGAGGTTGGAGAAAATCAGTTCGGAAAGTTTGCGGGATACTTCTTAACGCAAATAAGTATTTCCACCTTCCCTAGCCCCTCACTCATGCGAGAAGCCACTGCCTGCCCTCAGCACGGGGAAAGTAGTTTGATACTCAGAAATACTCCAGGACAGAAGTGTCTCTCTGAAGTGAAGAACGGGGTCAGGGGGAAAAAGATGTCTCAGGAAGTCGGAAATCTGAACTCCCAACAACCTATATCCTATGCCTGCATCTGAAGACCCAGCTCTCCCACAGCCATGCCCCAGAGCCTTCTTCCAAATGCCATCACTGGACTTTCTCAAGCAGAGTGGATCGCTGGCGGTTACTCTCCCCTCATTTGTCCCAAGTTTCTTGAGCTACAATGATCCCGCGTAATTACCTTGAAGGTAGCAAGAGAAAGGTTAAGCTGCACTCCACGTGTAAGACAGCAAGTGTTGTCTGGTTTCTATTTTTGTATCCTGGTTTGATTTTCTAAATGTGTTTTGAGAATTAGCAGAGAATTAACTGATCAACTGGGTACAATTAGAACAATCTAATCAAATAACGAAGTGATCAGTATTGCCTTATCTGTACAAAATCTACGTGAGCCTCTTGCTTACATTGAACTCCTCCGCTTTCAAGTGCTTCCATTATTGTCCTGCCTTGATTACACCGGCTGGGACGGTCTCCAGATCGTTCTCCCGGTGAAAATGGCTCAGCAAGATTCCAAGCAGGAATTCGCAGGCGGCCTCCCACGCGCGCCATCTCACAGCCCTGCTGAAGCGAGTTAGGGCCTGTGTGGGTTTAGGCTCCTGGTAAACCAGACGGGGGTGTTGGTGCTGAGACTGCCCCAGGGGACTGCCGAGCAATTCACCAGGTGCTGCTGGACAGTCTAAGCCAGTAGGCAAACTCAAGTGGCAAGAGACTGCCGGCGCCATGCTGGTGATGACGCAGCACAAGAAGCATGGCAATTACAGGGGGTTCAGAACAAGGGGCCCAGGGGATTAGACTTTCGGGTGATACCCCTTCTATTGTGAGGCTCACTCACCCCTTTCGAAGATATGAGAAGGGCGTAAGGGAAAAGGAAAGCACTGTGAAGCATCTGCAGCCACTTCAGGACAAGTTTGATCCCCGGCAGGGAGGGACCCACAGGGCGCAGCAGACCTCTCCTGCCTCCCCGCTGCTCCCCTCAGCAGTGCATTTCAGCTGATCTGCCTGTTCTGCTCCCCACTCTGTCTCTGGTGAGTCCTCTCACCCCCCCCCCATAACTCTGGTCTGTACCCCAGCTCTTGTATACGTTAAATTAAAAAAAAAAATAAGGTACAAGAGACCTGTGTCAAGTGAATCAGGACTCCCACACTGAATCACGTTGTGTGCACCTCGCTTCAAGCAAGGCCTCTCCCTGTTGCCTGCTTGTACGTAGTTTAGTTTCATGGGTGGAGGGTTACTCAAGCAGCAGGCGAGAAGAACGTCACATCTCGGTAAGCGCAGGTTCCACGGTGTTTTCATCTTGATCTGGTGAGATGCTATGGCACTATGGAAGATGCAGGGAAGTCCGCGAGCCAACGACGTGTGGACGCCATCAGTCATGGGGGTCACAGAGCAAATATGAACAGTTTCCACCGAAACCCAACGGAGTGAAGGACCTTCCTGCTCAGCACGACCTTCCGCAGAGCCCAGCCCATGGGCTGGCAGCGACCCAAGCAGGCGGGATGTGAGAACTGGAACAGATCTTGCAAGCCGTGGTGGATGAGGCAAAGACAACAGCATGCGACTTAACGGAGGAAGAACACAAGCAACAGCACGTTAAATGTCCAAAAAGGAGCGATAACTATAGCAGCCGCTACCAGTAAGTGAAAGCAGGTGAGCCCCTGAAACACCAGAGTGAGGCGGGCGGGGTTTACCTGTCTGCATGCATACAGCTGTGCTGAAGGAAACGCCTCCTGGGCTGAAGGAGGCCACGGGACGACTGGTCACGTGCAGAAATACTCAGGCAGGCGTCTCTGTAACGCCGCCGAATCAAACCGTCACCGAAGGAAGGAAACGCATTCTTATTTATAGTCCATTTATTTATTGGACTTGTTTAGTTCCAAAACATCTGGCACCCATAAAACACGCCCTTTGCAAAAAAAGATTTTCGACGTTCCAGAATAAATTGAAAAGAGGTGCTTCTTGATTTAATTAAGGGCACTGATCTAGTACTATTAATAATTGTAACCTTGTGTGTGTGTGTGAATGAAATTTAATGAAACTCATTGCACGTGAAGAAACGTGCAGTGAAGTCTGGCATCTTGAAACCAAGTACCGTTTTCTGGTGTGAGAAGGAAAGCATCATTAGCAGATGCTGCTGGGGGGAGGGAGTGCAGCGTGGGCCTCTCAGTCACTGGCGCACAAATCACGAGTTGTTTTTTAATTCAGTTTACTGTTTTTATTACAGCCAGAGCGGCAGGGAAGCTTTGTGATCATCAACACAACCAGCAAATCTCCTGTTTAAATAGCTTTCCCTTTTGCTTGTAAAAGAAATACACCCACCAAGGGAACGCGCAGGTTCTTTGCTCATAAATCACGCCTTCCTCGTCCAGGAGCAACTTGGAGACGTCGCCAAATTCCACTCTTCGTCCTCGGTGCCCGCCGGAGCCGGCCCGGAGCAAACCCAACAGCCCCCGCAGTGACGAGCTCGGCCTCTCCGATTGCCCAGCGGCGCCATCCCTGAGACGAGGCCATGGTCCCCGCGACAGGTAGCGCGCGCTCTCGGGACCGTCTTCCGAACTGTCCAGGGCACTCTGTCGCTGGCTGGGCCGCCGGAGCCCGCGGGGACAACGCAGACAGCGGACTGAGCAGGGCGCCAGCGGCGCGTCTGCCCAGGTGAAGCGTCGCCAAGTTCAGGCTGTGCCCAATTCGCTAGTGCCCAGGAGCGGGCAGCGAGGAGGCGGATGCAGAAGATGCTAGAAGTCGCTAGAATCTTAGTGCTCCCCGTTTGGGGGGCAGGAAGAGCAGGGGTTCGGCACGGCTTCGCTGGGTCAAGAAGACCAGCCTGGTGCCAGCCAGAGCCCCCGGGAGCTCTCCTACTCGCGAGGGCCCCTCCTGGGCGGGAGGACCGCTGCGTGGCGGGGACGGCGTGCGCCCTGCCCCTTCCTGAGGGAGCTGTGGGGCGGGGCCCTCTGCGCTGTGTCCAGCTCAGCCGCATAAGCACATTTTGTGTGAAATAATGAGACCTCAGGGGAGCTCCGCGAGTATTTTTCTGCTTCTGACTTTTTCCCTCACAATAAATTCTGTTTATATTTATACCCCGTGGCGCTATGCGGTATCTAAACCCATCCCGCATTACACAACAGCTTGACTTCCAGGCCCGGGAGCATTTTAAATTAATTCCACGGGTCGGCTTTGCCAGCCACCTCAAAGCTGGTAACGGGCACACAGGATCTCCAACTCCCTGGGGTGCCGAGCGAACCAGCCGGTTCCAGGTGCTGAGCTCCAATCCTCCTCCCCTCCTTCCTCCTCTGGTCTCTCTTCAGGCCTCCCTTCTCCAGGAAGGAGGGCTGCAGACAGGCGCACTACACCAAGGGTTCGCTCCAGAATAAAGAAGACAGAAGCGCCCCAGCTCCTCTCCTCTCTGGCCCAGCCCTAAAGAGGAGCGCAAAATACACCGAAACCCGCAACACCACAGAGAGCAAAGCCGCCCCATCTCCCCGGTTCAGGGCCACAGACGGAATCAGAGCTGCCTGAGGCGGGGCAACCCCGCCGCCCTGTGGCCACGAGCCAGCCCTGGGCACACGGTCATCTGCCTCCGTCGGCCCCGGCCGTATCTCCAGCAGATCACGAACCAGCCAGGGAGGCTGACGGCCTGCAGGGCACACGCGGGCAAACTCCTGGCAGCATCCACGGCGAGAACGCAGGCGGCTGAGCACTTACGCCCTCTCTGCAGATATTTTGGTTTTGATTTATGCTGAAAATACGTAGGGATCTCTATTAAGACAGTTTGCCCTTCCAGCCCTCCGGATGCCCAGATCGGCTCTCTAGCAAATCAAGCCAGGTTACCAGAGGCCTCGCCAGCTGGTGGCCAGAGGCAGACGCCCTGTGTTGCTGAGGACGCGGCATGCCAGCGTTCATCTGAGCTGGGCACTTGCTGTCAGTTTCCCCAAGAAGTATGGGAAAGAGGACAATGGAGAAGAATCATGCTGTTGCTAAATGCAAGAAAATAAATTTTTGCATTTATCTGACTGAGTTTCTTCAACGCTCATTTTCTTCGTCCGTAGTACGTGAGGTGGGTGAGAAACAAACCCCAGGCCCCTCTGGCTTCTCCTCAGGCTGCATGAGTGTTCAGAACAGTGCGGATGGGGAGCACAGGAGGACAACGCACGCGGTAACGCACAGACAGAGAACTCACCTGGTCACGGGCCCCAGGGGAGGGGGAGACAACCAGGCGTGTTTATGTGGGAGGTCGGGACGGACAGCGCCGAGGACAGAGTGGGGACACCGCGTGCTCACTCTGAGAGTGAAGGTGAGATTCTGAGAGGAAGAAAACATGTTTACTGGGCAAGACGCCCAACACAGGGCCTCCCTGGTGGCACCAGGGGTTAAGCACCACACTGTGGGGCTTCCAAGCCACAGCAGCGTGAGTGCGATCCCTGGCCAGGGAGGGACCAGCAGGGCGCAGCAGACCTCTCCTGCCTCCCGCTGCTCCCCTCAGCAGTGGATTTCAGTCCATCTGCCTGTTCTGCTCCCCGCTCTGTCTCTGGTGACTCCTCTCACCTCCCGCGACCCTGGCCTGTACCCCAGCTCTTGTGTGCATCAATAAATAAATCTTTAAAAAAAAGTGAAAGAGAAGCAAAAGTTGTTAAAAAAAAAAAAAGACCTCAAAACGAATTCCTCTAGGTGATAAAAGGGAGGGCAGTGATTGCTTCTTCAGCTAGGAAGCGGTGAAGGGCCTGAGGAGGAAGAGCAGTGTCTAGCTTGCAGCGCCCTCACTGCCTTCACCCCAGTCCATCTGCATCCTTCACGCGACAGGACAAACCTCCCAAGACTCACGGAGCTTTGACTGACCACTGCCCGCTAGCTCTAACTGCAGGGTGACTAAGGGCCCACGCTGGTCTGCTGGGAACAGCCTTTCCTTTGGGGGCTGGTCCTCAGTAGGCTTTATGTTGGGAAGTTCAGCACCCACACAAACGGCTCGCCAATTGTTTCCACATGGTTCGACATGTTTTTCCAGACTGAAAACAAGTTGAATGTAAACAAAGCCTTATTTCTATCCTTCACACCAGGAGGAGATTTTAGAACTTAACAAACAGTAAAAATTATATCCGACCTTTGTTCATTCGCATGTGGAGGAGACTGATAGGGCCTTAATGTCAAGAGACGTACAGAAGACTTAACGAGAGTCAGCAGAAGCAGAAGCCAGTCGGACCTCCAAGCTCAGCTCGTGTCCAGAGATTCGGAAATCATTTAATTCCTGAATAATGTTTCTATATATTTTCTGTGATTCAGAATTTACTTACATATTAATTGAATTACACATTTAATTACAATTAAAATGATTTATTATATTTGAATTAGATGAAACAGTTCATGCTTAAACTGACCTGTTGGGTCAGATTTATAGTGTGAAATGCAACACCTGACGATCTTTATCTTGGGGGTCAGGAGACAGACCTTCCCGCCGAGTTTCGAGCTGCGGGCACCCGCCTGTCACTTCCCACTGAGCTTCAGTCGTGGACAGGCCTTATGTATCTGGGGGTGTTATTATTTTCTACAGAACAATTTAAATAGCGGCATTATTGCTTACAACGTCTGAATTACATACTTGCTTGCAAGGTGCGGACAATAAGAAGTAGCAAAGCCTGTTCCTAACACTTTGTACTTTGAAAATGGGCAGCAGAGAAAATGGCCACGCCCCGGCCCAGAACTACTAAGGGGGAAAGCCATCTTTACTTTTTCTTTCCTCTTTTCTTCCTTTACATATCTTTGACATCAGTTGTGGTCCCCGCAGGTCCCACGAGCATCTCACCCGTGCACCTCACCTCAGTCCCTGTGTCTTCCTGCCTCATTCCAGGCCCTCCCACCACGAAGTGTTCTGATCTGTCCCTGTCTTTTTTGTTGCGTGTTTTCATTGTTGTTCTCATTCTCTTCCTGGGCCCCTCGCGTGGCTCCCTTGCACTGCTCCGGGGAGCGAGCCCAGCGGTGTCTTCCTTGTTCCTTCTGACTTACCCGCTGAGCATCTTCCCTTCTCGCTCCATCCATGTTCCCACGAATGAACGAGACCAGACGACTGCCTTTCACCCCGCACAAAGAACAACTCAGAATGGACCGAGGAACTAGACATAAGACCTGACACCATAAAATGCATAGGAGAAAGAGCAGGCGCAGGACACGCACCTCGGGGACGCCATCTCGGGGAGGGTCTGCGCTGCCCAAGCGCAAGCCAGAGCTGGTTCCAGGCATCTCCTGGGAGGGGAAGGCCAGCACACCGGGCAGGCGGCGGGGAGGAGGAGAGGCAGAATCACAACGTACCTTCCAAGGCGATGACCACCACGCAGAAGTCCCCAGAACCAAGGGTGCGAGGATGCTTCCCCACAAGTGCCTCCTTCGCTCCCATCCCACCCAACACCACCACCTGGCTCCTTGGTCCTTCCCGCAGGCCCCACTCAGGAAGTCTGGCTTGGGGTATGCTGGGAGTTGCAGTCCAGAGACCCAGAGCCTGGGCCACTGGGGAGTAGGGGCAGGAAAAATGGCGCTTGTGGCCGCAGGTCTACCATGCTAATAACTTCAGCATTGAAGTGTGTGTCATTCCACTTCTGCTAGACCAGCCCTGCAAACTTAGTTATCACCATCATAAGTCTACAAACAAAATCCCAAACAATAATTTGTAGAAGTGAATGAATAATTCAAAAGTTCTGCCTAACCGAGAAGCTTGAGTAACTCATGTCACTAGCAACTTTAACTAAAACTGACAGCACAACTTAAAAAGCATTCTTCTTGTCCGCGTGCAGCCCAGCATCACAGAGCTGGGAGTCTAGTCACGCTCACTGCCCCGAGGATGGGCACCCAACTCCATTTGCCCTCAGACACTGCATTTTTACAGTCACGCCTGTACATTCTCAGGGAAGAGTCACTTACTATTTGAATAAGGATCCTATTATTTCATTATCTTTCAGCAAAAAAAAATTGACAACCTTTCAAATGCTTGCTAACCAGTCCAGCGGAGTCAGGCTGACGACGAAATCTTGATCGGGCAAAGGAGAGAAGCCTGAGCCAGAGAACAAGCCGCATAGACAGACACTCTGAGGCTGCTGGTCACAGCCGCCCGGTTGCATGCATGAATGTTTTATTTCTCGTCACAGGTTTTACATGATTATTTTGAACATCTCATGTTAGTGGAAAGTATGGTCCAAGTAATAGTGCTATCATAACTTACTTCTTTCCTCATTTAGTGATTTTCTGCCAACATAACTTTTTCCCTTAGTTACCATGTAAAAACATTTCCTGAGCCTCATCCGATGCTCTCACCGGATAATAGCTGCTACTTGGCACTCAGTAAAGATGGTGAAACTACTGAAATAGAAGCACACATACCCACACACCAAAGACTAGATGGAAGTTCGTGCTTACAGTATAAACACACAGATTCATACATCAGAAACACAGATCCAGAGAGAAGAAAATGGTATTTTGATATTTTCACAGACTATGTGTTTTGATTACAGATGACAGAATGTTCACCTGTTGCTTTAAAGCTTCCTGGTGAATTGCAGATATAGAAACTTAAAAGATAAATGAAAACATGACATTATTTTTACTAAAAACACGCATAACTTAATCACAGCAAAGGAATACTTCTTTCTCCTAAACATAGGCGCTGTTGTGGATAGACACAGATGTACAATACGCATTTGATGTAAGTTAACATTCAGGACAAGAAAACGTGCCAACTTATTTCTATATTCAGCCCAGTCACTATTGAGTACCTGCTGTGTACAGTTACTATTCTACAAGCACAAACCAGAAAGAGAAACCACTGTCCCCCTGCCTACAAGGATCATGGTTACAGGTGACACGACAGAAAATCCATACGACGTGGTTCACGACAAATGCCCAAATTTTAGAAGGCGAGTTTAGAATTTATGGTGTCTTCAAGTGTAGCCTAGCAGTCAACAGGAAAGCATGTTTTAAAGGCCATCCAATGGTACATCAAAAATGTTTCCACCGGGGGTCTTCCTGCTGGCTTAGAAGTTAAGTCTCAGCGCTGTCACTGCTATAACTTGGGTTCTACCCCCGGCCAGGGAGGGGCCCACAGGGCGCAGCAGACTCTCCTGCCTCCCGCTGCTCCCTCAGCAGTGGCTCTCAGGGGATCCACCTGTTCTGCTCCCCACTATCTCTGGTGACTCCTCTCACCTCCCAAACCTCTGGCCTGCACCCCAGTTTGTCTATGAAAAAAAAAGTTCTACCTGCACAGTGAGACATCAGTTCTCCTATAAAGATAGGTAAACGGGAAAACTGACAGATGGAGTAGAGGAGAAGAAAGGGAACAAAAAATAAATGGCTGAAAGGGGAAGAAAAAAGAAGAAACTAGAATAAAGAGAAGAAAACAAACAACTGGAAGGAGGTGCGTGATGATGGCAGCGTCGATGACTGAACTGTGAAGTTATATTCTTATTCCTTATTATTATCTTTATAAATAATGCATGCTATTATTATAAAAGTAAATAATAAATTTCAGACTAGATTGCTTACAATCCATTTACCAAATGGAATCGGTGCTTCCTGTTTTTCATCCCTTGTCCTTTGGTGTATGAATATTTAATTTATATGTGTATGAAAAAATTTTAAACAGGAATTTGCATTCTTTTTCTCCCTTTGTGTTTAACATGAAGCTGACTTTCGCTTTTCCCTTAGGGTTCCTTTGTCTGTAGAAGGTACAGCTGAAAATACCATCTCAAGCGTCTTTGATTTGTTTCTAATTATTTCCTTTTCATTTTGCCCCTACAAAGGGAGCTACAGTAAACATCCTTTTACAGATTTAGATTCGTGTAGTCTTCACACCTGATTTTTTAGTGACTTGATATTATTTACTTAGCAATACCAATTGTTGTTACTTTATAGGGAACACAATCTGTGGATGTACAAGAGCTACGAAGACTGTGCTGGGAATAACGGAAATAAATTAGAGTTGATTAGTTTCCCATCCTCAAGGTACCATGGCAAATCCATAGTCACGCAACACCCAGAAAGTACTAGACCCCCGAACACACAGTACCACCAAGGCGCAATCAAGACAGGTAGGGCCCCAGCCTGAGCAGAACCACAGAGCAGTGCAGGGTCCGTGCCCAGAGAGCCCAGTACAGCACCTGATGGGATGCGCATGAAACGGGAGTGGAGATGGTCTTTATCTAGGTGCTGGTGTATGTGTTGGGTAAAAGTGAAAAAATACTGCTCAACTCCATGAACAAAGGTTCGTGTGACCCACTGCATCATTTTAACAGCTCATTTCGTGTTTTTAAAACACAACAATCGAGGAGAGAGTGTGTGAAACTGATGCTCTTATTTTCCTACTAAGAGCCAAGTAATTGGTTCTTTCATGATCCTATTTATTACCGATTTTATCCTTACGCTATTGGTATTCTAATCGCTATTTCCATTTTACAACAAACAAGGCCATGGAGGTTAAATGATGGCTAATGAGCTACAGAGTCGAGTTCTAAAATTAGTTTTTTGGAGTACAACGACCCTGTCTCTCAAGTGTACTGAGATGCTTTCGAGGACCCTTGGAAAGTCGGGTTACAAAGGTAGCTCCCCAGGACCAAAACAACGTGGTTTTGCACTTTTGTTCTCCCGGGAGGGTGCCAGTCTCCTGAGTGAGTCTCACCACGCCTCTCTCTGAGGCCTGCACGTTCCTGGCATTCGAAGGTCAAGCACGGATGCACCAATCCTCCAAGTTGCTAGTAAAGCCTCGGTACTCCTGGAGATGTGTTTCCACTCCCCATACTGAAATGGTGACAGGAAAGATATTTTCTCCATAAAGAAGAGGCAGTTTGTTTGTTCACAAAAACAAGTAATCACATACATATGCACAGCCGTGCACACTTAGATAGGATCCACACTCTTCTCCAAAACTAGGACAGATAAATCCTCAGGTCACATGCAACAGGAAGATTCTAGAACCCTCTTCTCTGAGTTTTTAAAAATGGCTGAAATAGGGCCTTCCTGCTGTCAAGGGGTTAAGCACCGCACTGTGAAGCTTCTGCAGCCACTGCAGCATGAGTTCGATCCCCGGCCAGGGAGCGGACCCACAGGGCACAGCAGACCTCTCCTGTCTCCCGCTGCTCCCCTCAGCAGTGTGTTTCAGTGCATCCGCCTGTTCTGCTCCCCGCGCTGTCTCTGGGGAGTCCTCTCCTACACCCCACTCCTGCACGCACCCAGTTCTTGTGTGCATAAATAAGTAAAATCTTTAAAAACTAATAAAAAATAAAATGAGAGATTAGGTTAAAACACCTGCTTACATCGATTAGTGTAAAATATAATCTACTTCATAATTTCCCATGTTGCTGTAGCAGCGACCCCATTTTCAACTGTACGCAAACTATTTCACCGCTGTTCATGGACACAAGGTTTTAGTCCTGAGACCCCACGACGGAACACTTCTCTGCGCTGGCAGACGCGCAGGCCCTGACTCAGAGACGACGCGCGTGGGGCTCACAGTGCGCGGAACAGCCGAAGGAGAACACGGGCCGCTGCGGCAGGGGGCGAGCAGCTGCCTCAGCCAGGGTCCAGCGTCAGGGCAGGCACTAGCAGGCACTGGCTGGTTGGCCAAGGAAAACGGCCTGTGGTTGGCTGGACACAGCACTGGTGTCTCAGAGGGTGATGGAGTTAAAGGGACAAGGGGACTGTCAACGTTGTTAACTGTGGACCCAGCATTCACGTCCACTATTAGAGAAATCCCTTGGGACTGCGAATCTTGCATTAGCTCTAATCTCTGGGGTCACCTCCCGTGAGCAGCTCCTTGGAACTAGTTCACTCACAAATGAGCTCATTTTACGCATATTCTTTAACAAACTGAAGCACATTCACTGAGTTCTTCCAGAGAAGGCAAATTCCTGGCACAACAGGTGATAAAGCAACACGAGGTACAGCACGAAGCTTACAGTGTCCGCGGCACATAGGAGAAAAGCTGGTAACGCCGCCAGGAGAAATGCTGGCTGAGAGCCGTACTGGGAGGCCGTCCTCCAAAAAGTGCAAACAAGTGGCTTTTACTTTCCAAATCTGTGTGGATTTCAACTTCAAGTAGCAAAAATTCAGAAAACAAAATAAGTAGGAAAACATTCCTAATGGCGAAATGCCACAGTCAAAAGGGTTAATGTGTTGACAAATGTAAACATACTCCCTAAACAGGGGTTTCACTGAGTACCTACCCAGGTGTGAATGTTTCCTCAGGTGACATTAAATACTTTCAATAGCAAGTGTTAAGAATTTCAGTATCAACTGCCAACTGGCATGTGAAGTGCGTGTGTGAGAAAGAGTGTGTGCAGAGAGAGAGAGAGAGAGGGAGAGAGAGAGGGAGGGAGGGAGGAAGGGAGGGAGGGAGGGAGGGACTTTTTTAGCATGGTTGATCAAGAAACGAAATCAGCGCCTCCAAACCGAACCCTAACCCTATTGCCTCCACCTTGTGACCCCCTTTTCCCTCTGTTGGTTCCATGCTCAGGTGCAAACGCTCCCCTCGTGAAGACTAGTCACAGGTGACATCTCACATGTCCAGTTCATGAGTGACGGGCGACCCCCCTTGCCAGAGTCCTGCTCCCTCCTCGCCCATGCTTCGTCCGCCTAGGTCTTCGAACCCTCGCTGGGGTGCATCCACGCTGGGCATGTGGGGTGCTGCGGGCCAGCCCTCAGGAACTGGGGTCACATGAGATAGAAGAGGCCATCAGCTAACATGCCGCTTCAGAAAGTCTTGAATGTCACGAGGAGCTGGGAGCTTCGCCCCACATTTTATAGCTATCAGGAAGAAAATACGGATTAGAATAAACGGGGGGCGACTCAAATAGCAGCTTCCGATTAAGCACAGTGGAACTCTTGGGTGCTCCCTCGGCAGTTTTTGTTGTACTTCGTAAATTCGTGAATTTAAAAAAGTGGGGAATAAACTCTGCACAAAAGGGCGGCATTGACGCATCGCTCCTGAGGAGGCTAAGCCAAGGGTCGCGAGATAAGCGAGTCTGGAATAAAAGACTAAACCAGCTTTTCCTACTTGGCTTGATTTAAAGTACACCAGGAAAAATGATTTATCTTTTTTCCAGTGGCGATAAATCAAATAATTTTAATGGGACAAAAGAGGGAAAGAGAGAAGATTCAGAGGACTCAGTTATTTATCAAAACGTAAACTTAAGCAAAAATTCTGCAAATTCTAGCCTCTTTGGCTGCTTTCATTATATACTGTCAGGCTGAAAAGCAAATCAACACAGTAAAGCAAATCCATGTCATTAAAAGTGATGACCTGGGACCTCCCTGGTGGCACAAGGGGTTGAGCGCCGCACTGTGGGGCTTCTGCAGTCACTGCAGCGCGAGTTCGATCCCTGCCGCCGACCAGGGAGGGACCCACAGGGCGCAGCAGACCTCTCCTACCTCCCGCTGCTCCCCTCAGCAGTGTGTTTCAGTGGACCTGCCTGTTCTGCTCCTCGCTCTGTCTCTGGTGCATCCTCTCACCACTGCCTGCCCTCCCCGCTTCTCCCCCCACCCTCCCCCACCCCCCCCCCACTTCTGGCCTGGAGCTCAGCTATTGTATGCATAAAAAAATGAAATCTTAAAAAAATAAAAATGATGACCCCAGAAATGAGTGGGGAGCTGGAATGGCAGCAGGAAGTGCAGTAGGAACCGAGACCCCCGCACCCGCCTCGAAGGGCTTGTGGAGAGTGGCACAGAGTCGGCTGAGGTCGCCCCGGCATAGGGGCTGGCTTTCTCACAGGCTCTGACCTCAAGGAGCTCAGGAATATTTTCAATGCATGAGCTAAATAGAGGGTGAGACACTACCGTCAGGGAAAGGGAAAGACACACAATACTGCTGACTGTCGATTTCCAGCATCCTGTCGAAGAACTATAGCTATAAAGAAAGAAAAAGAAAAAAGACAAAAAAGGAACTGCTTCTTGTGCTTGCTTGCTTGCTGCCCCGCGTCCCCGCCTGCCCCGCGTCCCTGCCCAGTCCCGCCTGCTCCTCCAGGTCTCAGCCACCCTCACGCCCCAGCGAACTCTTCAGCCTCTGACTTGGCCACCGGTGGAGGAAAGGCTTTCGTGCCGACTGCCGCTGCCGGGGACAGGGATCATGGACTGAGAACTGTTTTGCTGATCGTTAATGAAATATTGCTTATTTCTGCTTCATGCTGAGTCTCACTCCAGGCGTCTGACCGGCGATAATAACAAGCATGGAAGCCTAAAGCGCTGGGCCAGAGTGATAGCAGGAAGCCAGGACACCGAGGAGACCCCGGCGTGGGGTGCGGCGACCCACCGCTGCAGACGAGCGGCTCTGAGGGGCGGGCCGGTGCCCAGCGGCCCTTTTGAGGGAAGTGGGCCTGTGGAGTTTGGGGCAAAAGACAAGGGATGGATGGAAGTGAAGAACTGAGACATGTGCAAGGAAGACCTGCTTTGGGAAGTTGGTTTTAAATAAAGTTCGAGCAGAAGAGGGACATGGGGTCCGGGCAGGTGCAGGGTGCTCTCCCAGCTGCTCCTCATTACTTATCTGACGAGGGGATTCCCATGTGCGTTCAGATGGGAACGGTATGCAGGGCAAGGCAAGATGCAGAAAAGAGAAACTGTGAAGAAGCCTTCAGGAGGTGATGGGGGGAAAAGCAAACACCGTGACAGGAAGCTTGCAGACTTTCTGGAGAAAAGGTGCGTATAAGGGCACCCAGGATTTTTTCCCCATAGCCTGTAAGGACAGTCGAACTTCTGAGGGTGAGTTGTTGGGAGGAAGAAGAAAGGCGTGAAAGGCAGCCTTACATTTTAAAGGGAAAGTCAACATAAATAAAACCAGAGGACCAAAGCTGTGCTACTCCTCCTCAATCAGGTAGACGTATAAACAAAGAAACAACAGGCATTACAAACACAACGATGGTGAAGGACATCAGTTGAGTAGTTTTGTACAGTTCTTCATAGATCTGTGAGCAGTCAGCTTCCTCCAGATAATCACCTCCTCTGAGAAGCCCACCCTGACTTTCTGGACTGGTTAGACTTCTCTGCTCTGTGCCACCTTAGGACTCTTTGTTCACCTGCTGAAGTCCCAATATATTGAACTCAAAGCCCACGCCCACTTGTCTGTTCTTGTGACTTACACATCTTTTTTTCTGTAGGAACAAGCCAGTCCAAGGGAGGGTCATATGCTAATAATAGTCAACAACAGACAAACAGACAATGAAGGGAAGGAGGGAGGAACTTGGAAGTTCATGTCTCTGTTTTTCCATATCACCTTGCAAAGTGTAAGCAAGCCGCAGATTTTCGATACATTTCTATATAAATTACGTACAGATATTAAACTAGCAGTGGGACTCGAGCCCATGTTATGCTGTAAACCTGTGCATTACGTACTGTCACTTTGCACATGGTGTTCCAAGCACAATGTGCATTTTAAAAATACCTTCTTCTTTTACAAAGTTTCTTCTTAAATGTTTCCTAATTCTCACTGAAAACCAAAGTCAATGACGTGTAACTCATTCCACTAACTTGGTAATGAAAATGAAGTGAATAAACCGTCAGCAGAAAAAATAAGCATGCAATAAAAGAAGGATTTAAGCACATATTTTATAAAAGTAAATATATTAAGCAGCATGAGAGGCAAGATATCTGCAAATGCCATTGGTGCCTTCAGCAAAATTAGGAAATCATTATTCATAGCAAAAGATGGCCCTTGTGCATATGTTATGACATATAGTCGCAAGAGTCCATGGTGTGAAAATATTGTAACTCCAGCTTAGTGATAGGGATTAACGACCATCACGTAGCATAAACAAATAGCCGAGTAAGAGCTTCCTTAGAAATATTTATTTGACCTGAAGTGGGGATCCTGTAGTTCCAACATATAGACAATGATGTGAAACGATGTCAACTTAATACAAAATTGAAGAAAGTTAATTCATGTATATCCTGACATAAATTTATGAGCTACACATTTTCGTGACTTAAACTCTTTATTAAGGGACTTTCAAAAGCCAAGACTGAAAGTGCACACGCCTCTTCCCCAAAACGTACCTGAGTGCTGCCAGAGTGGGAGCTTCTTGGCACAAGTAGCGGCCATAAAGCAAAAACGCAACTTGTCAGACTGAATCGAATGGACGCCTCTGATGACACCTGCAAACTCTAAAGCAGGTGTGCTCATGCGGGTGGCAAAAAGCAAAATCTCTATTGACTTAATGGGATTTAATGAGAAATGACCACTAACTGGTGAGTGAATGCGTGCGTGCATGTGTGTGTGTGCGTGTGTGTGCATATGTTGGAGGCTCCTAACATGTAAGGTGCTGAGCCAGGACAATGTCAAGATGGTGACCGGAAGACCGGCCCGCGTCCAGATCACCACGTCCTTTCTTGTGTCAGCAAAGCTAAGCCCGACAAACAGGCAAGATCAGAAGGAGAGCAGAATACACCTGGTAACGCAGACCCTCGGCGGTGACTGCGCAGACAAGGCTAAAAACTCAGACAATGATTCTCTGTCTAGTGATGAATGCGGAGTGGGGGTGGTTGGTATCAGTAAAATGAGCTGCACTGGGCACTCGGGACACTTGAGCCCTGAATGAGAGGCCTGTGTCCCCTGCTTCTGCTCCTCTTAAACTCTGTCTGTGTCTGACATCTCTTTATGTCCAAGTTCTTTCGGTTCCCTTTCCTCAACCCTGTTCACAGGGGCTGGTGTCCGGCAGGCGTACAGGAATGAATGAATAAGTGCGGTGGGGAGAGAGCATAAATTGAAACAAAAGTGATATAGAGAGATGTTATAGTTATCAGACTTTAAGATAGTTGTTATTACTTCAAGCAAATAAAGGAATTCACTGAAAATCAGGTTCTATATAAAAAGATCCAATTGGAAACTGTAGAAATTAAAACCAAAATAAGAGCAATTAAGCACTTAATAAATGAGTTTACCTGTAGATGAAGATGGAATGAGAGAACTAAAAGAAGTCTTCAGGAAATATCCAGACTTGACATGAAAAGCAAAACAGAGCGGTGATACTGTTACAGGACAACCCTAATATAAAATGGGTTTGCCTGACTGGGTCCTCACCCGCGCGCTCGAACGGCACTTATAACGCCCCAACTGCAGGCACACACAACAAAGGTTAATAAAGGGTTTTATTTACAAGGGAAGGAGAAATAGCGTAGTGAATAACACAAGGGGAAGAGAGGGCTACAGATCCGTAAATATCCTACCAGTTCCTTGGAGCTGGAACCCAACGGGCGCTGAGAGCTGACCCCCAAGGAAAAAGGACCCCCCAGGGCCCATGTGTCTGCTTTTATACTCGGCCTGGCTGCTCAACTCCACCCTCAGGTCCCAGTGAACCGCTCTTCGATAATGACCTTATGGGATTTGTAGTCCTTGGATTTTGTAGGTCTGGAATGGGGGTCGAAGTCCATAACCTATTTGTGTAATCCATTCAGGAGGGTCTTTCCCCCTCACAATACCTCAGAGACTGAGGAGACTCGTTGAATACATTCATTTGTAGGCACAAACGCAACCTGAGTGAAAAGAAAGGTTTCACTGACACTTACTACAATGACGGTCATGATTTTTCAAAACCGATGAAATACGTCAACCCAAGGTTTGACCAGTTCAAAAACTGGTGGGAGCCCCCTAAGAATAAATAGAAAGCTGGAAAATCAAGACATGCCATAAAAGAATTACCATTCTTTTAAAAGTGATTAAAATTACAGAAGCATTCTTTATGAATGGATGAAAAAAGGAAAAAAACCCAACTAGTATCATTTCAGAAGCAATTGTAAAACAAAGAACTGATGTTTCACCTAAAAAAAAAACGGAAGCCAGAAGACAATGAAAGAGTATTTCATTTAATGGAAATGAAATACCTGGAAACCCCAAAAGTCACATTCAGTGTAACATTTCCTGGCAAACAAATACAATGACAACTTTTTTTCATCTATCCTATTCTAAAGGGAAAAAACAAAACGGATTCCAAACAAAAGAAATTATTCCATACAAAAAAGGGGGAAAAAAGGAAATAGAGGAGTGAAGAAATAGTGGTTGAAAAGTTAATGCTATGTGGGAATATCTAAATGGAGATTGACTAACAAAACTCTACTAATTTCTACTGGGGTTTAAAATATCAGATAGAATTAAGATGCTCACAACAATGACAGAAACAGCAGGAGGGTGATGAAGGGAATTCTCTGCAAAATGAGCACTAATTTGTATTGAACTATGCTAACTCAAGAATGCATGTTTTACTAACTAGGAAGTCAATGGAAGAACAGCAAAAGAATTGTATGAGGAACAAGATAACAGGGAAAAACAGAAGCGATACTTTATACAAAAGAAGGTAAAACAGAGAAAATGAACATAAGGCAAATGACAAAGATTAAAATGGAATCGCACGTGTACAGCAATAGAATAAGTAGCTCAAATAAAAGTCGAAACTCCCTTACTGGCAAAACACGACAAGCACAAAACAAACCCCACGTTTTTTTTTAAAAAAAGATACACTTTAAATCAAGATGCAGGTAAAAAACTGTTAAATGATATACTATGCAAATAAACACAAAGAGCAACAAACCAATTTAGTGATACTAACATAAAACCAGTTGACATTAAGGTCAAAAGTATTGCATGAGACAAAAACAAAAACAAAACACCAAAGCACATTTCATGTACTAGAGTGTGAATTACTTTTTTATTTCTGTGTAACAAAACACATAACACAGCAGCTGGACAATCCTCATTATTTATGACAGTTCCAGGGCTTCGTGGGTTCTCTGTTTTCAGATCCTACCTCGCTGTTAGTAGGTTGCTGGGTGATTATACGATCACACCTCACTGTGACTGATGAAGACAAACAGCCTTGTTTCTCATTGTCTGGAGATGTTATCTCACTGAATATGGGTCTCCAGGTTGACAGGCATTTTCTTTTTGCAAAAAGATACCTGTATTAGTTTGGATTCTCCAGAGGAACAAAGAGAGTAGGAGACAGATTACATACGTGGGTTAGCAGAAAGACAGATTAGGTTAACAGAGTGAGACAGATCTGTGTAGGGATGGGCTCCTTTGCTTCCAGAGAACCCCTCACGCTGTCTGCAAGCCAGACAACCAGGAAGTCAGAGGGTCACGCATTCTGCGTCTGAGGTCTGAGAAGTTTTTGGGGTGTGAGGCATTGATACAAGTCCCGACTGGAATCTGAATGCCTGAAAGCCTGCTGTCAGAGGCAGAAGGGGCAGGCTGCAGCAGAGAGCGTCCTGCCCTTCCTCCACCTTCTTGCTCTAGCCAGGTCCTGCAGGATGCCCCAAGCTGGTGAGCCTTATCTCCCATTCTGAGTCCACTGATTCAAATGCTAATCGCACTCCCAGGTACCACCCCAGAGAGAGCCAAAATCAGGATTCAGCTCCTGTGCCAGCATCCCCTCACTCAGCTAAGTTGAGGGATCCAGTTAACCATCTGTATGAGGCTTTGCATATTCTGACTAGGGGAGAAGCTGCCCATTCTGGCTGCTGGCCAAATTCATTCAGGTTTCTTTCTGGCCATTGGCTAGAATTTTCCAGAAGGTCTCTTCCCTATGGCCATCCTCCTAGCCAGTTCACCAAATAGTCTGTGTTAGCTTCTTCTGGAAGAAAAAGGAAACTGTCTCCCTGAGAGACCAAAAGTTCAGTCAAATACACATCATATGAATAACAAAGTGAATAAACGCTCTCTCAGAGAAAAAAGAATGATCAATAGTAACAGAACATGTGTTTCAAAACATGGATATAAATGTTAAATGTTAGTTTTGCTGGCTCATAAATAATTCTCAGAAAATATAAACCCACTGAAAATACAGAATACACATCAGTAGAGAGATGAATGTCTACATTAAATACATCATAATCATCCTCCTCATCACCAAAACATGGAAGAAGAGATGAGAAGAGGGGAGTTTAGATAAGGGGGAGAAAGAAGAGGAAAAGCTCCCCAAATACTTGGAAAGAACACAAATCTAAATGACAAATGGATCGCAGAATGTGCCCATTGAATCTGCCCATGCTGTGTAACAGAGACAGTCCTTTTCAGAGAAGTGTTGATCACCTTAAAGCTATATGTTCCTACAGAAGAAAGACTGAAAAATCAAGTCTATCAATTTCCATCTGAAAAGTGATCAAAAAGAACAGCAAATAAGACCTCCTAAAGTATATGGAAGGACGCGGTGATGCTAAGAGTTGAAATCTACAAAGTGGAAATCACACACTTAACAATAGACAAAAAACCCTACTTGTAAATTAATAATAAAGTTCTTCCCATACTGGACGAAACTGAGGGGTGTCAGGACCCCAAACTGGTGAAGGGAAAGCCGATGTTGCTCACGCATGCACATAAAAGCAAGTAACCAAGCTCCAGTGTGCTTAGACACACTGAATCGGTGAGCGCTCGGAGGGAACAGAAAAGGGGAAAGGGGGAGTGGGGCAGAGAAGAGAGTCAAAAGAACAAGCCCTCATCAGATTCTGAAACCAACCTTCCCCTCGTGCGCAAATGACAAGCCCCGAAGCTGAGAAGCCGAGGCCCAAGAATGGGGTCAGGAGGAGAAAGAACGGAAGGCATGTCCTGGGAGGAAACACAAGAGGTTGCACAGGACCCATAGGGTAGGAGAGACACAGAGAACCCAAGTTCAAAATGTAGCACCACGCGGAATCCCTCGCCAGGTCAAGATGGCAGCTGTCGCAGCCTCCCCAGACTAGGCCCAGGATACCTGCCAGAGCACGCAGCCCGGGGAGGCGGCACGCCCGTGCTCAGTGTTTCTGGCCCAAGGGGGAGGCTCAGCTCCACCCATAATGCCCAGCGGCCCTGGCTCAAGAAGCTGACTCCTGGTGGGTGGGAGCTGTAAGGAAAAGAGCCTGACAGTGGAGAGGGGGTGGATTCCAGAGCCACCTGCCTCACCTGCCAGTCTGGACCCCGCCGTGACCCCGCCTCCTCTAGGCTGTCAAAAGAACCACCAAGGAAAAAAGTAAAGTGCGGGCACAACCCACGCAGATGCTCTCTTGCGGTAGGAGCATGGCTCCCTGCAGGAGAAGATCCAGAGCTGCCAAGGTGTCTGGTGGAAGCAGCAGTGTTCTTGGCCCCTCCGAGTGGCGGTTTGCACACGTGTTTTCTCCTGCTGAAAACTCACCGGGCCAGACAACGTTAGCGGCCACGATTTTCGTGGTATGCCGTGCTGGTATGCTCAACGCATGATTCTGGAAATAAAGTGATAAAATGCTAAATAGAATGGTAATTCCATTGAGATAGGTGACATCTAGAGCTATTCATTTATTTTCAAATATCTTGTTCGATAACTTTTAAACTTGGAAAAAAAATAAAAATGGAAACCTTAGAAAAATACATTGTTCCCAACATGAGATAGAAAATATTTCAAAAGACGGAAGAGGAGAAAAGAATTTACGGCCTGCCTGTCCACCTCACCCCTAAAGAGAAAGGTCATCAAGGTGATTTTACAGCTAAATTTTACCAAGTCCGCCCAACATGGTAATTGTGTTAAAGCGTGAAAAAGAAAGGTCAGTTCCTCTCATAGTCATTTGGTCAGTCTAGCGACACTGAAAATAAAACTGCATGACGGACAGGGAATATAGACCAAACTCACTCAGGAAATTTCATGCGCAAATTTTAAGTTTATGTGTGACAAAGGAAGTTTAACATCGTCACACTGATAAAAAGGCAAACTCCACATAAACGAGACAAACCGAGCTTTAGAAGTATCGGCGCTGAAGAGCTGAACCGCGGGAGGAAGAGCACACCCCACCCGCAAAGGAGGAGCGTCGACATCCTCACCGATGCCTGCAGGGATATCAAGAGTATCATGGACCCAGAATTCAGTCTCGGACATACTGGTCATCAGATGTGAAGACAAGATAAACACACTGCAGGAATTCAGTGCCCCAGAGAGCTTACCCTTTGACCATAGTAACGGGGCCTGCGACGGGAGGAGACGAGGAGGAGCAAGGGGACAAGAAACGCAGGCTGTGAGCCTGGACTTCCCCTGCCAGGCAACCCTTCAGCAAACCTCACGACAGTCCCGATGGGCGCGAGGGCAAGACGGACTGGGTGAGCTGACCACCCCCATCTCATGCAGGTGACCGCATCTCTTACAGGTGACCGCATCTCCTGCAGGTGATGCATCTCCTGCAGGTGATGCATCTCCTGCAGGTGACCGCATCTCCCGCAGGTGACCGCATCTCATGCAGGTGACCACATGTCATGCAGGTGCCCGCATCTCATGCAGGTGACCACCTCTCTTGCAAGTGACCACATCTCATGCAGGTGACCACATGTCATGCAGGTGACCGCATCTCATGCAGGTGACCACCTCTCTTGCAAGTGACCGCATCTCATGCAGGTGACCGCATGTCATGCAGGTGACCGCATCTCATGCAGGTGACCACCTCTCTTGCAAGTGACCGCATCTCATGCAGGTGATGCATCTCATCCAGGTGACCACATCTCATGCAGGTGATGCATCTCATGCAGGTGGCCGCATCTCCTGCAGGTCTCAGACTTGGGCCTTCCCTTCACTTTTCTCAGGGACTGCCATTTTCTTGTTTGGCACAATTTTGACAAAACCCTACTGTCAGTGCTGCTACTTCAACTTTTAGAACCAGCTTGGAATGAAGCAGCAAACAAAAATAATCAGAGAGGAGAGAAGGGGCGCATTTCTGATCTCCTTGTTTCACGCATTGGGAAGCTGATAGAAAGTGTTGAAATTTGACTGCACAAGAAATAACTCTGAAGCATATTGTTTAAAGTCGAAAATAGAATGAAACACTACTGATAAAAATAGCAAGCACAATAAAACTAGAAGCAGTGGTGTAGAAAAGGAGAACAGGTAAGAAACAGGATGAGTGTATTATTAGCTCCCTGTTTTTGCCAGTGGGAAATGCCATAGATGGGAAAATGTGTGTGAGTCACATGACCAGAAGTTTCTGTGTCTCTCTTGTCATCATGGGGATTGCTAGCGGAAATAAAACTCAATTCCTCGGGGCTGGGTGGAAGGAATTTGGAGGACACACATCACTTACTTCCATGACCTTCAGTATTGTTTAATTCTCTTATTTTACGCTTCAAAAAAGTAAAACCGAATCATTAAAACCTAAGCTTTTTCCCACCTTTGCTTAAGTCCTCCGATATCAGTGCTTGCACGCCGCTAGCAGGGACAGGCAAGCGCACTGCGTGGCGTCTCCGCCGAGTGGCTCAGCAGCCACTCCCTTTGTTCTCTAGTTATCAGCAGGTGGATTCTAAGCCTGCACGGTTTTGTTAAACATTCTTTCTTCATTGCATGTAGGATGTTCTAAACCCTTTGCTATGTGAATTCCCTTAAACCTCCCAGGAAACTTGGGGAGCAGTTTCTCTGTTTCCTGCATTCTACAGACGGGGCAGGGAGACAGAGTTTCGAGGACTTATTGATGCATCTCCAAGGGCAAGGCCGGAGCGTAACCGATCGACCGGGTGTCAGAGCCCCAGCTCGTCTCTGTGCAAGAAACAAAGCCCGAGAACCATCTTGACGCCCAGCGGGCTGCTGGCGTGGAGCAGGCGCTGCTGCTTGCTGGCCCCAGGATTCACAGAGCGCCGCCCTCCTCATGCTCAACGCTGCCTGTCTCCGACAGAGCCACAGCCCACGCCTGACACCACGGCACGTCTTAATTACCACGAACTCCACTGGGCTAGTTTCTTCCACATTTTGCATTAAGTCTCATGTGCTTCTCATGATACGCAGATTTGCTCCCTTGGCGATCATCTTCCCTTTTGACACCGTCTCATTTTTTGCTGAGGAAATGAAATCTGTAACGGCTACGTGAGGCAGAGCGCCAGTGAATTGGTTAAGCGCTTTCCGGCTCTCCCGTGAGAAAGAATGACCTTGTTTACGTCCAGCTCCGTGTCTCTCACTGAGCCTCAGTCTGCACCAGCCACACCTGCGCCCTTTCTCCTCCCTCTGTCGCAGCATCCCCAGCCACATCCTTCCTGGGCGAGTGCTGGCCCAAAACATAACAGCGCAGTCACCCATCGCATTTCTTTCTTCGTGACTCTCCTCAAGTATCTGTTGATGCTGTGACCGCAGTGATAATGCAGCTAATCGTTCCCGCTATTATTTCTAAAGGAAGGAAAGTGATGTAGCATTGGAGAGGAAAAACCCTCCCGTGTGTTCCACAAGAGACTAAGTAACCACAAGAGTTGTTCTCTGACTATGCCCTAAATGCATGAAACCAGAAACGCTCAGTTGGTTCTAATTGCTTATCTTTTTCCTGTCCTTTCTTCTGTTTCCCCAGATTTACTGGCAAAGAAGGAATTGCTCTCTGCTGCCAGGCTGGCTTTATTTTGAAGAGGTTCGGTGGGTCCAGGGGACTTTCCTTCCTGAAGTTACCATCAATTATTTGCACTAGAACTGTTAAATAACAAAAATCCAATCAAGTTTATTTTTAAAGGTGTAATTGACTTTATTAAACAATTTATGACTTGGACAGCATCTCATCTAGAAAGTAAAACAGTTCTTTGAAAATCTGGATAAAATTCAGAAAGTGCAAGATAAGGAAAGAGAATTATTTTAGGCTCAGGCAATCTATCTATGGGGAGTAAGAAAGTCTTGTGGAAGATTACCTTGTCTTCCTTTGGGGATAAAGTTATTTCACTGGTTCTAAACAGAATATTCCATACTGACCAGTTAAGATTACTTTCCTGGGGAGGTTGAAATGGCAGGGGGCCTGGGGTTGAACCTGTTGTTAGGTTAGGAATTACATCTTGGAGGGTTTAGCATAAGCAGCGCCATTTTGAGTCTGCTGTTTTCTTTTTAACAAAAAGCCATGAAGGACTCTCCAGTTTATGGGTGATGAAAGCTGAGACCTTCCTTAACTTGTGATGCCCAGGGCATACCCTGTAAATAGTCCGTTTCCCTTCCTGTCCCACCTTTCACCTGTAATACAGCCCACCACCAGGATTACTAAATTTAACTCAAAGTGAAACAAGATGGAGAGTTTTGTCTGTTTTGCAACAAAGATAACAGAAGAAATACAACTTTCAATTTGAATATAAATTCATGGATCTGGCCTTTTTTTTTTTTAACTCACCCTTCAGAGAAATTGGCAAATGCTCTAGACTTCTTCCTCCACAGAGAAAAATCCAAACGCATTTACATCCTATTCTGCTTCAATTTGAGGGAGTTTATGCAACCCTGTTAGCCCACCTTTGGACCTCGGATTAAAAACCCATGACCTGGGGCCTCCCTGGTTATGCAGGGGTTAAGTCTCAGCACTATTCCATCTGTCCACAGCCACTGTGGCCTGAGTTCAATCCCCGGACAGGGAGCTGACCCACATAGCACGGCAGACCTCTCCTGCCTCCCTGCTGCTCCCCTCAGCAGTGTGTTTCAATGAATCTACCTGTTCTGTTCCCCACTCTGTCTCTGGTGAATCCTCTCACCCTCTGCACCTTTGGCCTTGTACACCCCAATTCTTTCTTTGCAGAAATAAATAAATCCTACTAAGAAATAACCATGGCCTGCAATAATTGTGAGAGCAAAGTTTGTATTGCTTTTACTGTCCTTTAGATAAAGGCATCTAGTGCAGATTACTACCCTGCATTAAAGACTCTTCCTTTTGAATTGTACAAGGAGTTTTATATTTGGTTAATGGACAGTGACCGCTAATCTGCTGGCTCTAAGGGAAAAGCACATCAGACATACTCTGGTTGGTAAGAATGGCCTTGTTGGGCTCAAAGGAAAAAGGACAATGTTGGACACCCAGTGTTTACCATCACGCTTGTCAGGTCGTGTTCTCCTGTCTCGTTCATGAGTAGGCTTGAAAACATCCATGTGGTCCCCATCATGGCCTGTCAATCATCACGAAATAGCTTGTTTAAAACATTAGAGAAATGCCAGTGATTCAGAAGTGACACTCGTTTTTCTTCCCTACCATCTACATTTTGGAAAATTAGAGCCACCTTGCCAGTGCTGCTGCTATCATCTGCCAGGTGTTATTGTTACTATTTTTGCTTAGTTGGTTTTAGAAAAGTGAGGAAAACATTAATGTATCCACAACATTTGGAGAAAGTGTGGTGTGTAGGTGGACTGCTGCACTTTCTGACATGGGAGCTGAGTGTGACTGATGGGAAGGGAAGGAACTTCCTATATTTCTTGAGGGGAAGACTCTCCTCTCTGTTAAGAGTTGCCAAAATAGGGGCCTCCCTGGTGGCACAAGGGTTTAAGGCGCAGCACTATGAAGCTGTCTGCAGCCACTGCAATATGAATTCAGTCCCGGCCAGGGAGCAGACCCACAGGGCGCAGCAGACCTCTCCTGTCTCCCGCTGCCCCCTCAGCAGTGTGTTTCAGTCCATCTGCCTGTTCTGCTCCCTACTCCGTCTCTGAATCCTCTCATCCCCCATACCGCTGGCCTGTACCCAGGTTCTTGTATGCATAAATAAATAAAAATCTTTAAAATAAAATAAAAATAAAGAGTTGCCAAAATACCCCAGCGCCTTTCATATTAAATACCCCATATCAAATACTTCCATATCAAACCACTTCTATCCCACCTGTCAGTCAGGTCGAAGGAAAACCATGAGCATCCAAGCTTCTATTATTGCACTGTGTACCTCTGCATGGAAATTAGAGTCCTAAGTGAAAATCTGGCAAAGTGAGAGGGTCCGAGTCCATCATGAAGAGGTCACAAGGAAGAGGAGGCCACAGCTCAGGAGGAGTGACCTCCTGGAACGAAAAGCAGAGCAAGGACTCCAGGCCTTCATGATGCTGGTTAAGCCACCTTTTTTAAAAATTTAAATTTATTAAATATATTTGACATCAATTGTAGCCCCCCGGGAACTCCCACCACCATTTCACCCGGGCACTGTCACTTCAGTCCCTTGTTCTCCTCTACCGTCAACAAAAACACCGAACCAAAAGCATACCTGTTTATTGCAGCACTATTTATACTTGGTAAGACCTGGGAACAAGCCAAATGCCCAAAAGTAGATGACTGGATCAAGACGATGTGGTGCATATACATGATGGAATACTATTCAGCAATCAAAAAGATAAACTAGAGTCATTTATAGAAACACGAATGGAGCTAGAAGAAATTATACTCAGTGAAATAAGTCAGAAGGCAAGAGAAAAATATCGAATGGTTTCACTTTTAGGAGGAACATAAAGGAACAAAAAAAAGGGATTGAAGGAAAAGAGCAATTATAATAAAAATCAAACAAAAAGACAAACAACAAACAAACCCACAAGAACAAAAGGACAAAGACAAACCAAAGGTTAAACCTTCTAAAGAGTAACCACCTGTTTCTCCAGGCCCAGCACACAGACCCTGTCCATGGTGCTGACTCCCTTATGTGACCGGCATGAGTGCTCAGTATTTGGTACCGCCTGCAGGATAAGCATCTCCATGGAGCCAGAAGCCAGATTTGGCCGAATAATACCAATCCATTGACCATCTAGCCAACCAGTAGCCTTCACAACTTCTCTCAGCACTTCTTCATCTTACCTCAGACAACGAGTGTCAAACTCACGATAAAACACCTTGCATTTTCTTACGTGTTTTTAATTTTGTGGTCCTCTTCAATGTTCATGTCCATCCTGTAGGGTTAGCAGTATAGCTTATGGTTGTTTGTTTGGTAGAAATAGATAATGAATCCTCTGGATGTGCTGAATGTTCCAAAGAGTCATTACCTTATGATTTTGCCATATTAAATAAAATTATCATAAATTATTTTACAGCCCTGTTCCCTCCCTCCCTCAGAAAAAAACAAACAAACAAACAAAAACTGCTACAGTTAAAAGGAAAATTTGAAATGAATAATTTGGGGAAAATTTATTTTTAGGTAAAACAGATGCTTTGTAAATTAAATATAGAAAAAGATGTTATAGTAAATGTGTGTATCTCAAGGAGATACTCCTTATTATAAAATTAACAGTTGCTGTTAGTTTTATTTCAAAGAAATAAGTAGTGAACAAGTTAGTCTTCCTAACAAAATGGTCCCCACATCATCGGGACAGGTACAAGCCTATACTCACACAACACCCTGCCCCCAACCCCTCCCCCACACCTACACCCTGCCCTGCCCCTGCCCCCAACAGCTTGCTGCTCAGCTGTGATTCAGGCCCTTTGCCACAAGGGTCCACACGGTTCTCCTAAGCGCAACTTTGCAGGCTCACACTGTGTGGTGATTTGTCCATACTTCCGACCACCCACCCCGTGCTGGCAGGAAGACCACATTTAGAGTTGATACAAATACGGGTTTATTGAACGCTGGCACCATACCGGACGATAACTTGACTAATAGCCCAGAGCAGAAGCACAGGGGCTTCTCTGTGGGTGTGTGTTTCATGGTCAAGGCCCAGCTGGCTGCTGGGGCAGGGCCCGGGCCAGAGGACACAGGCTCACATGCCCCCGTGTGTCCAGCACAATGCAGGGGAGTCCCGGGCAGCATGCAGCCCACAGGGGCCGACGAGGTGGAGCTGTTCCTTTCAGACCAGACTGGGGCCTACCAGACTGGGGCCTACGTTCTGCGGTTGTTCATCTGCCATGAGAAATAAAGACAGAAGGGTTGATGGCGGACAGGTGATTTACCTATGCCTGAAAGTTTTCATCTTAGGAACCAGAACTACCAGCAGCCGATGCCTTGCCACTGCTTGTGGGGATGGATCCAAATAGCAACTCACAGATGTCAGCTTGGAAGCAGACCAAGCACATTCCCCTCCAGCGGCATTAGTGAGAGGTCAGGGGTGATCTGGCAATAAAAAATATCAAAAGACTTGGATGTGCAGTGGTGCTTTCAAGCACATCTGGGGACCTTCTATAAACAATATGGCACGCTACTTTGCTTTGTTCAATAGGACGCATAAGTGAACCAAAGTTCTTTGGATTGCATTATGTGTGCTGCACTCTGTTCTCATAGCATTCTACCCAACTTCTGGAAAACTCCCTTAATTCATGGGTTAAACTACATTCTGGACAAGACAGTGAGCACCAAAAAGGAGATGACACGGGGCCTTCCTGGTGGCGCAGGGATTGAGCGCCGCACTGTGGGGCTTCGGCAGCCACTGCAGCATGAGATCGATCCCTGGCCAGGGAGGGAACCCACAGGGCACAGCAGACCTCTCCTGTCTTCCTGCTCTTTCCCTCAGCAGAGGATTTCATTCGATCAGCTTCCCGCTCTGTCTTGATGAATCTTCTCACCCTCCACACCTCTGGCCTGCACCCCAGCTCTTGTGTACATAAATAAAATCTTTAAAAAAAATAAGATGACACTATGCTATTCCCTTTGTAAGTTCACAAGTTCCAGAATTTTGATCAGTTCTGACATACAATCAAATGTTTAAAAAAATCCAGAAAGATGAAAGGACACAGTTAGTGACATGCTAGAAGCAGGCGGGAATTCCTGCTGT
Source organism: Galemys pyrenaicus (assembly GCA_019455555.1). Taxonomy (NCBI): domain Eukaryota; kingdom Metazoa; phylum Chordata; class Mammalia; order Eulipotyphla; family Talpidae; genus Galemys; species Galemys pyrenaicus. Next base: position 2,641,674 of record JAGFMF010011663.1, on the reverse strand, counting down.
TGTAATTTTTCTGGAGAAGGCAGAGTGCTTACCCCAGAGAAAGAGCCCAGGAAAACGCCGACAACTGGTTAAAGCACCATCAAAGAAGGCACCGACGGTGTGCCACGCGAGAGAACGCTCGGGGTGGGTGGCGGTGGTTTTGGGCTTTCTCTCCCACTGACGCCAGGGCTGTACTTTCCTGGGTCATTATTAAAATATAAGACGCTTCCTCTCTCTGTCATCGCAAGATGGATTGTGGTGCGCTCACGTGTCGGGCTGTGAAATGACCTGCAGCCCGGAGCAGCCGGAGCGCGGATGCTCAAAGCGGCCTCATTGCCTCTGGCGTGGGAGGTGATGAATGGCCACTTGCTGCGTTAGTGGTTTGTCCCTAAAGTGCTCATCCATAATCCGAAGTGCACACACACACACAGTTAGCGTGCGCGAGGAAGGCTTGATGAGAGCAAGACCAAATACAGGAAATGGGCCAGTGACATGAGCATCGAAAAATTGCGAGCAATTTAGAAGCTCAGTTAAAGCAAAATTAAAGAACATGAAAGAAGCCCAAGGGATCAGATGATTCCTACTAAGACCCAGCATCGCCCCTCCCAAGTGTCCCCACTTCTATCCTTAGCTCTAGAATCCCCTGACCCGCCTATGGAACACCACTCAGAAGTTGTCAAACTTGCTCGCCCTCAATCAAAGACAACCAGGCTTGCGCAGAAATGTAAGACATGAACTCACCTTCGTTGTATCGTCAGCAGCCTGGGCGAGGTAACAAAGGACTGTTAGCCAATTTTTTCTGTTTCCCTCCCTCCCTCCCTCCCTCACTCCCTTTCTTTCTTTTAAAAGATTTATTTATTTATTCACACAAGGGCTGGGGGACAGGCCAGAGGCAGGGGGTGAGAGGATTCACCAGAGACAGAGTGGGGAGCAGAACAGGCAGATGGACTGAGAGGAGCAGCGGGGAGACAGGAGAGGTCTCCTGTGCCATGTGGGTCCCCTCCCTGGCCGGGGGTCGAACTCATGCTTCTGTGCCATGGATGCTTCACAGTGTGGTGCTCAACCCGCCGCGCCACCAAGGAAGCCCTGTGTTTCACTTAAAATGGTGATAGTGACGTCATATGCAGCCACGGATAAGGAAGCTCACGTGTATGTGTATGTGCAGCAAAGTGATATCTTCATTTACTTGGGTACATGCTACTTCATGATGTCACATCAAAAGGCACATCTCTGGGCCTCCCTGGGGGCGCAGCGGGGTGAGCACCGCACTGTGAAGCATCTGTGGCACAGCAGCATGAATCTGATCCCCGCCAGGGAGGAGCCCACAAGGCGCAGCAGACCTCTCCTGCCTCCCACTGCCCCCTCAGCAGTGGGTGTCACTGGATCTGCCTGTTCTGCTCCCCGCTCTGTCTCTGGTGACGCCTCTCACACCCCACGTCTCTGGGCTGTACCCCAGCTCTTGTATAAAAAGATAAATAAATCGTTTTTAAAAAATGCACGCCTCTGGAACAGTCTGTAACACACCAGGATATTTATGGTAGTGGGTTAAGAAGATACTTGGGGACGGGTCAGACTTAAGGAGACCATTAGAGTGCTGAGAACGAAGAAGAACAGGAGCGAGAGGAGACTTCTGGAAAGCAACTGCTCAGACTCCCGTACTGGGGGGCCGACAGGAAGTTGCCGACAAGGCAGGGGAGTGGAGTGGGGGCATCCTGGACACTGGCCGGGGCCGCGTGGACGCCGAAGCCGCGCCCAGAAACGCCGGCGGGTGGCAGCTGGTCGCTTCTGCACCTGAGCGGACGCTGAAGCGGGTCGAGCGCGCCTGGGACTGCGGTGGGTGCGGCACCAGGATGACTGCGGCGACGCTTGCTCTCACGCCGCCGCTTCCCCAGAGGCAGCGATGAGCCGCTGTGCAGTCGCTGTGCTGGGTTCTCCAGCCGCCCCCACGAGGGCTGTGAAGGGGCAGGCAGGCTGAGGAGCCGTCGGCCTGAGGAGGACCCAGCGCCCGCGGCTGCACTCGCTTGGCTCCGGGCCGCTAGAGACGAGGACGGACGTGATGCTCTATGCGCCGCGCAAATCCCGTCATCTCTGCCATGAGCAGTGAGGACAGCGGGCTCTGGGAACCCGGCTGGCCCTCCGCTGCGGCAGGAACGGGGGCCACTGGGGAGGAGGCGCCGGCCCCTGCAGGAGCCGCCGAGTCGCCTGACCGCTCGTCGGGTTTTGCGTGAAGTCGGTTCTCCCGACGCTGGCTTGACCTGCGCTTGGCCCCCGCTGTCTGGCCCAAGGAGCCTCTAAGTGGGGAGCACCGAGAAGCGCGACTGGCTCGGACTCAGACGCTGCGAGAAGATCTCTGCTGTGGAGCTGGTGGGCACGCCTGACGGCCTCTCCGGCTGTGTCCAGCCTGGGAGAGAAGGGGGGGGGGCACGAGGGGGCGAGAGGCGCCTGCGTGTGACTGGCACTGGGTCGTGGGCCACGTGCCCCTGGAAACCCCTGGCCACTCGCGTGCCCCTGGCCGCAGGGCTCCATGCGCCCGTCTGCAAGAAGGCCGTGGCCTGGGTGCCGCGGGGAGCGCAGAGACAGCAGCGGGAGGGCAGGCCACGGAGCCCTGGCTTGAGGGCCACTGGCGGTGACGGAACTGGCCTCAGGCGCCGAACTGGCCTCAGGCGCCACTTAGCGACTCGCTGAGCCTGGAGCCAGCCGGCTCTGCTCTCCGTGGTGATGGGCGTGTGCACACTCACGCACACTCACACGCACTCACACTCACCGTGCACTGTGCACAAGCTCTGGCATCTGAACACACCACCGCGGGCCTGGAGCCGCTTCCACCGCAAAGACTTGGTCCAATCTGACGAGACAAAGACCCCGTTCACTCCTTGCTTCCCAACCCTGACACCGAGCTGCAAACCACACGCGTCTCTGCCGCGGAGGCTGACCTGCCCGGATTTCTCTCCTTAGCTCTCATCTCTGTGCCCAAACAGCTGCTAGAGTGCAGAGCGCTGAGGGGAAGGACAATGAGGCTTTCTCAGGGGGTGGCTGGAATAACAGGAGTCAGGGGGGCCTGAGAGAAGCCACTGTGGTCCAGAGGACAGAGGGACATGGCGAGTGGTTTGAATTCACTCATCTGTGCCCCACAGGACCCCACATCAACTTTTAAAAATTTTATTTATTTATATACATTTGACATCATTTGTAGTCCCCAAGGAATTCCCACCACCGTTTCGCCAGTGCACCACCACCACCTCAGTCTCTTTCTGCCCTCATCCCAATCCCCCAACATCAACTTCTGCAGCCCATGTCCAAGGACTGGAGAGCAACAGGAGCCGCTGCGTCTCCCTGACCCTCAGTTCCGAGCACTTGACCCTCCGCCCTGCGGGGAGCCACAGAGCGGACAAGGGAGACACAAGTGATGGCAGAGGACAGAGCGCGGCTGGGTCTGCAGTCAAGCCCAGGTGGTCTCTTGCACTGCGGGCCCCCAACACTGTTCCTGTGGCCCCCGCTGGCCCCCTTCCCTGCAGGTGGGGTGAGCATGATGGCAGGGCCCCGACCGACTGTCCAGGCATCCCAGTAACATTTCCCTCAAGGAGGAGCCACCGGCCCAAACTTAGGAGATGCACAAATAGAACATCTCCGGAAGCACGAGTTGGCTCTTACGAAAGACTTGACTGTGTGAAGACTCGTGACGCTTTGAAGAACGAGCAAGAACACAGCGCTTATACATGCTTAGTGGTCCTCCATGCAACTCTCCAGTAAGTCCATCGAAATGTTACAAATTCTGCAGCCATATATTTGTAAATTGCTCTGTAACGTGGCATGGTTAATAAGCATAGAGTATTTATCAGCCCAGATGATTGCTTCACAAGTCATTGTGTTCCTCAAGAAATTCTCGTGTAGAAAACGAAATGAACTAAAACATCATTGTCTTCACACTTGACATCAAAGCAATAAACAAAATGACTCAATTTGGAGCATAAAAACCCCGGGGCGATAATAAGAGGTTGATTCTCCCCTCTTACTCCCAACTATTTTTCTAGATCTCTGAACTCTGGGGGTAGTTAGCCTCAGTTCCTTGCTCTGATAAGCAACAACAGATAAAATTTAAAAGCTACCCGAGACGCATGACTTCTGAACACAGCCTTTCAAGCCTTACAGCCACCCGGCTCTTGCCTGTGCTTGCAGCTCTGTGCGCATCAACCTTCTCTTGCGCTCAAGACAAGCGGCCTGCCTGCTCTTGGAGGAAGCAGTGCCAGCAAGAAGCCCCTCGGCTTCAGGTAATGACTTCGTTATGTGACTTCTCATCAGCGAACACCACGTCCTTCTTCAGGCTGTGAACCGGGGCCCAGAGTCTCCTAGGCCAGGAAGAACTGCATTCACCGGGGCTGGCTTCTGCGAAGTGGCGGGAACACTACTCAGTGCCATCCAGCTGTGCTGGAGTCGAAGCTCCAGGGTCAGCTCCCGCTCTCTTCCCCCTTGTGGGTTCTCTTTCCAGAGCCTTAAATTAGCATCTTCCTGACCCCACAGTGCCTTTTCTCATCTCTGAAGTTTTTGTAGCTCCAAAGTGTTTGGCCATGAAGTTATATATACTGGCTTCTAGAGCCTTCCTTCTGGGCCAAACTGGCGTTCTGCATACAAATGGGCGCTAAGGGCAGCAGCGATTCATCAACTCAAATATAAATTCAGTTTCCAAGTGTCCTTTTGCCCTAGTTTCTCTACATAAATAATTCTGCTTATGTCTTCATTGAAAATTAGAGTAGGTTCCCATGATTTGGTTTCATTTTTTTGGATGTCAAGGTTATTAAACATGCCATTAAGTTCAAATCTATGTTTTTCCTCATTAGTGTGCCACTGAAAGACTGATTTAGTGATTCACTTAACAAACTACTGTTGGTATTTAAATAATGGCTTGGGGATTTTAAGCCAGCTTTTGAAAGTGATCTCTCTCTCCATTTACATACATCATATATCATCTGGCTAAGAATTTTATTTTCTTATTCTAATTTTTTTACATATAAATTGATTTTAGCAAACTCTCCATAAAATGGCTTTCATTTTCCACAGTCGGTGCAAAACTGTACTAGTAAAATAAATCAGGTCCAAAGCATGACGCACGGTTATGTCACTGGAATGGTTCCAGAGATGAAATCAGGATGGGCTGTTAGCCTCAGTCAATGATTTCCTGGGTTGGGTTCTCATTGAAAGGTATTCATTCCAAAGAAAATTACTGAATGGTTTCACTTACAGGAGGAATGTAGAGGAACCAGGGGGAAAAGAGAACTATAATAAAGTACAAATCAAAACCATCAGGCAAATACAAATTGGAGACACAGTGCCGGGGAGGAGGGGGCGCAGGATCGGGAGTGGGGGGCACCTGGGGCTATGGAGGTGGTGCCCGGGTGAGCTGTGGTGGGACTCTCACAGGGAAATCACACATGGTACAAATACGATGGGTGAGGTGATAAATATGTATTAAAACACGTAAGTAAGAAAGGTCTTCATTTCAAAGGAGAAAAATCTGGACCTGAGGTTGGCTGCGGCTTCTGACAAGAACCCCCGATGCCTGCGGCAAACACAGATCAGCGGCAGAGAAGAGACCCGAGTTCCGAAAGCGGGTTTCAATCTTGCACGTCACGGTTTTGCAGCAAATATCGGTCATCGCTTCGTGAAGTTGGGGCCCAGGGATTACGGTATCTGGTCTGCCCTCAACACACTTTCTGATTTGAGGCAAAGATTTCTTTCCTTGAATCTCACTCTCCTCTTAAGTAGTAAGAATACTGAATTCAAAGACCCTAACCCCCATTGCAGTTGTCAAGTGCTAAAGAAATTACTGTTTCTACTCAAATGTATTTATTTTGTTTTTTTCCTTGGGTACATTTTTATTTTTTTAATTTATATAAATTTACTTATTTATATATAGTTGACGTCAACATGTATTTTGAAAATCACCCTCTAGATTCTCCCTCTGCCTCCACGTAGCGCACAGATCCTGCAACATGAACATCTTTGTTCTGGTTGACTCTTGGGTTAGTTACGACTTGCTGACGCCACATTTAGTTCATATAATGAAGATGAAATTTCTAGCTCTACATCAAGAAATCACTTTAAAATGTACTTAAGTATAAAGATCATGGTCGTCACAATTAAAATCTAATCTTGTTGGGCCTTCCTGGTGGCGCAGAGGGTTGAGCACGGCACTGCAAAGCACTGGGTGGCACAGCGGCTGGAGTTTGATCCCCGGCCAGGGAGGGACCCACAGGGCGCAGCAGACCTCTCCTGCTCCCCTCAGCAGTGTGTTTCAGTCGATCCACCTGTTCTGCTCCCCGCTCTGTCTCTAGTGAGTCCTCTCACCCCCCCGCCTCTGGAATGTACCCAGCTCTTGTGCGCATAGATAAAAAAATATTTTTATTTCCCCTCCCCCCATAAATAATTTTTTTAAAAAGTTCTTAAGCAGGCATTAGACGAGGCAGCAGGGACGAGGTCAGAGGCACAAGCAGCAGACACAGCCCAGTATGCATCACCGAACGCACAAGGCACGCAGCAGCTCCGCCAGACACCGACAGCCAGAGTGCTGGTGGCCAAGCGCGCAAGAACCTCAGACGCTTTCTCGGGCTGGATGGAGAACCCGAGCCAGGGTGCTGAGTCAAAGCTGCCGAAGGGGATGCGAGAATGGGGCCTGCGCGCGCGGGCATTCAGACTGCCCACGAGGCCATCTGGCTCGGCTCCCCCTGCCCTCCCTCCACAGGCCGCTGAAGCAACCGTGCAAAGCTCAGACCTGCACATCGCTCTCTGCCTTGAAGCTCGCTGGCCGCCCACGGCCCTGAGCTCCCCCCCAGACAGCAGACACCCCCAAGATGGGCCCTGCCCCACTTTCCTCCACCTGTCGCTACGGCCCGCGTGCAAGGCCCATGCGGTCGGTGGAGTCTGCTGGAAGTAACACCAGCCGAGGACCGACAGCAGTTCCTAGATACTTCACGGGCATTTTCCTCCCACAGCTCCGCTTCTGTGTGGTGCTTACTGCTCACCTAGACCTTCCGTTTCCTTCAGCTTCCAGCGGGTCTGACTTTTCCATCTCAGGAAGGGATCTGAAGCGGGAAGGACTCGCAGAGAGGTGCAGCCCGGCCTGCTGCGGGCGGTCAGTATCTCCAAGGACTCACCCTCCCTCGGTGGCACTGCGGTCTCAGAACAACGAGGATGCTCCCCAGGCCGCCAGGATAACCCCTCCGGGCCCTGCGGTCCGGGGCACTTAAGTTGATTGACAAAGGCAAATGTAGGACTTTATCCCTGGCTTCATAAGTCTTTCAGGAAATTGGATTTGGACTTTGATATAATAGCATCGCCTGCCTCCAATAAATCCAGTCTTCAAAGGAAGGCGTCTGATCAAATACTTCAAGAAAAGATCCCGCCTTTCCCAGGCCTGTTTGGCTTTGAGAACAAAGATAAAACTCAACACTTTTAGCGTAAAACCTTTCCTTAGTCCTGCCCACTGGTTTGATTTGAAAACATACTGATTGGTTTGGTGCAGAGTAACCCAAAACAGCGCGCGCTATTAAACTGGTAGCAATTAACTAAGTGACGTCCTATTTAGGCTTCTAAATCATGCCCCACGATGTTGGCTCACATTTACATATCGTTATGCAAACTGGTATCTAACTGCAGCAGGAAATCAGAAAAAAGGCTCAAATTGATGTCTCATAATTTATGACCAGTGTGCGCGCGGGAGGATCTGGAGCTCCATCTGTGTCACTTCTCTTATGGCTGAAGTGCAAACCTGAGCATTCTGAGACGGATTCTTCTTAGCGCTGTGGGCGCTGTAGGTGAGGACGTCCTGGCTGTGTGGAGGATAGCGGGGTGACCGTCAGTACCCCGACCTCACCCACAGGCACCAGGAGCTCCCCCATCCCATGATAATTAAATCCAGACATCAATACATGTCCCTGGGGCAAAACCGCCCAGCTGAGAACCACAGTCCCACAGGGGCGTGAGGGCGTCACATGGGTCTGCTCACCCGAGAGAGCACGTCGTGCATGGAGCAGGCCGACAGCACCGGGTGCAGACTCGGGAAAGCTCCCCCTGACGGAACACCAGGCCGGGGAATCACGTGGATGAAAGCACGAGGCGTCTGCATGGTGACTTGCGGTAGAAGCGGATTCCGTTGCGGTGTGCTTGACACCTCGCATTACAGTCCGGCGTCCAGGACGAAGCGGGGAAGCAAGGGAGAGCGAGAGAAGATGCGCCTCAGGCTTCGCCCGCCAGGGCCCCAAGGCGAGCACATGCACCTGTACTTCCAGGTAGGGGGTGGCAAGGCCCAGAGATCGTCACCAACCACAGGCAGAGGGACAGACACGCCTCAGAGCGAAGCAGACGCGGACCCGCCGCCGAGGGGGTGCCTCCGGGCCGTCACACACCGCCGAGCTGGGGTGATCACACCCCTGTCGTGTTCGGGGTGGGGCTGTCCACATTACACAGACTGCAGGCCACGGACCTGCGCTTCGGCTACTGTGGAACCTTAAGTAACGTGTTAGGTCTGTGTCAACACAGGAAGGAGGCCCACTTGAGATAGTTGTCTGGTTTAACGGTTGCTTTCTGTACTAGACAAAAACTGACCAAATACAGCCGGTGCAGGGCACCTCTCAGAAGAGGTCATCTTCCCGTTTTACCCGGCACCCCATGGCTCACCTTCCCCTCACCCGACCACGTGGTATCCAGGGAGTTAGCCCCCCTCCCCGCCCCCCGGGTTCAGGGCGAGGTGCGCGGCCCCAGCCCGGCCTTCAGGCCGGCCCCCCCGACCTTGAGTACGCTCAGAGGCACGCAGGAGCCCAAGAAAGCCTCAGCCAGAGTCGTGCAGGGCGACTGCTAGAAGTTGAGGGGCTGCTCTCTTTTTCTAGGCATTGGGGCGCATCTAGAGAGTTTTTTCTGGGAATACAGACTAAAGCCATGGAGTGGAAAGCAGAGGCACGAGGAGAGAGAAGCAACCTCTGACGCTGCACGGCGGACGCGAATCCGAGACTCGCCGCTGCCGGTGTGCGCTGACCCGGGGCAGGCGCTCTGCCGCAGGCCTTCCTGACTCCGCACCGCAGGGGTCGCAGCGTCATCCTTAACGAGGCCCTGAAATTCAGCAACTTACCAGCCTCCAGGACTCGCAGCCGGCCGCTGTGTTAAGACAAACCCATCGCAGGTGTAAGGAAGGGCGCGCTAAGGCAGCTGGGCGCAGGCCTCTGCAGCACCCCAGGCCCCGCTTCCCGGGCTCAGGTCCCCAGCCCCAGCGCCACCCACGAGAGCAGCGGGCCCCGCGTGCTCTTGGGGCGTCCAGGGCCGCACCTACACTTACGAGGCGCTTCCCACGTGCCGCTGCGCTGACGTGATGAGGACACTGGGCGGGAAAGGCCACTTTAGCTTTTTCTCCACTTCTCTCCTTTGAGATTCCTCACGGAAAAACCAACCGCAGGCCTTGCAGGGGCCGGTTTATCATCGCTCCCCCTGCCAGCAGTGGCCCTCGCTGCGGCCTCCGATCGTCACTGCACTTGAGTCCGAGCAGTCAGGCGGCTTCTCCGGCAGGCCGCACAGGGGCCGCAGAGCTCGGCCACGGCGCAGTCGGCGATCCGGAGACACCGCCGGGTCCGCGTGCTGGCAGGGCAGCCTCTCACCTCCGTGCCCGTTGAACGCCCTCCCGCGCACCCCTCCTGAGACCGCGCGTCTGGCGTGCCCGGCAGAGGCACAGCTGTGAGGATGAGCCCAGGAGCTTCCAGGCAAGGGGCCAAAATGTGCAGCAGCAACAAAGGCGACTGATTCTGCCACGGAGCGTCACAAGTCACAGGAAAAGGACCCAAAGGCCCTGCTGCCGTCAGAGGAGGCGCCAGCACCACAGCACGGGCAGGGGCAGAGGCGTGGGCTGAGAAAGGCCCGAGGCTAGAAACTCTCCCTTGGTGGGGCCTGAACTTCGCCTTGGAAAATGCCCCGTGTGTGTCGGCAGCGCGGCTCCAGCCTGCAGGTGGGCAGGAGGGGCGAGCCCGCAGAGACCCCGGGCGCTGCCGCAGGCGTCAGCGAGAACCAGAGGAAGCCTGGGGGCGGGGCACCTCCCGTTGGTGGCACGTGGGTTTGTGCAGTGGAGGGCAGACGTGGGGCGCGTCCCTGATGGCATTCTCAGGGCTGAGGGAGCGGAGAGCATCTAGAAGAGCAGACGGGCCGGGCTGCTCCGCACAGATCACCCAGCGGCGGCCGGAGGAGAGAAGACAGGGCAGGCCGCAGGGAGGACGAGTCTGCACTTGCTCCAGGATCAGGCTGAGGGGAGCTGGCTGCAGTGCTCAGGACACAGAGAGGCCCAATCAGGGGACACGATGATGGGGTGGGATGCAGGCGAGTGGCCCAGCAGGGATGGGGGAGCGCTGGGTCGGAGCTGCCGGCAAGTGGAAGACGACTTTGCCATCACGAGAGGGAGCATCACGAGGGAGCATCATGAGGGAGCACCACGAGGGAGACGACGAGGGAGCACCATGAGGGAGCACCACGAGGGAGACGACGGGGGAGCACCATGAGGGAGCACCATGGGACCGCACCTGGGGCAGGAAGGGGAGCAAGGGGGTCAGGATGTCCATGGACATGATGCGCATGAAGGGGCTCGGGCTGCCCTCTCTCCCTCCCCCGTCATTTGGAGTCTCCGCTCTTTGGCCCTCACAGCCTTCATCTTCACTCACCTGCTCTGCCACAGCTTCTGCTTCCACACCCGCTGCCGTGGCGCCACGGCCGGCCTTCAGACAACACCCGCTCGTCCACTTAGGTGGACTCCAGAGTCCACCGCTGTCCAGCCTCTGGCCCAGCCCCTGCTCTGCTTTCTTGCTCTTCCTCCATCCCAGAAACCAAGCCAAGATGGCATGATTCGCCTCGCGTGGGAAACCGAGGACCTCTGGTCCCAGAGCATCACCTCTCCAGATGTGCACGAGGCGTCCCCAGATGTTCGCCCCGAGTTTCCGCACAGCTGCCGCTCGCCCAGTACGAGGCCGCGGCACAGGCGTCTGGGCCTGGAAGCCCGTGGCCGAGGCGGGCAGGGAGCGCTGCTCAGGGCGGCCAGCGGCCGCATCACCGCCAAGAATCACGAGCTCTGTTTCCCGAGGAGCCTCTGCTTTATGGGGCGTTCGGAGATGGAGGGGAAGAAGCCTCAGTCCGGCTTAACCAGTGCAGGGAGGTCGGCTTGGGCGTCTCTGCATCCTCGGGGAGCGCCGTCTTAGTTCTCCACGTTTCTGTGCTGTGTAGTTTCACGACACGTGTAGGCCCGTTCGCTGGCGGGGGAGCGCCTGGCCTTGGGGTGTGCCCCCACGAGCACTCGCTGACACCCACGACGTCAGCACTTTAACAGGATGCCTCCCCGGGGCCACGCGGCCGGTGGGCAGTCGGCGGCCACATCTACACGCAGCCACTGATGAAAAGGAATAGAGTGTAGACCTGAGTTCCTCGCCACGCTGGCCCTTCCAAACGCTCGCCTTCCGCATGCGCTGGTGGCGGCCACACGCGACGTGCGCATAGGAACCGGTCCTGTCACCCCGAAGCACTGACGGCCCCGGGGGCCCCGGGGGCCCTGGCCTTTCTGCTGCGTCTTTAGGGGGGTAGCGGACACTTCTACGCTGCCACTCATCAGTCACGGTAAAGCTCCCAGCCTGGACACTTAGCTATTAAGCAGGGCGCTAAGCAAGTTATGTTTGCTATTTGTCCCTAAAGATTGATTTATTTATGCACACAAGAATTGGGGTTCGGGCCAGAGGTGCGGGCTGAGAGGATTCCCCAGGGAGAGACCGGTCACCTGCAAGACGCAGCCCGCGGAACGGTGAGCCCAGCGGCCTCCATGCTGACGACACCTGCTGCTCACGGGCCCTCGCACGCCTGTGGGTGGGAGGCGCAGCACGGACGTGAGCCACGCCGGCCCGAGCGGGCCCGTGAACTCTCCTCTAGACGATGTCCCAGCATGGCCGGCTGGTCACGGAGACGCCCGGCTGGAGAGGGCTGCCTGCTCCGCCCGCCTGGCCGTAGGTCCACTTGGGCAGCCAGAGCAGAGCCGGCCCAAACGTCCATGGAGTTAAAGCGCTTGCGTTATGTGTCTGGAACCCAAAGTAGAAAAAAAGCAAAGGAGTATTTTCGGGGCACCCCTGGTGGCACAGGAGTTGAAGGCGCAGCACTGTGAAGCAAACGCAGCCACGGCAGCGCGAGTTCGAGCCCCGGCCAGGGAGGGGCCCCAGGGCGCAGCAGACCCTCCTGCCTCCCGCTGCCCCTCAGCAGTGCGTTTCAGTGGACCTGCCTGTTCTGCTCCCCGCTCTGTCTCTGGTGGGTCCTCTCACCACCCCCTCCACATCTCTGGCCTGCACCCCAGCTCTTGTATGTATAAATAAAAATAAGTCTTTTAAAAAAGAATATTTGGGGGGGAGTCTGGCCTTAGTTACAGGTGCTAAAAAGGGATCATTTTCTCCCTTGACAAGACAGTCACCCGCCCACGCTCGGCACCTTCGAGGACTCAGAAAGGGCCGTCCACAGCGCACGCAGCCTCGACGCTGGCCCGGTGACCCAAGCGGCCCAGGCCCTTCATCGTGCTCCCTGACGCCCAGCCGCAGCTGCTGGCTCTGGGCGGGACGGAGGCGGCGGGCAGATGGACTGAGCCTCTGCTCTGCGCCCCGCTGGCTGCTGCTCAGGGACCGGCAGGACCATCATCAAGCGCTCAGAGGACTTCAGCCGCCATCTGTTCTTAATGAAGATAAGCGAAGCGCCGAAGCCAGCGCCTGCCTTGAACTCTTGCCTGCACCTTCCGCCGTGCGAGAGGGAGCGGCTGGCTGATGGGCGCCGACGGCTGGGGTGCGAGCGGGCTCCCTTTCCCCTGGCTCTTTAGAATGAGAAACGCCCATGCACGGACAGGCGCGACGGCCTCTTAGCCCCACTGCTCCGTGGCAAGTGATGAAATTAGATTAGTGCTGCTCAGGTTAGCGAGCGGGGGCTTTACGATTCTCTTATGTTTGGGGAGATAAACGTTTATGAAGCCCCACTTACAGTCGGCGGGCGCGGCGGGTGCCGTAAAGCGCGCTCGTCTGGGGCCTCTGTCGCGAGGTTTGATGGCAGCGGTGAGGTGGCCATGTCCCCACGGTGGCAACTGCCAGACACAGGGCCAAAGACAGACGGCGAAGCCCCTGTTACACCGGGTCAAAAAAATTAGGGCAGATACAGATTTCCTCGCTCAGAGGAAGATTCAAATTACCACCGCATGTGGCGAGTCGCGTTACGTTTTATCCAGCAAACGGGACTGAATGAAGGTGGGCTAGGAAGCACTTCTCCCAAGTAAGGTGATGTCCCGGCGGTCGAGTGTTCTGGGCGATTCCTGTTCTGGAGTCGTTGCTGTTAAATGATGTATCTCCCAGGGCTCATCCTTGGAGGTTAATGAAGAGTTGCAAAGACGCTTTGATGGGCCGTGGAGGTAAAACGTGTGCTGTTCGGTGGGAATAATGGCCCTTCAATTAGCATTTATCTCTTTTGGTGCAGGAGGAAAAGTGCTGAGTTAGCACTAAAAGCAGAATGAGCGGGTGCAAGTCACAGGGAGGTGGCTCGGATTCAGATTTTCTCGAAGCTGCCTGAGTTGTGTCTTTGTTAGGGGCGATCCAGTGGGGGGCCGGCGTTCATGGGGAAGAAGCTCCAAGAGCACGCGTCCTCGGCAGCCCTTCGAGACCTGACCGCTAGAATTCAGCATTAGGTCCCTCCCTCTCCCTTTGGCCCAAAACACACACACACACGCACACACAGAGCAGTAGACTGGCGAGCCTGTCTGAGTGGATCAAAGTGAGACAAATCTGCATCGTCAGGGTCAGGTGAAGAGGGAAAGTGTTGGCTCCAAGTTAGGGCTGAATTTCACTAGAGGGTGGGACAGGGTGGGGTCCCCATGCTGACATGTGACGACCAACTGCCAAGGGGCTGCCTGGGTCTCCACGCAGCAAGGACACAGGGAAGTTCACTCTGTATGGTCCAGTGCAGCAGGTGCGCTGGGTGGACAGACAGGCATAAGCAACAGACCGATCTCCCTCTATCACCTCGCTACTGAGGTCTCTCTGCATCTGAGTCGCTATGAACTGTCTATGGTCTAATACCACCGTCCCTATCGAAACGCACACCTGTGTCCTCACAGCCAGAGTGCAGAACTGGGTCTGGGGTGCTGACGACACACTCCCAGTAGTCATTTCGGCACCGCGAGCAGACACAATGAGGCAAAGCTAATTCAGGAAAGGGAAATGAGATCACAGAGAAGGGAGCGTGTTCCCTGGTGGGGCTGCACAGAGTGTTCTGGGACCCTGCACATGTGGAATGGGCCGTAGTGTTCACGTCTGAACACTGTCAGTGATGCCTTTGGTTGGAGCTAAGCTGACAAACCTGGAAAGTGCAGCGTGCTCTGGCGCTGACCTTGGTGCTGAGCACGGAGAGGCTGAAAAGGGAGGACAGAGCAGGCGCAATAAGCAGCACCCTTGCAATCTGATGTATTTCAGGATGCCCTTTACTGGAGCAGGAGGGAGGGAATTAAGAGGGAAATCACAGGCAGGCAAGAGGGAAACTGCAGAGTACCCCCAGCAGGGACTGGGAAGAATTTTAGTAAAAACTGAAAAGCGACGTTGCCCCCTTTGTTACTAAGAGGCTGTTGGTTTGCATACATGACCTTTTTGTGTTGCAGTCATCCTACGTAGGAAGATGAAAAAAGAAGAGGTAAAAAAGTGGGGCACAGATGGAACTCATCATTCTCGGGTGGGAATTCCCACAGGCCCTGGATTCTGAACTTCCCACCCAGCCCACAGCCCCCTCGTCCCTGGAAAACCACCAAGAATAAGGCCTCTCCAAGGGCCCAAACCCCAGCAGTCAGACACCGTGGGGATGCCCAGCACCCCTGCTGAGGGGGGTGTTGCCACACAGGGGCAGGGTCTACACACCAACTCAAGCCCTGGCACCCTGACACACGGGCCTTCTTGCACGGAGATGGGGAAGCACTCAGTTTTAAGCGTGAACCAGTCAAAGCTGCTCCTTTTTGCATCTTCAACACGAAGTGAGCAAAGGCGTCTGAGCCTCAGCAACTTTGGACTGCAGGCGCTGTCGGGTCACTCTGGAGTATGTATGTGTCCCACACTGAGACGTGGATTCGTGCGTGCACACACACACACGCACGCACACACTATAAGATGCCAACTCAGCTGTATGTGTTTCACCTTACCCTAGGGATGCTTTTCAGACACAGACTAATTTTTCTCTTCAGGGATATGCATCATCAGCGGTCTACTGCATCATACACAAGCATGTAACATGCAGACAAGTCTTGAATTCTAACTCTTCCCCACGTCTCAGATACAAGATGAGACATGGAGGTCACGTCTCAAGAGGATTCTGAGGTCACAGGATTTTGAGATATTTGAGATCCCACAGTCAAAAAACAGGGATAATAGTAACTCCAGCCGGAAACAAAAGATGTGACAATCAGGGGTAATGGAACTCTGAAGTTCTTTCTGCAAATGCATACTACGGTATTTAAAAGCTTGGGTTTGAAGCAGACGAAACAAGTTGTGAGGTGGATAACTGCTAGCTTATTTAGCAGCATTAGCTGAGTTTCTTCGCCACTAAAAGGCGGTCGATAGTCCCTACCATGTGGGACGACTATAAAGATGCAAAGAGGCTGACATAAGCATACTTTGCATAGTGCCAGCATCATAAAAGTCCAATAAAGGCCGCCATCACTAGGGACTCGCCCAGTGACGCTCGCTCACTGATTCCAGTTAACTTTTATAAAGCCGAAACAAAAGGTTGGAAGTACTTGGGAAAATCAATCCCCAGAACATTTAGAATAACACGTTTCTACTGCTTGGACATATGTAATTTGAAACAGCTGAGCTAGCAAAGCATGGAAATTGAAAATAAATTCTTGGCAAGCTTGGTGCTAGGACCTAATTATAAATTCTCAATATGGCACCCAGGCCTGGAAGGAAGACGAGGCAAAGGAAGTTCTGCTTATGTTTGATAGCAGACTCCTGCCCTGAAATCCCTCAACCAGCTCAAAGCTGATATTTATGTGTCAACAGTTAACTAGTAGGATAGAGGGAAAGTGTAACCCCTATCAAGTCTGGTATTCTAGAAATCAGCCAGCTGTGAAAAATCCCACCAAGCTGGCACGTGGATTATTTTCCCATTATGTATGCCACCAAATAAATAATGAAGTCTGCCATTTAATGGACACTCTCTGGGTTGAGGACAGCTTGGTTTCTCTTTGCTGAGGGCCAGTGATGAGTTGAACATGGGGCTTTCCACCTGAGGTCATGGAATGATCTGGAATGCTAGATCATCCGTGCACATTCAAACACCTCCACCTACCGTGCTGTAGAGTGCAGCCTCCTCGGGGCGGTCCTAACTGAGAATGCTGAGTGAACTAGAGGGGATCACATTGATAACGATGGCCAAGGAAAACGAGTTCTCACTCATCCCATACCACTGGTTGGGGTTACAGCTCGATATTTACGGATGTTAGCCTGAGATGTCAAACGCCATAGCCAATAGGCCCATTTCTCTTGCGCTAGCTGAGTCAAGTTAGGCAAGTTACTTACTCTCTGAATCTCAGCTTTCTCACCCATGAAACAAGGATGAAAGGGCTCTTGCGACTATTAAGCTAGATGATGTAGGCCGTGCACTCAGCATGGCGCTGCCCTACGGAGTCCAATTAACAAGAGATGATGATTCCTAGCACCTCTGGCCAAAGGTAACCAGTCACTCTCAGGCTGGGTTTTTCGTTCGTTTCTTAACTTGGAATATTAAAACACTGACTGTAACATCGTCTTTTTCTTTACCTTTCATCGTGCATCACGTTATGTGTAAGACAACCACCTGAGAAAGCCTGGAGGTGACGCTCTCTCTGCTGTAGGCCAGAGCAGAAGGAATGGAAAATGAGAGGAAGTCAGGGGCGCCGAAGGGTACGAATAGGGGGGAGACTGAGTGTGGGCGGGAAGCACAGGGGGGTGGGCTGACCCACTCTACACACTGACAGCCAGCTCTCCTAGGGCGTGGGGGCAGCCAGGGGCAGCCAGCAGCGTGGGGTTGAGCAACTCCCATCGGGAAGGCCTTGTTGGTCCCCAGGGCACAGGGCACTTCCTCTTATTCTAGCTGAGACGATAGTTCTTCCCTTGAACCAGAAAGGCCTGTTACCTACCAATGGGTAGATGGGCACGGTGGTCATCAGGCAGATAACACTGACTTCTAGAGATCCTGCTGGCTTGAGGAGGGGATGTCCTACATAACAGCGCTGACTATGGACAAGCAAATATGTAGTCAAGAAAGAAAATCCGCATAAGGAGGCCGGAAAGGTCCAATGCACAGAGACAGAATAAGGCATCTCCGAGACGCAGCATGCGAAACCCACGGGAAGGAACAGGACCTTCTGTGAGGAGGTGGACGGTGTGCTTTGGGCAGTCGCTGAGCGAGGACGGCGGTGGGCCTGCCGAGTCTTGTGCGGACCTTGACCGATTCAGCTCAGCAATAAACGATGACAAATGTACTTGGAAATACAGATTCTGGGTCGCTGTGACCCGCAGCTTGGAGAGGGCAATCGAAGAGCCCTCCACATGCAAACTCTGGCTGTCCCTGGAGGCCGTGAGCACGGAGAGGAGCTGTGCAAAGCAGAGATCCCCACGTAGCTCCATCTCGAGTGCTCAGGCTCCTGTAATAACCTGATATTGTTCTACAGATTGATGCCACTTCAAGTCCAGGTGTGTCAATCACTTGTGATTGGTCTTTGACAAAAAAGAAGCTCCAGGGGGAAGATAAATTGCCTTCACCACTGAGCACTCTGCTTAGCTCAACTCGCGTTTTTCCCGGTGCTGGGAGAAGAGTGCAGCTTATAATCTGAGTCTTTCTCTGGCAGTGACGCTGTAACGGTCCAGGCCCAGGACGCTGAAGAACTAAGCTCTGGACCGTTTAGGCAGAACTCACAGAAGAGAGGCGAGCACGTGAGGGCCCACGTTTCACTTAGTAATTAGTGAACATCTCAGAAATGACACAAATCAAATCTCACCGCCGAGCTCTCTATTCTCAAGAAGCAATGCAAGAAGCCGCATGCTGCTCACAAGTGGCACCCCGTCAGCGATCAGAGCCGGGGGTGATGCTGGTGGGTACCTGCTTCGCTTGCTTTGGGGGTCCCCACAAGCCTCGAGTGAGTCAGACATCCTGGGAATGTGCTTTAGAAAAGTCAGGCCAGCACATCACGCTTGGATCTCATTGACTCATTTCTCCCAAAAAGTATGAAGCTCACACCCCACGCCCTCCTCACTGCTCTCACGCCTTCCTCTCAAACATGCAAAATGCATGGCGTTCATTAGTTCACCAAAAGATTCCCGGAGCCACAACTGACGAGCCAGTTCACGTACGCCGAGCACGGTGTATATAAAAACAACTATTTACTGCTGATGTCAATGCACTTGAAACAGTAGGCAGTGGCTGGTGTGAAAGGCGAGCTTAAAAATCAGTTCCTTTACAAGGGCCACAGCCCTTCACGCACTAGAGCGTGGGGAACGCACCGTCGCAGCCCACCGCTGTGTTAGATGCAATGTTTTCATCAAGAGGACAGAAACCAAGTCAAGCGCACAAAAGCGGAAGGAAATGTAAGTGGTCCACGCAGTTCCCTGACCAGATTGTAAGAGGACAGCACATGTCCACAGCAACTAGGCAGCCCAATAACTAGTCAACTAGTCAGTCAGCTAGTAAACAAGGTGGTCGGCTAGTTAACTAGTTAGTCAACGAGGCAACTGGTCAACCAGGTAGACCTTGCTCATAATCAGGTCCCTAGACCCTGTCTCAGCATGAGGACAGGGAAATGGGGGTTGCAACGGGGAAGAGGGGGGGGAGGCAAGTTCTATTTCTGTTCCTCTGGTGTCAGAGTGTGAGGGGGTGAGGGGCCATCAGGGGCTGGACAGAGGAGGAACTCTAACCAGTGGGCCACGTAGGACCGTGACCTTGTGCCTGAGTCCTCGAAGGACATGAAAAGAGTGACGTGGAGAGCTTGCTTTTTAGTTTCACAAAATAGTAGAACTACTGTCACTACAGATGAAAAGGTACAGCTGTGCATTTCGGGGTGTCTTATCTGTTGCAAAATACTTGTTGACAGGATACCTATCAACATCTGAACAAATGCCTGTAACATGGCCCCTGGCTAACCCAGCGCTCTCATTTTACGATAAAACCTCAACAGAATGGCCACATTTCTATCACTTTGAAGGCACTTTTTAGACCAGTAGAGTCTCAGAAATTCCCCGTGACAATTTCCCGTGCCATGGCACGTCAGGGTTTTTCTGTCTTAATGGCACAATGTAGAGGGTGCATCTCACACTCACTGGGGCCTGGTGAGATGGAATTCACTCTCTTGCCCAGGTCCTGGCACGGGCACAGCTGAGGATAGAGCCTGGGAGGCACGCGGGCCGCTGACATTCATCCAGCGCCCCCCTCCACCACCGGCTGGGGTGAGCCGGGCCAGCCAATAAATGCTTCTTGCCAGAAGCCAGGACTGTGCTAACGCCGATGCCCACAGGGCTGCCCCACAAGGCTACAACCTCTGCCTGAGGCCTCTGGGCGTAGCTTCCTTTCTTGTCTTTGCTCTTTGAGATTTGACACAAGGTGAATTACCGAAGAAACAGAATCTGCCGCACTGGTCATGAGTGTCTGCTGGAACTGGAGGCTTTGGGGACTGCCTTGTTCTCCTCTGACTTGTTCCTCCTGCAACCAGCAGTCTTCTTCAAAGATGATTAACTACTTAAACATGACGCTGATGTGTTTTGTTCTGACTGTCAGGATAATCTTTTGTACCTTTTGACAAGTTTTCCAGAGAGCCTCCATCTGGGTGTTCCACATCCAAATGGTTCCAATCAATATCTAAATTGCTGGAGTGACAAGTGAACACAGAAACTTGTTTGTGAATAAACATGATAATTAATGACAATCAGCGGGACGGTTCAGTCAAGTACATCTTAAGAGTGTAGCTATTACTAATAAGCATTTGTCAGACTGCATTGCTCAGCAAACCAGCTTGCTTTAGGGAGTTATTAACAACCCGGTTTTACCAAACCCATTGTCTAAAGAGAGCAAACATAAACTATAGCTTCCCAGGAATGCCAGGCTCCGGAGCTCGCGACAGAATTGCTAACAGGACCAGCAGCCCATGTCTGGCCCTTGCATGGAACACGCATTAGCTCCCAAGGGAAGAAAGAATCCTCCTTCCTTTCACCCAAAACAACCTAAGTACCAGCCTCGCAGCTCTCACAATGTGCATCTCTGTAGCCTGCAGAGGAGAGAATCTTGAACGTAAACAGGCTTTGGAATAAAGCTGGCCCAGACTGAAGGGATGGGTTCTAATTGGATTTAATTAGAAATCAGCAGCACACTGAAGTGAAATTACCCATGAATCATTTACATGTTTTTCATAATAAGAGACATTTAAATTCTTTTAAAGTCATCCATTTTGTTTCTAATGAATGCTCACAAGAGCACACATTCCAGCGACTTGATCAGTTTGTCACATCTGTGATCCCTTTTTCCAGTTGAGACTTGAAGGAGCAGGCTGTTCACATGCTTAGAGGGAGCACGGGCTTTTAAGCTTGAACCTACGACTTAGTGAAAGGCAGCCAGGCTGCTAGCAGATGTCAGGGAAGGATTCTGAGTCCAAATGTACCATAGAAATTTCTCACAAAGTCAAAGCAGTGACTGACAATTACTATCTTAATAATACAAAAAGCAATAAGGGTTTTCATTTTAGTTCCACTTTTATCTTTTGAAGAATTGGTTTTTTCCATGCAAAATGGCCACTTAGTTATTATGTCTATGTAACCTTGTATGTACAACTAACTATCCTTTTGAGGCTAACACTTGGGTTGTGAGTTGACCAAGAGCTAGAATTTGGCTAGGGGGAGGCAGACAGTTTATGCACAAACTATCTCTGTGACCAAGCAGTCACCCTCGAGACTAAGGATGTCATCCTTTTACAATAAAGCTCGTGGAAGAGAAACAACTCATTAAAACAACACTGCAGAAAGTAAGAAACGTTTCTAGCATTCCCTATAGGTCATCACAAGGTTCAAAAGAGATTAACAGTCTTCCTTGCCCAGGTTCTAAACCCTTCTAGAAATGACAGAAAGGAATCAAAAATAGCATCTATCAATAGCAGTATGAACGGATTATGGAGCTGCTGCTCTATTTCTGCAGCCAAACAGCCTCCCCAGCTCTGGGGGTGCTTTGGGGCTGGGCGCAGCAAAGCAGGAGCTTTATGCCAGTGAGGCCTGTCACGGAGGCAAAGGAGGGGGGGTGAGAAGCGTTGGGAAGGCACTGAGCCTTCACCTTCTCGCCAGAGCTGTGTGAGGCACCCCTGATATCTCAGTGATGGGCAAGAAACGTGCAGCTTATAGAGGTGGAGCAAGTTGTCCCCAAGTCTTACAGCAAGAAAACAAGAGAGCTAGACGAACAACACTCTGGACAGCGTCCACAGCACCCAAACTCTGCAAATGTATGGAATTTAAGGGAAGGCGTCAGCCAGCATCCTCCCACATCCCGTTCAGTGCACGCGGTTGACGCCAGAGATGCCGTCAAGGTGGCGAGAAGTCAAGACTCTCCCGCTTCAGCCTCCGCCCCGCGGGGCCAACATTAGACGGAGGACCGGCCAGACACTGCCGCATGTGCACTGCCCCAAGAAAAGCGGCAGACGCTCTGGCCAGTGCCTCAGCAGCTCTGCTAGCGAGCTGGAGGCCACTGCAAGGGTGCCCAGAGCAGAAGGAACATAGATTCAGACCTGCCACGAACGAAGAGGCTTTTAGCTAAGACTTTTTTGCAGTACAACATGCAGAATCAGGGAAAAGACAGCTGCCCGCTCGGTCACAGGCGCCCCAAGCAGGGCCCACCGGGACCCGGCAGCTTTCTCGGGGTTTCTGCTGAAAGGCTGCTCATCCTGTAAAACATAGACTTAAAGCTGTAGAAGATCAACAGGCAAAACCAGCTATTTTCTAAGAGAAATGGAAATGATGTCAGCGGAGACTCCCGAGGCCCAGTGGCGGGTGCGCAGCTGCGTCTCCCAGGGCCAGCCAGCACCCGCTGTCTCTGCAGAGCATGGTGGGCACCCGCCTTCCTCTGGTAACATCGGCAACGTCGCCTTGGTCTCTGAAATCCCATCTGCACCAGCTCCCACCAGTCCTCCTACTGATGGAAATGTAGAGGTTTCCACAGTTTAGTTGCATTAGAAGCTTGTGCTTCGGCTTCCTGAAAATGATCCCCATTGCACTCTGAATGTCTGCTTTCGCACGCATAAATCAGGAATGGCAGTAACTGCCTCCCGTTGGGTAAACGACAAATGAGAGAAGCCCCGGACCCAGTGGTCCATTTTCCTTAAGTGATTTAAGCCCACGCAATTATCATAGTATCAGCACACCCATGATTGGGGTCATGGTTACTGGAGCTGCTGGGATTGTATGAGTCAGACGCGTGCAGACACAGGGTCTGAGCGTGTAAGTTTTTGCTGACCATTAGTGGAGCAAAGAAGAGAGTGAATTCAAGTTCTCTGATAGTTAAGGCAGGGCATCTTGAATGCTCTGTAGGGAAAGTTTATATTTTACAAACAACTCACTGTTGATTTTGAATAATGTGCTAAAAGTAAAATACGTGGGGAATGACACAGACACGGGAACGCCCCTCTCTGCAGCTGGCGTTCAGGAGATGTGAAGCCAGAGCTCTGGCCTCTCGCTGGGCTCACACTTGAACTTCTGAGGAGCAGGAGCAGCAGCGGTGGGGCCAGCACGGGTAGCCAAGGCCCTGCAGGGCTCCCCAGAGGACAGGGAGGCGCCTCTAAGGGCAAGCACCTAGCTACAGGGTCGCCCCCCTCTGCTGGGAGGTCATTCTGTCCTTTCTGAATTTCCACCCTGCCCAGCAGCCTCCTCGGAAGTCTGTGACCAGCAGAAATTAGCTCAGGTATCAGCTGCAAGTGTTCTTTTGTCTGAAACTACAAAGTCAGAGGGAAAAGGAAGCTGGTTTACAAAGGTGAACTAGAGAAATGAAAGGCTGTGCCTTCTGGCACAGCGCAGGGCTGAATACCAAGCACACCTTTCTCCCAGGGCAGGTTAAGAGCCCAGAGATTACTGCAAGCAAAGATTCCACAACTTCCCTGTTTTATACTCTCCTTTAAACTTTGAATCTCAAGAGGAGATTAATCTGGAGCCAATTCTGTTTGCATTTCTTTCTTTGTCATGCAAATGTGAGGCTGGCCTACTTTACCTTTTCTTAATTAGGGGTAGGAGAGCACATTTTTCATCCATTCTAATGCTACCAGCTTGTCATTTAATTATTTTTTTTCTCTTTCTTTCATTAGGAGATTTTACTCCTTTGGGCAACGTTTTTAGTTAATATGTTAATAGTCGCCAGCCTTTAAATAAGCTGCAGCTGTATGAAGCTTCTCTCCTTGGCCAAGATTTGAACTTGGCTACAAGCCTGACAGCAAGTCTTTGGTCAAGGCCACAAGCCAGGAGGCAGAGCCAGGAGGTCATGGGCTCCTCTTGAGAAAAGAGACTGAACATACACTTGGTGAATAGTCACTTGGTGAGTTAGGAGACACTCAACCTTCGTTCGCCTTCAATTCTAAAAACCAGACAAAGGGGACCGAGACTTTTCAGAGCTGAGCTTGGAAGCGAAGTGTCCTAGGCAACATCCAAGGCCATTTCTGCAGTAGGAAACAGTGTAGACAGGAGTTTCACCTCTCCTTGGAAAGCACCCACAGGTCAAACTGTAACAGGGTCATCCCAGGAAAAGGGGAAGTTCCAAAATCCTGGTTCCGCCCTAAGTGGGTGGAGCTGAGGAGAAAAAGAAGATTTCTGCAGAGAAG
>JAGFMF010011663.1:2602069-2617404 GCA_019455555.1 Galemys pyrenaicus | reverse complement strand
AACTTAGTAACTATATTCTTTGTTCTTTCTTTATTGTACCCTAGTTGTATTAAAGTTCCTTTCCATTAAAGGTTTTATGTGTTTGTCTTAATGCGGCAATGGCAGAACCCATTCACAGAGGGCAGGCTTGGGGGTTCTGGGTGCTCCTCTCCCTGCCCTGTAACAAAACCAACGACCCCTGCCTCGCACTGACTGAAGTGGACTCAGCCCCACAATTAGCGGGAACAGCTACCTCCTTGGAAGATGGTCCTCTGCTGGGCCTTCTGCTCACCTCCCGTCAGCCTTCCCTTCTCTGGACCCCTCCCAGAGAAACAGAGTGGGATCCACAGCAGTCCCACGGGCCTGGGCAAATAGAGGCGCAACGTCAGGGGAGCCCCGCCACGCCTAGGGCAGGCACCACAGTCTGCCCAACAGGAGACAGCCGCTTCCTGGGATGATGCTTCTGACAACTGGGAGAGGATAAAGCGTAAAGAAATTGCAAAGGAGGTGCTGTTACAGGGCAGGGAGAGGAGCACCCCAGAACCCTTAAACTTGCCCTTTTTGAATGGGTTTTGCTATTTGCTGCATTAAGATAAACATAAAATTTTTAATGGAAAGGAATTTTAATACAATTAGGGTACAATACAGAAAGGACAAAGAATATAGTTATAAGTTAAGCATTTAGAGTTATTTATTTTTTTGAGGGTAAAAGTTTAGCTAAATAGGATTGGCTTAAAGCAAGGCTTGAAAGCCTGCCACATGTCTAAAGGACTTTTTAGTAGAGATCCATACAAAAGGGTTAGAAAGACTTAGATAAATCTGGGAGGAAAAGAGCAAAATTAAAATGAAAATGAAAGTTGCTATTGTTCATTTTTTTACGGGTTTTTTATCCACATTTGTTTTAACTAGTTTAAGATTAAAAAGCAAGCGCAGTATTTTTACATGTCGTTTTGCTTTACGTATTTTTTTTAGGTTTTTTTTGCTGCTTTTTATTTTGCTTTTTTATTCCTCTTTTTTTTTGCAGAATTTTTTTTTCCTGCTCAGCTCCACCCACTTAGGGCGGAACTGGGATTTTGGAACTTCCCCCTTTCCTGGGGAGGACCCTGTTACAGCGCCTTAGGACCAGAGACCTGGCTCCCACAAGGAGGTGGTGGAGAAGGACTGGCAGCCACTCACCCAACTATACACGCCGAGACCTCGGGCGCCAGTGCCCAGGTCACAGAGCGTGAGGCCCAGCAGGTGTCCAACCGCGATAGGAGCGCCAGACCAAAGCTAAGACAGGCACTGAGCTTTGTCTCCAGGACCCACCGCAGTATCTCCACGGCCCATGTTTGCAGAACCCCCAAGCCCCTCCCGCCAAAAGAAGATGATAAAACCTACTGCCGCCCCCACTTAGGGCAGCTATTCCTGCCCCCGGTGTCTGCGCAAGTTCTTATACTCTTCTGCCCCTTTCCCAATAAACCTGCTCTTTAAAATAACTGACGTTGGGGCCTCCCTGGTGGCGCAGTGGGTTGGACAACACACTGTGAAGCAAACCGCAGCCACTGCAGCACGAGTTCGATCCCTGCTGCCGGCCAGGGAGGGGACCCACATGGTGCAGCAGACCTCTCCTGCTGTGCCCGCTGCTCCCCTCAGCAGTGTACTTTGGTTGATCTGCCTGTTCGGCTCCCCGCTCTCTGTGGTGAATCCTCTCACCCACACACACACACCTCTGGCCTGTACCCCAGTGCTTGTATGCATAAATAAATAAATCTTAAAAAAAAATAAATAACTGACGTCTCTGCCTCATGGAGAAACTCGCCTGGAAACTCACTGCGTGCTGTGAACAGGGAGCTCTGGGGAAACCTTTCCCAGAGTGGACCCAAGAACCCCACTCCCCAAACCCACACACTCTAAAACGACATCACAACCACACGCGACCACAGCTGTTTCAAACACTTGACCGTCTGCTTCAGAACAGGCTTCCGCTCGGCGGTGAGTTTTGTCTCCTGGACAGTATGTGCACGGCTGGGTTTCAATCACGCAGGCCAGACAGCCTCTCCCGCTTCTGGGGGTCCCTGGGGCCCCATTAACCCTCAGTACACAGTTGACAAGGCTGGCGCTGAAGACTGCGGCGGTGCTCACCAGGGGGCTCTGGCCTTGAAAGCTGACTTCATTTTTGCATTTGGTCATTCGGGAACTTACAAAGCACCTACATGCATTTCCACTCGGCAGGATGTCTCCGAGCTCTTCCTGCGAGATGATGAAGGATTTAGGGCAGAGATTTTTATGAGCCAGTGGGGAGAAACTGCCACGATTTTCTCCTCTATCTTCCTCTTCAGCTTTCTCATCAAAGTCCAGTCTCGCTTTCCCCACGTGACAGTGCTCTGGACATCAAGCGCATCGCACAAGCCTGCTTCCCTGAGGGTGCATCTGCCCCAGGCGGGAGGGTCCTTCTAGTCTTCTCTCGCTTTAGACACAGTTAGGCCAGCGCCCTGAGACAACATCTGCTGCTGCCACACTTTTCTCTCCCGCAAACCCCTTATCTCAGGTCAAGCCTGACAGGTAGGCAAGTTTTATGGGCAACAGCCCATTTTATGGCGGCAGCACCGGAGCACCCCAGGCACCCCTGCAGGTGCAGGTTCCCCCCACCTGCCCAGGTAAGCGCCCTGCCTGGGTTTGCCCCTGCGCACAGACGCAGCCCTCAGGTCTCAGGAGCCTCCCTCCCCCCGCCCCCACGACCTGTCTCTACCTCCTCAAGACCCTTTCTCCCCACCCCCTTAGTTCACAGTTTGGTTGTTTCATAGAGAACCTTAAACCACTTGGTTCTCTTAAAACCGCCGTGGCTGGAGGGCAGGGGCCCGCGAGGTATGAGACCCGCGCGCTCAGGGCATCTGGGGGGGCCAAAGCCGAGCCTGGGGGCCTCCCGCTGCATCATCGCACCTGCGCCGCCCCGCCGCCAGGCGGACGCGGCCGCGCCCCGAGTGCGGAGGCACCAGGACAGGGGTCCCGTGTCTCGGGCATCCGATGCGGGTGTCGGCTTGACCCCGTCCACGGGCGCAGGCGAGCCCCAGGAGCCGCGCTCGCACTGAGCCGTGGCCGAGGGCAGCGCACGCTCCTCCCGGAGGGGTCGCAGGCCTCAGCGCGGAAGGCGGGCTGCGCTGGGATTTCAGGGCCACGTGCAGATTTCGGACGAGACTTTCCTTGCAGACCGTCAGCTGCTGACCCCAGACGAGCTTCCGCGGGAGGAAAGCTGCACCGCCCCGTCGCCGCCCTTGCCGCGTGCTTCCTCCAGGGCCACCCCTCTGGCCCTGGGCCCGCTCCACTGCGCCAACCTCGCCTCCCAGACGCTGACTTCAGGGCGCGCGGGAGCTGTGGCCACGCATCTCTTTCCTTGACAACTGTGGGCGATCAGCATGCGCAGCGAGCTTCCGCCCAGTCCACATTTCAGTGAAGCATTCCTCTGGGCATGCCAAGTGCTTGCCTTGGCAAGTCTCACTTATTTTGAGGACTTATCCTTGTGCCGGGCAGCTGAACCACTCGCCTCCTTGGACCGAGTCGGTGCCTCCGTGCTCCATGGCTGTGACAGAACAGCTGGAACGGACGGCTTTACACTCCGGAGGCCCTGACAACGTTCCAGGGTGAGTAAGGGCTCTACCTGCGGACCCAACATGCCCTCACCCACCTACAGCCTGCTTTAAAGTGTAATCTGTGTCCACGGGTCATTAAGGCACCTGGCAGCCAGCACACGGGATGTTTCCCGGATGTGCTCGTGGAAGTGTCGATACAGCAGTGGAGGGCCGGTCCGTCATTCACTCATTCACGCGCTCATTTTCTCAGTAACTGTAAATTCACTGGGCCCTTGCTTGGGCCCAGATGCTGTTCCAAGCACGGGGTGATGCAAGCGGAGAAAGACCCCAACACCCCCCTCGCGAGACCCCATCACATGAACTTTGGGGCCGACCACAGCAACCTCTTCTCTATTACAAGCACTTGGAAGGCGAAATGACACTACTCAGTCTGAATGTGCAAGTCTCTCCTGATTATAATCCTGGGTCTGGACGCCACCTAGCAGAGAAAACGCCAGGAGAGCTCCATGGACCGCTCGCTGCCCTTCCCTTTCCAAACACGCCACGTTCCTGCCCAGCACACAAGTGCCTCCCTGGACGCGCTGCCCCTTCAGGCGGAAACGATCTGCCTGCCTGTTCGGCCCTCATCCGTCAGCTCAGAGACAGAAAATGAGCAGGCTTGCAGAGCCACCGCGTCAGCGAGTCCTCTAACCCTTCCTGCTCCTCTCCGGGGGGCGGCGAGGCATTTCTGTGCTGCCCCAGGGGTCCCCAGAGCCCCCGCAGTGCTGGGCGGGGCCGGGGGACCGCTGCACGTGGAAAGGCGGTGGTTTCTGTTGCGATGCTAGGATTTTGCACACTGGGTATTACTGCTCCTCATCGGCAAGCTAAACGTGATCGCGTATGTTCAGCCTCAAGTAAGAGAAGACGTGGCTAGAAACCTCTCAATAAGTTAGAAACTTTGGTATCTCAGATAAGAGGGCATAGGCAGTGACCAGGACTGGTTAACCCAGCAAGTCAACCAGAAAACGGGTTCCTTCCTGCCTCCTGCCCTGAGCCCCGCGCCCCACGAGGGTGGCCTTGGCCACGGGCTCCCGAGCCAGCTGTGGGGGCTCCAGGCTCCCAGGGGCACACTGAGAGGAGGAGAGACCGAGCGCGGGCCCTGCCTGCCTCCCCTTCTAGAGTAAAGGAAACTTCCCCGCTACCCGGGCCCTGCTCCCTGACATTTTGGTCAGAAGGACGCCCCCGAAGCCACTTACTGAGAGAGGGATGCAGCCGCTAGGGTCACTCAGAATGGGAGTGAGGATCCAGTCCCTGGGGCGCCAGCTCCTGGAACACAGACTTCAGGGAGCGCTCCAGCCCGGGCAACGGGCTGCGTAGACACCGCGTCTCCAAGCAGGTCCCGTGTGCGTGGAAGCAGGCGCGGTGCCAGTGACCCCCTGTGCCAGCGCCCAGCTCTCAGGACTGGCGGCACCAAAGCGGGGCCCCAGGTTCCTTGCCGCAGCAATGCTGATGCGCAGTCTGGGCGCTGGGATGTTGTTTTTAAGGATTTACTTATTTATGCACACAAGAGCTGGGGTGCAGGCCAGAGGTGTGGGGGGTAAGAGGACTAACCAGAGACAGAGCGGGGAGCAGAACAGGCAGATCCACTGAAGCACACTGCTGAGGGGGCAGCGGGGAGGCAGGAGAGGTCTGCTGCGCCCTGTGGGTCCCCTCCCTGGCTGGGGATCGAACTCGCGCTGCTGTGGCTGCTGATGCTTCATAGTGTGGTGCCTAACCCCTGTGCCACTAGGGAGGGCACCCAGCCTGGGTGCTGGATTTTAAAGCCTTGCATGTTGCAAACACCCCGCTCGGATCCCACCGTGGGCAGAGCTACGGGTGCCGCTACCGCGAGGCCGGCTTCGCACACCGCGGTGGGTGCAGGAAGCACCAGTGCGCCTGCTGGTGGCCTGCAGGCCCCGGCTCCTCGCGGCACTTCTCACGACCCCGCGAAGCTGGCACGCAGGACCACAGCGCGCTCTGAGTCTCAGCCACTGTCCTGGCCCCCACGGCCTGGCGCCACGGCCACGGCCCAGGCCCGTCATGTGGCCGCTGCGTGGCTGACTTCTCCTGAAGGACAGAGAAGGACTCACGCTCCACTAGGTCTTCCATAACTGTCAGTGAATTCACACGTCCTCTCATTCCAGAAAAACTGTTTCTGAGCACACGGCAGGAGGAAGACAACCACAGCAGCCTGCGGTCACGGGTGGCACGTCCCGAACAGGCGCAAAGGCTGAGTCCAGTGGCTGCCTGTGCGCCTCTGGGGCGCCCGATGGCCAGGCCCTGCCAGCCCCGGCCGTCCTGGGCACAGCTCACGGCCAGCGCCGCAGCCGCCGCCCGCCGGAGCCCTCTGACCAGCCTCACGTGGGAAGTCGCTCTCGTGGGCTCTCGCTTCCTATTCATAAGGCGGGGTAACCGAGCTGTCCCGTAAACTTCCAGCACAGCCGAGGCCACCCACGCGAAGCTGCTAAGTGTCATTGTCATAGCCTCGACAGAAGTTATCTCCTCCTGAAAAGCCCCTCCCTGCCAGTGTCACTGCGGCCGTCCAAGTGTGTCCTTTGGCTGGGGGTGGGCACTCCTGCCTGGTGGCCAGCTGTGAGCTCCCGCTGGCCGCGGCGGCCAAGGCCTCCGGCCTTGCGCAGCGCCGGCCATGCAGTGGCGGTCAGATGTCCTGCCGGCCCAGCTCTGCCCCCACCGCCCGTGCAGCCAGCCGGGCTGCGGCTCAGCATCTGCGGGCCCCGGGGTCAGACACCAGACCTGCCAGCGTCAGCTGCCTGGGGACCGCGCACCTAATACGGCGGGGCGCGGGGAGGGGGCACGGCGGGGTGCGGAAGCACGGCGGGGTGCAGGGGGCACGGTGGGGCGCGGGGGCACGGCGGGGCGCGGGGGCACGTTGCCGCTGCACAGCCGCTGCGCGGGAAGCGTGAAATCAAGGTGCGAGTCGTCTCCTGAATTTTCCAGCAATATGTCCAGCCTCAAGGAAAGAGGCTATCTCAGTGTCATCCTGCTTTTCTCCGCTTTATGTACAGTCACGCAGTTTACTTTGTATAAAAGACAAAGGGGTGATGTGGCTAGATGCCCTCATTCTCGCTTCACCCGGGCCAGAGAAGCAAGGCGTGTTCTCAAAGGCACGGGGATGCCGCGGTCACTTCTGCAGATGCGGCTGTGGCCTGCAGGCGCGGCCAGCGGGCAGCAGGGACGCCCCCGCCTGAAGGGCAGCCCGCCCCATAGCCGCCTCCTTTTTTCCCTTGTGGGATGTGAGAGGCCACACTCTCCAGAGGGCAGCCTTCGGGGGTCCCCCCTGAGGTGTGAACCCTTCCCCCGCGGTACGGTGCCCCTGGGTGCAGCGCCTGTGGGTGCAGTTCCCAGCAAGTCCTCAAACTCCCCATGTGCACCCCTATCCTGCTGCAGACGCACTGCCGAGCCCCCAGAAGCTGGAACCTCAGGTTTTAATCGCTAAAATTGCTTCTGCACTTATCCATTCTGGTATAGCCAAGAATCACTCTGAAAATTAATGAAAGGGTAATAGTCTGTATAAATGTAATTTTATGTTGAGACCTGCACTGGCAAAACGTGTGTATAAGTTAAAGGAATTAGCAAGTGAGTGTTTATTTCCCACACAGGCACTCCATAAGGCCAGTAAAACACAGGTGATGCGGGATCCCTGAGAGAATGAGAGGGGAGCAGGAGCAGAGAGAGGAGGGTAGAGGGGGAGAGGGAAAGAGAGGGGAGGGGAGAGGGAAGGAGGGGGAGGGGAGAGGGGAGGGCAGAGACGTTTATATGTATAACATTCTGATTTCTAGAATAACACCCCACTGAAGTTATGACTCATGCTTAAAACGAAAGGCTATTTTCCTTTTCAAAAAGAGATGCTGGTGGATTGGGGGAGCATCCAAGGAAATTAATGGGAAACACGTACATTTTGTTTCATGAAAACTAAACTCTCAAACTGAGTCACCTGGTCAGCTGGTGAGCAGCAGACCGAGAGCCCCAGTTTCCTTCCCGCCAAGCCCCTGGTCTTCCCCTCACACCCACCACCGCCCCTCCCACCTGCAACTCCAGCTTGCAGTTGTGCCTCTACTCACCCCAGGTGAGATCTATAAAAAAGTAACCTGTACGGTACGCTTACATGAACTAATCCTCATTGTAGCTCATGCACACTGACTTTGAAAATAATCACCATACTCCAAGGCCATCCATGATTGATCGGGAGTTTAAATCAGCCCGGGGCACGAAAGTTTGGATGCTTGGACACCATCACCCCACTAGCTCCCGTCCTGAGAGACTTCCAACCGACAGGGGCCGGAGAACAATGACCATCTGCCACGTTAAATGATTTGTGTTCTGCATTTCTCCGTCAATTAACTGCACTTTCCATCTACAATTTTCCTCTACCTGTTTCAGCAGAAATTGGAACCCCTTTCTCAAAGGATTCTCAGGAACGGGCCCTCCCATGGCGTCCCGAAGCTTTCATGCGTGGCCTGAGGG
Organism: Galemys pyrenaicus; assembly: GCA_019455555.1. Lineage (NCBI taxonomy): Eukaryota > Metazoa > Chordata > Mammalia > Eulipotyphla > Talpidae > Galemys > Galemys pyrenaicus. The sequence continues at coordinate 2,609,353 of JAGFMF010011663.1, read as the reverse complement.
GGACGAAACTTGGAAACAGCCGAGGCACAGCTTTCAGAGCATTTTTCACTCCTGTGGCTTTTAATCATCCAAGCTTGACAACTTTCATATGATATCTGCATTAGTTACAGAACAGAAATCTGTATTTGCTGCTTTAAAATTTTACTGGGCATTCATCATTTTACAGTGTTGTTCATATTTTTTTTCAGGCTTCCTAAATTTATTATGCTCTAAGTACATAGAAAGTCATTTTTTCTTGACATGTTTGTCAAAAGATTTTGTAAAAGCTGTATAATAGCACTTTTACTGAAGCAAAAATTAATGCTTCTCTGAAACACTACCACAAACTAAGAATTTCTTTTAAAATCTAGACATGAAAATGACCATAAGCACATAGATTTCAAGGGAATACTTGATGCAGCAACAGCCTAATTGTAAATGCCATTTACTGGGTAATTGCTGAGCTGCTACTGTTACTGGGTCGCAATCACTCGCTAATTGCTCTGGAGTCGTCATCGCATCTAATCCTTTGAGTCCGGTGGGTTAATATCACGGCCCAGGACAGATAATTTTATTTGTCAAATGGACTAGATGGTGGTACCCAGATGTTGGTCAAACACCAGCCCAGATGCTGCCTCCAGCTCTCATCTTGCTGGAGGAACATTTACACCAGGACGTGTGAGTGAGCGCTGCGCACTGTGGTGCTCCAGTGTGGGGGCCAGCCACAGGCAGGCCTTCAAAGAAGAAAGAGTGGGGTTCCCTGAGAAAGGGGGTTTGTCTCTAGACAAACCAGAGTCTTGGGATCCGAGGGGCAACACCAACTCTTCCCTGGGTCTCCCCTCTAGCAGCTGCCCTGCAAATACACTCCCACATGGAAGTGGGAGTGCTGTGTGTATGTTTATACACACATATACACATATGTACAGACACACAGCATGCACACGACACATATGCACATGTGTACACCATATACACACTTAGCACACGTGAAATATACATATATACACGTGTGTGCCACACATAACACAGCACACACACTTTGTGTGCACACATGCACATACAATATAGACACATATGCACACACCATGCACACACAGAGTGCACACACATGTGTATATACACGCTCTGCACACACACACGCAGAGGAAGCTAAATGACCAGCTCAGAGACACGGTGTACCCGTGTGTTCAATGCGGCATTGTTCACATCAATCAAAAGGTAGAAGGGGTGTGAGTGCCCCGGTGGCTGGGCGGGTACAGAAGAGGTGAGACGCCACAGAGCGAGCGCTGCGCGAGCACCGTCTTCTCCGCGCCGCATTTCCAGGTGTCCGCTGCAGGGCGGACTTGGCCCGGCCCTGGGACACCGGGCCCCGCTGTCCGGCAGCCCGGCCGGAGTACGACGGCGCAGGCGCACGGGGTGCGGCCTCGGACCGGGACCCTCAACGCGCTGAACTCAGAACAACTCCAAAGGAGGCGCGGGGGTCGGGGCGCCGCAGGAAAGGGGCACCCCTCCAGCAGGGGTGCGCACCAGGGCCCGGCTGCAGCGAGCAGGGCGCCGCACTGGACTGTGCCCCTGGCGAGCACGATCTCCGCGGCCGGCCCCACAAAGAGAGGCCCCTTGTGTCGGTGCCGGCGACCCCGCGCCAGAGGACCCTCTTCCACTGCGACCCCCGCTGCCCAGCGACTCAGCAAGGTGGAGCAGACCGGAAAGCCAGGGCAGCGGACAGACAGCGGGCCTCGGGCCAGCAGGGCCGCGGCAAGGAGGCGCCGTCGCCCCCCAGGCCTGGGCCTGGGCACCGCGCAGCCCTCTGAGCCCGAAGGCTCCGGCCCAGCGCTGCCCAGGGCTTTGGTGTCCTCACATCGCTCGCAGATCCATTCAGCACAAAAGAGACGACACGCGCCAGGAAATCCTGCCGGGTGGGTCAGCGCAAACCTGCCCGTTTGTCCTGTGCACAGACATCGCCAGGACTCCAGGGAGCGAGCGGAGTGCACAGGCCGCCTGGCCCAGGGACAAGCCCACCCTGCAGAGCCATGCCCCCCAGAGCCCCGCAAAGCCCCCCTGTGCCCCGAGCGCGCTCCTCGCAGCGCCAGAGAGGGCGCACCCCGCTCCCCATCACCGAACAGCGGAGGCTGGTTTGCCCGCTTCCAGAGCCCGCTGCAGGCCTTGCCTGCTCATTTAATGGAGTTTACGTGCACTGGCTGGTTTTGGACAAAGACTGGTGTAAATGAGAAGAATGAAACAGAAGCACGAATTAAATCAATCATCGCATGGCACGCGGGCCTCGGCCTCCCGCTGGCGATAGCCGAATTAGCTCTGCTTACAAACTAAAAGGCATCCTTGTACGACCTTTAAAAATCGCAGATGTTACTGTAGGGTACTTCCTGGGTGGTGACAAAGGATGTATTTTGAGTCCACTCATTGAGAAAAATCATGAAACATTAAAAAGTATGTTTTTCTCTGTCAGTGCGGTTTAAGTAAATTTGTAAAAAATATTATTTTTCTCCTGTCAAAGAGGAAGTGTTTATGGCATGAACAGAAAGGGAGGTTATTGACTCTATAAAGCATCTGCTCTACTAAGCATCAAATCATCAGATGGGTGTATTTTTTAATGAAATAATTTATAAATAAATTATCGATCAACACCTGTATTTATGTTGCAAATAAGCTCCCTGGTATAGATGCGTACACTGTGCAAATGATGGAGTCTTCAACGTGAGATGAATATTTTCCTAAATACTGAAGCAGTAAAAGGAAAAGGCAAAGTTCAGACACACTGAAAAGTAGCTAAATCGGATTATTTTGAAAGCTCTATTGTCACTTAATAAATTATACATTTTTCATATCTCCCAAGGCTCTACTGGATATAAAGATATTTGACACATTTTAGGTCCAGAAAAATAAGCAAGAAAGATGATTTATGAATAACACAGAGTTGCTTCCTCAGTGTATTTATTAGAAGTGAAGGGAAAAAATACCTTTCATCTTCCAGACTTTTCCCCAAGTCCATATGGAGAAAATATTTTAATAAAAAATACTTTTGCAAAGGTTCTTCATGGCAACAGTTCTGGTAGTGTTCATATTTTAGTAAATAAATGTAAAAATGTAATACACAAACCAGTGTGATTTTTGAATAAATAATTCTTTGTAGTGATACTACCAAGTAATTGCTACAAGAAAATTTTATAGAAATTGTCAGTTTATGTGTCAGGCATGGAAGCTATTTTCTCATTTTATTTAATTGTATGGGAAAACATTTTTCTTCAGGGTAAGTAAGCAATGACATTTTCTTATTTTATCTGCATTTGTCACTTTTTGGATTTATAAACGCATTAAGATTTTATTTTATTATGTTCTTTAAGTTTTATTTTATTTATTTATGCAGGCAAGAGCTGGGGATAGGCCAGGGGTGCAGGGGGTGAGAGGACTCATCAGAGACAGAGCGGGGAGCAGAACAGGTGGATCTACTGAAATCCACTGCTGAGGGGAGCAGTGGGGAGACAAGAGAGGTCTGCTGCACCACGGGGGTCTCCTCCCTGCCTGGGATCGAACTCAGTGCCTGCGGAGAGCTTCATAGTGCTACAACTTGAACCCCTGTGCCACTGACTCTCACTTAACAATACTCATTTAAGGTTCCTCAATGTGTTTGTGACCCTTGATTTTTACTTATATCCATATATCCATGCTATGACCATAACACAATTTATCTCTATTATAGGACACCTTGTTCACTTCCAGGTTTTGGCAATTTTGAACAGAACTGGTAAAAGCCTCTATGCCCAGGTGTTGCGTAGGTATTACTGCCGGCTCCGCTGTGTAAGCGCTGGGACTGGGACTACTGGATTGATAAGACTGCGCCTTTCTAAGGAACCGTCAAATTGTCATCCTGAGCAGCCGTCAGCGTAAGATTTACCTCTCTAAGAAACTGACAAACCGTCTTCCCAAGTGGCCGTGGCCTTTTGTCTTCTGACCATGACGAAGGACAACTGCAGCTGCTCTGCCAGCACCTGGGAATGTCGGGGTTTGTCCCGTCTCTCTCTTGCTGCATTGGTTGTTCATGCTGATGTGCGTGGGGTGTGCTCATTGCTTTGATTTGCCATTCGCTATGCACCTAAGAACAGAGCACGTCTTCCTGCCCTCTGGATACAGAGCCTCTGTCCGCTATGTGTCTGCGCATATTTTCCCCCAGTCGAGAACCACCTTTTTCATTCTCTTGACAGTTTCTTCCACAGAGCAGAAATTTAATATTAATACAGGCTAATGCATGAGTTGTTCTCACTCACCGTTGCATCTAACCCTCTCGCTCCACCCCAGGGCCATCAGGTTTTCTCCACATTTTAGAACAGAGACCCTTCTGTCTCTAATTTGTTGACAGTTTTATTTTGAATCATGAAAGGATGCTGATTTGGTCAAATTCTTTTCCAGAATCAATTAATAAGATTTTTTTCCTTTCGTCTTTTGCTGTGATGGATTGTATTAATGATGTGCAAATGCTGAGCCAGCTTTGCAGTTCACGAATAACCTTTCCTCGTGGTGGTACATGATCATTTTTATACATCATTGATTTAAAGTTGCTAATAATTTTGGAGGATTTTTTACATCTTCGTACCTGAGCTGGAGTAATATGTAGTTTCCTTTCTTGTACTATTACTAGTTTTGGTGTTAGGGTAATACTGACTCACAGAATGAACTAGAAAGTAGAAGAGAACGTAGAAAGTTAGTAACATCTGGGCCAAAGGTTTTCTTTCTTTTGGTGGGGGGGTTAATAATTATTCAATTATTTGATACAGGCCTCTTAGAATTACTCCGCTTCTCTCCCTCCCTCGCCCACCCCCACTGGCCTCGCTAGAGGTTCATCAACTATACTGACCCATTAAAAAACAGCTTTGGGTTTCATTCATTTTCTCTATTGATTTCCTGTTTTGTAATTTTAATGATTTCTGCTCCGATTTCTATCACTTACGTACTTCCTGCCTTCACTGGGCTTCAGCTTGCTCTTGCCCCTCCAGCGTCCGGGTGTGGAAGCCCAGGTTCTCGCGGGAGCGCCGTCTTCCCTGACAGCAGCCAGCCCTCCAGGGCGCGCCAAGCACCGCTCTGGCCGCAGGCACACGTGAGACAATTACACCTTTATTCCCTTTTAGTCCAAACTGCTTGTAGCCTCTCTTGGGATTCCTGGCCCGGGCATTATTTGACACGGGGCCGTCGGTCCTCCCCAGTTAGCACGAGTCCCTGGGCTCGGAGGCCGCTCGGCTTCCTCTGTCTTCCGCGGTTCAGCTTGCCGTCTGCTCTGAGCGCTGTCCACGCGACCTCTCTGTTGGGCTGGCCTGGCGTCTCAGGTCACACAGCCGAGGTACCAGGCGCGAGGCTCCTTCCACCTGCCTGAGGGCGTCAGGCCGCTCGAGGCTGCGGGTGCTGCAGGTGCCGAGGCTTCCTGCCCGCACGTGTCCTCACTCTCTTCGCTGCCGTCGTCCGCGCCCTGCGAACGCCTCAAGCGACAGCTACGCGTGCCGCCCCACTCGCACCCACGGCCACTGTCTGCTGGCCGCAGCGCGCTGACCGTGAGTGCCGGGGGCGGCTCAGTGTCCTGCGTCTCGGGGCCCCTGAGTCGGCGGCCGCGCCCCTCAGCGGCCTGCCCTTCGGCCTCAGTGCAACAGGAGGGACCGGGCTGAGCAGTCGCCTCCCTCTGTGGCCGCTCTGCCCTGGAGTGCAGGTCACCCCGGGCACTCAGGTGGCGACTTTCCCTCGCCCTCCGTTCCAACAAGACGGTGAGGAGCTGGTACTGTCCCCCAAGCGTGTCTACGCCCCGGCCCCGGGCCAGCAGCTCCCCGTCTCTGCAGCCACACTGGGCGAACGTGGCGACCTCGGCCGTCCCGCCAACTCCTCCGCCCGGCCCCTTCCTCCTCAGGGAAGCGCCGCCGTGGCTGGGCTTTTCTGTCTCCGCTGTCTCCAGACCTGGGCGGTAGTCTGCTCTGGGCTTCAGCTCTCAGAGCAGGAAGACTACTTGGTTTTCAGTTCTTCTAGCTTTTTGCTTGCCGAAGGACGGGGCGAGGGCTTCTGAGCGCTTCACATCTGAGGCGCTAAGAAGGCTCGTTCTGCTGGACTTTCTTCTCCTCCCTGCTTTTCAGGTAAGGAAGCTGAGGAACAGAAGCAGTCAGGGCTGCCTGAGGGGCTCGATGAAGGCCCATCCAGAGGCCACGCTCTCCTGACTCGGCGCTGCTGCAGCCCCCTGCCAACTTGGGGGGTGGTAGTCACGGGGACGGGGTGCCAGCGCGGTCTCGAGGGGAGCTGCACCTGCTCGAGCGCCCAGGCCACCCCACGCGCAGTGGCCGGGCTGGTTGGACCGCAGACGACTCAGGCGCAGAGCTGTGGGCGGGCCCCCTTCTCCGGGTAACGCCCCTTCTCGCGGCCCGCTGGGGAGACTGCAGCCCGGGGTGGCAGGTTTCTGTGGGCTCCTGAGCCACCGCGTGGACGTCTCCGGTGGGCAGACCTGCGTCTCTTCCCAGTTTCCCTGCACACCCGACTAGTTTGCGGAGGCTCACAGAGCCTCGAGCATCATCCCGAGGCGAGGGTCTCCGCTGCAAGACTCGCGCCGCCTCTCAGTAGGGGGCTCCGGTGGAGCGAGAGATGCTCCCTCTACCGTGGCAGCTGCCACACCCGTTGATGAGGGCCCAGTTCTACGCCCACAGTAGCTGCTCCCTGCTGGCCGCACGGAGCGGTCGTTCCAGGGGGGGCAGGGCACATTTCACTTCCCGAGAGCCCGCGGTCACCTCAATGGACAGCGAGCCCAGGCCTCCAGCAGTCCGGTCGGACCCACAGACAGCTCTGGTATTGGCCAAGGGCCAGCGGGGACCCTGAGGGTGGAAACAGATGGACAAACACAGCCTCGACTTAGCCAGGAGCTAAGAGCTGCCTGGGCGCCTGCACAAGGGACCTCTATGGCCAGCCCCTGCGGCAGCCCCAGCCGGCGGAAGGCTTCTTGCTCTCCTGTGATCTGCCACGCCGTGCCCTCCCGGGCTTCCTCCTCCGTCTGCCCCAAATCCGCACATACAAAGGCGTCCTCCCTCTCCTGTTCATTTCAGAATTCTGTGTCCCCCAATGTCAACTCCTTTAGCTTCCCTTGTGCACAGAACTGTATCATCTTTAAGCAAAAGTCTGATTTTGGGCCTCCCTGGGGTTCAGTGGGTTGAGCAATGCACTATGAAGCAAACTGCAGCCACTGCAGCACGAGTTCCATCCCTGCTGCCAGCCAGGGAGGGGACCCACATGGTGCAGCAGACCTCTCCTGCTGTGCCCGCTGCTCCCCTCAGC
>JAGFMF010011663.1:2566192-2601818 GCA_019455555.1 Galemys pyrenaicus | reverse complement strand
ACCTCTCCTGCTGTGCCCGCTGCTCCCCTCAGCAGTGTACTTCTGTTGATCTGCCTGTTCTGCTCCCGCTCTCTGTGGTGAATCCTCTCACCCCCCACAACTCTGGCCTGTACCCCAGTGCTTATATGCATAAATAAACAAATCTTTTTAAAAAATTCTGATTTTGCTTCATCCAGTGATTTCTTGTCCCAGGGTTATAGGACTTTTCAAGACATGGACAAATGATTTTAAAATTTATAAAGAGGCGCGAGGTACCAAGAACACACAAGGATCTCCTGAACAGCAGCGCTGACTAATGAATCTGGGTTACTGTCTGGATTCCCAGTGTGCTTGCTATCTCCACAGGCCAGAAGCAGCTTTTGTCATCGTGTGAAACACCCCGTCATAGGAACCCGATGACGCCTAGGGCCACTTACCTTGGGGGTCTCAGAGGACAGACAGCAGTGGAGGGCAAACCAGAGTCCCCTCTGTCCGCTCCTTGGCTCAACAGCCAGCCCCTGCACGCACGCAGGTCTCTGAGGCCAGCGGGCTGCCTGCGACCCAGGCGCTCGTGTTCTCATTTGACTTTCAACGTCAGAATTTCCCAAAGGGATTTCTCTAGTCTAGTAACAAGTGTTTTGGATCAGAAGTTGGCACAAAACATGCAAAATCAGATGAAATCATTCTCATTATTGCTCACTACAAGGATTGCTTATTATAAGACAAGACAATTCAGACTATTTTAAAATTTCTGTCATTCTGACAACTTAAGTAACCAAACTTGTATGCTCATATCCCATCAACAAGATGTCTCACCAGCTTGCCCATCAGCATTCAGAAGTATAAGAGATATTGGTAAAAGTCACCTAACTGGAAATTCCTTGGTTTGGCAGCAGAAGAGAAAGCTAGATTGCAGACATATGGAATGAGTGTTGATGAATTTACTTTAACATCTGTATAAACATATTGATGCTATTATATTCTGATTATAATTGTGTTTTGCATTTGTCAAAAGAAAAGAGATGCAAGTGTCTTATAAACTGTGATTTATAGTGTTCATGGGAAAAAGAGAAAGGAAAAGGCAATTGATTAAAAGATTAAAAGCCACAGATCACATGACTCATTCAAGAAAAATGGTTATATCTAGACACTTGACAAAATTTTTAGAACTACAACAGCCATTTAAATAACTCAATGAGGGTCTCCCTGGTGGTGCAGGGGTTAAAGTCTTAGAGCTATGAGTTTGATCCCCGGCCAGGGAGGTGACCCACATGGCACAGAAGACCTCTCCTGTCTCACCCGCTGCTCCCCTCAGCAGTGTGTTTCAGTCCATCTGCCTGTTCTGCTCCCCACTCTGTCTCTGGTGAATCATCTCACCCCCATACCTCTGGCCTGTACCCCAATTCTTATATGCATAAATAAAAAGCAATCTTTATAAATAAATAAGTTGAGACATGGATAATCAGCACCCACTTTAAGTTCATGAGCCAATACAGACCTAGAATAATTTGCTCTCTATGTATTCCACTATTTTGCACACAAACAATCTAATTCTGAAGGAAGCGATGGCCAAATAATGCACGTCAGACGTTCCAGAGGGCCCGGACAGCTAATCAATTTAGGCAGTTAGTAAACGGGACAGTGATGAACGCCAGTCGCTGGGTGTTGTGCAAGCTGGAGAATAATCTGGCTCAACGTACAGGTGGGAATTAAGGAGACAAGCCAAGTGGAAACACGGATCTGTCTGAAGCCACAGGACACTGGGATGAGAGAAGTCTGACCTTGGGCAGCCGTGGAACCCACCGGGGCCCCGCCCCCATCCGCACAGTGGGACGGCAAGGGCGATCGATCGTGTGTTTTTCTCTCCTACGCGTGTTAAGCAACCCGGGGAATCAGGGAGTCGCCTAGGACAGCGTGTGTGGGAGGACCAGCGTTAAATTCATTATAAGTAACCTGTTAAACCATAAATAGTGGTCTACTCCCACTACCTGAAGATTGATGCTCTTTGGGGAGCAATTTTTATTCTTACTGTTCGTTCTAGTTTTACCTCAGTGGTTCATAATGTGTATGTGGGGGGGGGGGCACAGGTGTACTCCGTGAGTGGGCATCTGGGTGGTGGCAGAAGACGAGCTCAGTGGCCGAGGTCAAGGGCAGGCACCCAAGACATAGCGCCCACAGGCCCCGCCTGAGAGTATCACAAGGCAAGCACAGCCTCCCTCCCCTCCTCGACTCTCCTGCCAAGAACGCATCGCTAGCACAGCCTTACTGAAGCATTCACGCTGCTGCACTGCTGCGGGAAGAAGTCTCACCTGAGTCGTCTCCCGTGGGGCTGTACTGTGTCACCGTCCTGCCCTCCAGAGCGGCGTGCACGGCGGGACACCACCCCACCCCCTCTGGTGCGTGTCAGGTCCCAAGTATTGCAAGAGACATTTACCCATCAGAGTGCTCGGATGCGCCAGGAAAGGAGAAGCAACAGGAGAAATAGAAGAGAATGTCCGTTGGAAGCAAGAAACCATTAAGGCTCTTGCACGGATTTTAAAAATAAGAGGCTACGCAGAAACCAGCGCTGGGCGTGCCCACCCGCAAAAGTGCAGTGATTACAGCTGGATTAATCCTGTTCGCAAGGAAAGACAGTGTGCGCTCAGGTGCGTTTGCATGATGTGGGGTGAGAGCAAACGACCGTCCTATCGACGCAAGGACAAACGTCTCTGTGGCCCACAAGCAGGACCTGATTATGGATTTGGTCGCTGGGTCGGTCCCGGCACCGCATTCAGCGGCCGCGGGAGGGCCAGCCCCAGCCCCGGACCCGAAACGGAGTCTCGGCAGGTGAGAGTCCGCCTCTCCCGTGAAGCCAGAACTGCGGAGGGGAATGGACAGTCGCCCCCACCGGCCACTCAGTGACCGTCGCCGCGATGCTGCATCTGCTCCTTTCAGATTCGGAGCGTGCGCGTCTTGCTTTCGGGAGGAAGAGGAAGAGGCCAAATGGCCAAATGCAAAATTGCCTTTTCAGGGCAGTGGCCTGAGGCCGTGGCCCTAAACATTTTGGTGACCAGATCAGCGCTATTTGCAAAAGCCTGGGCCTGCGTGGGGCTGGGGATGACCAGTGCGCACCAGAGAGCGCGCACGCTCGGAGCGGGCCCCCAGCCAAGGCGCCTCCAGACCCACCTCAGCGCGCTCAGCGCTCGCCCGCCCTGCCGGGGTTGCTGCAGCAATGAAGCAGCGCCCTAAGAAATCGACACCGCAATTCAAGTGTCAGGGGTTCTGATTTTTATTTGAGACCCGCATCTGAAACACGGCGTTCGCCTATTTACCACGCGTTGGGATCGGCCCTGGCTCGTATTTCACGGTCACGTTCAACTGTTGCTGCAGCTCAGCGTCCGTTTCCATGGAGACGACGAGGCATTTCCTTCAGTAGCCCAGCCCTGGACTGGTGGTCCAGTAAGGATGGTCCAAGTCCGGCGCCCAGGCGTCTTAGACCAGTGGTCAGCGCCACTTTCCCAGATCCCCAGCCCAGCCCAGGCCAACGCGGTGTCCTGCGTGAGCCTCGCCCAGCTCAGCCACGCGGGCGTGCCCTGCGGCTGGTCAGGACGCTGCGCTGTGACCTGTCTCAATCAGCGCTCCCGGGAGAACGCCCAGGCGGCTAGTCTCAGTTCCTGCGTCAGCGGCCAGCCACACACCCTGACCATGGCTGTTACATGGCCTGATTCTAACAAAGGTCACAAAAACTAGAAACCGCACTTCAAAACAATGAAAACCACAAATATACGTGGCAAATTTGCAGAAAACACATTTGACTTGGGCCTCCCTGGTGGCGCAGCAGGTTGAGCACCGCCCTGTGAAGCATCCGCAGCCACAGCAGCGTGAGTTCGATCCCCGGCAGGGAGGGAACCCAGAGGGCGCAGCAGACCTCTCCTGCCTCCCGCGCTCCCCTCAGCAGTGGGTTTCAGTGGATCCGCCTGTTCTGCTCCCAGCTCTGTGTCTGGTGAATCCTCTCACTTCCCACTATACTGACCTGTACCCCAACTCTTGTGTGCATAAATAAATCTTTAAAAAAACACATTTGACATTAGAAAAAGATAGCATGATATCAGATCAAAATGTGATTTTTCTTTGCACAAGTAAATTAAGAGCTGAAAAGTTAGTGTTGGAGACAACAAATACGTTTTTGCTGGAAATACACCTCAAAGCGCTGCGTGGCGGGTGCAGACAGCTGCTGGTCCCCAAGTGGCCTCGGCAGCCAGGTGCCCCTTACTTTTGTCTTGGCAGCGTGGAGGTTTTGTTTCCTGCTGTTTACTTACTAAGTATATAATTTGCTACCATTTCCACATGTGAAAAAGAAAATTACTTTTCTGTGAAATGACCAAAAATTCAGATCACTGTAACAGACACCTAAATAACATGGCTCTGACCAACACTTACGGTCAGAATGGAGAAGAAAATGAATGTGCTTCCTAATTTGTCAGAGAACATGGATAAAGAGGTTGTCACATTTCCATGAAAATGCTGACAATGTTAAATGCAAGTGGAAGCTTCCCCCCAAGGCAAATATTTCATATCATGGGTAAGAGGAAAATACAGCCATATTGCCATCAAAACTTCTTTCCTGAAAGAAGTTTTAGTTAAATAGTTGAGTTAAAAAAATCAGAACTATGCTTATTATGCTTGAGAGGGAGTCAGCAACTCAATGCTGAAGAGAATACCTTAAAGAGAAAAGGGACACGAGAAATGGAAGGAGAGACTGAGTGGGCAGGCATTTCATCTAAATGCAGAGGGGAGAACTAGCAGAGCCAGCATGGTGCCCTGCCCTGCCGCTGGCAACGACACACCTTTCCAAGTAAGACGCTGGAGTAATCGCACATCTGACAACGAACTCCAAGACCTGGGGAACTACAAGCCCCTCCTTTCTGGAGAGCAGTGACTGAGATGTGTAGCCTTATTTGTGAAACAATCCAGTAGCACATATGCCATGTTTTCCCTATGTAACCTGAAGGCCTGAGTTTTCAACTTCTCAGTGAAATGACCCGAAGCCATTCTGCCAGAGTTCTACCAAGCACTTAGTATGCTATTATTTACGTAATGTCGTTGGAAACTAAGGGGGAGCGCCCACTACGTGCCAGATACTGAATGCAAAGAGTGACAGATCAACAATTTCGACTCTGTGACACTAGAGAAAGATCTACTCCTAAGAGAATCATAAAAAGATATAATTATTTGCCTATTTATTCTTTCTAATTGAATCAGTTTATATGCCAGAATGTCTTTACTTTTAAAAACGCTTGTTGGACCCGCCCTGGTGGCGCAGTGGGTTAAGCAACGCACTATGAAGCAGACCGCAGCCACTGCAGCACAAGTTCGATCCCTGCTGCCGGTCAGAGGGGACCCACAGGGCACAGCAGACCTCTCCTGCTGTGCCTGCTGCTCCCCTCAGCAGTGTGTTTCTGTCAATCTCCCTGTTCTGCATTCTGCTCTGTCTGGTGGATTCTCTCACCACCACCACTCCCGCACATCTGGCCTGTACCTCAGTGCTTGTATGTATAAATAAGTAAATCTTTTAAAAAAATAAAAATCCTTGTTTACTTTTCACAATAAGGACCTCTTCGCCACGCGTGAATACCAGTCTTTCTACCACCGAAGTACCCACGGCCCACCACCCTCCACCTGCTCTCCTCCCCCCCTTTCTAGGCTCTCCTCCCACCTCCTTCCTCTGAGTGGCTCAGTACTACAGTCTACTGTCAAGGGTCATTCTTAGGTTAGCCTTTGTCTGAGTCTTTGTTTGGTTTCTCTAGAGTCCACAAATAAATGAAACCATCCAGCATTTATCTTTCTCCTTCTGGCTCACTTCACTTAGAGTAATCCTTTCCAGCTCCACCTGTGTTTCAGCAAATGGCATGAGCTTATGATTTTTGATAGCTGAGTAGTATTCCATCATGTATATATAATACACTACATTCTCTTGATCCACTCATCTGTTCTGACATTTTGGTTGTTTCCATACCTTAGCTCTTGGTTTCAAAAGAGGTATGTTTAGCTCAACCCAAATATCTCCTCAGTGAATTCACTTTAAATATATGGCAAGATAAAAGATTTCTCTAGAAGACAATAAATTTTATCTGGCAAAAGGATACCTAGAATATTTTTATAAGTTCTTCTACTATATTTTTATAGTCCATAAAATGGTATTGTTTGAAATTTTGCCTTCCAGTTGTTACTTACTAGAATATATAAAGTGGAATTTTTGTTGACTTTGCATCATTTCACTTGGTATTTAATTCACTTGGTACTTCGAAGAGCTTTTTTCAGATAACTAAGATTTCCGTTGTACATAATTATTCCCAATAAATATAGTTGTATTCAGTAATTTCCAGTATGTATGCTTTTAATAACTGTTATTGCCTATTGCCCTGGCAGGGACTCCAGCATAATGAGACATGGCTATTACAGAGACAGACATGCTGGTCCCTGCCCCAGACATCGAAGAAAGGTCTTCAGTCTTTTTAAAGTGTTGGTTAACTTTTCATTTTATATGGACACATTTTAGATGAAATTCATACCCATTCCTTGCTCATTGTGAGTCTGACTTTTGTCATGAATGAGCTAAATTTTGTCAAATGTTTTTCTTCTGAATCTATTCATATGATCATTCAATTTTTTTTCCTTTATTCCTGTTAAGGTGCTAAATTACATGAATTGATTTTTGGATGTTGGACCTTCCTTTCATGAAAGCCTATGAAACATATCAATTGCTCAAAACGTATAATCTTCTATATATTTTTGGGATGTAACTTGAACTTTAAAATGTACACCTAGGTAAGTATTGACATATATCTATACCAGTGAACTCACTGAAAGCAATACAGCAAATGTGTCCACATCACTCAGAAGAAGTCCTCAAACCCCCTGATAAATCGTCCTTCCAGATGCCCTGCTGTTTCCTCCCCAGGCGACACTGACGCATTGCATACATCACTACTTAATTCATTTGTCATTGCTGAGTAATATTCTACTGAATTAAAAAAAAATCCATGTATCTGTTCATGGACCTTTGGGGTGTTTTTAGTTTTACCATCACAAACTGTCCTTTCTGTAAAAATCACAGTTTACTTTTTAAAAGGGACTCTTTTTAGGAGAGATTTTTAGAGTAATGTTCACTTTAGAACTCTCTTTTTCAAGCACATTTGTGGTTCACAGAAATGTATACGAATGCGCTGTGTCCTCTCTGCCTCACACCTGTGTTACCCTAATAACCTGCAGAAGAGTTTTACTACACTAAAAAATGTACTACAGCCCACTGTTAATTGTTATATACAAAATAGATGTACCATAGTGTAATTCCATTTCCCCCCTCCTGGCCTTCTAGTTATTATTTTCATGGTTTTCTTCTGTTATAACTTCACAAGACACTGTCGCCATTTTTGCTTTAAAGAGTCAATTCCATGGAAACTTATATAGTAAGAGAAAAACTTTCACCTTGAAACCAATTCAGGTATGCTATCATTTCTGCCTAGAGGATTTCTTTATGTTTTCTTATAGTGCAGGCATTCTGGTGATGAATGCTTTTCACTTTGTGAATTTCTGAAAAAGTCTATTTCACTTTTGTTTCTGAAAGATATCTTGCTGGATATAGCATTTAGAGTTTTATTTTTATTTATTTATTTTTTTTTTTTAGTAACTGAAAACGCTGCCCTACTCTCTTCTAGCTTATTGTGTGCCAGGGGAAATATACTAATCACCAGAGATACATTCCCCTACTCGTCACATGCCTTCTCTGTGATGCCTGCCTTGAAGATTTTTCTCTTGTTCACTAATTTAACATAATCTGACGACTTGTACCTTGGTGTTATTCGGATACTTGGCTTAGGATTTTATCAGATTTACAAATTTTTCAGCTCCTATTTCCTCCAATGTTTCCTCCTTTCCTCTCTCCCTTCTACACTCAAAGACTCCAATTTCTCACATATTAAGGTGCCTGAGATGTTCTGCCGGTTATGATTACCTGACTTATTTCTAGTCTTTTCTCTTGACGTTTCCTTTTAGATAGATTTTATTGCTCTGTCTTCAAGACCACTAATCTTTTCTCTGAAACATATAATTTCTCTTTAATCTCTTTTAAAGTTATCTTTTTAAATCTAATACATTGTAGTTTTCATCTCCAGAAGCTTAATGTATGCCTGTATACCTTTTTTATCTTTACATAACTTATTAATCTTCTCTACTTTTTGAACACATGGACATAATTTCAATAGCCATTTAAACATCTGCTAATTATATAATTTGTGACGTCTTGGGTTGGGTTTGACATTTTTTTTTTCATTATGGGTTTTATATGTTTCCTTGCTTTTTTTGTACCTTTGATATTGATTGGATTTCAAAAAGGTCAATTTTATTTGGGGGTTCTGGATATTTTCTCATGCCTATAAATATTTTTGAGGTCTATCCTGAGGAATCTTTAAGTTACTTGGAAATAAGTTGATGCTGGTGTTAAAACAGTAACATCTGGTCTTAAGTTATTTTTTCTTCTACTGAGGCAAAACTCTTCTGAGCAATTTGCCGATTTCTCATGATCTACATTTCCCAGGCTGACTGGTGGGAACAGGAGATATTTTCAGCCTCTTGCACTTGAATGCTTGTTTCCCTTAATCCTTTCAGGCCGTCCTCTCCCTGGGTTGGGCGGTGCCTCGGATCTTGTGCCACCCACATAGCTGTGGCCAGAGCAGCCCTGTGCCCAACTCCACAGCTCTCCCGTGAGGATCTCCCGCCTCTGCTCCATTCTTCCGCAAATCCTCACCATTCTGGCCGCTGAAGACGCCCATCTCTGTCTTCTCCACTCAGATGCGAGGCACTGCCAGGAACCCGCTCCCCCTGCACTGAATCCCACTCGTCCTTTCTAGGCAGTAAGTCGGGGCCCTGTGGTGCTCACGGCCTTCGTTCCCCGTCACGTAGGAGTCTCTGACCTTCACTGCATGCTATCCGAGCTTCAGAAACGAGTGTTTAATGTGTTGTTCCTTTTTAGCTGCTTCAGGTGAAGGATGAATCCTTTAATCATTATTCCATCTGGATCAGAAGCAGAAGTCCCCTTTGGCTGTGTTTCTCCTCGAGTGCATTTTGTTGTCTACCTAAAATATTAGCCATATCATCTTAGTTTTCTGTCTTACAAGCATCAAGTTGTATGTAATAATCAAGATGGATTTTTGCCAAATTTATTCCATAATCACAGATGTAGTGTAATCTTCCTCCATGATATTAAACATGATTGAATTTGTATAAATATTCTCTCTATATATTCGAGGAAAGTATGTAAGTTTTTATGTGTAGGTTAGGTGGATGTATCATTAGCGTAGCAACCATGGGGGCTATCTCGCTTGGTGATTCTTTGTTACTAATGCCCCCCCTTTCATACTTAACCATGACAGTTAAACTATGTCACATGACATGTATTTTCTGGCTGCTTAGTCAAACTGGATCTATCCCGAGGAGTCTTCTGCATCCTACCTGTAACATGATATGCAAAACAACCACACACACCTTTGCACACTGTGGCGCTATGCCATTAGCTGTCAACAGGCCTAAGATCTTGAAATTCCTTAGGAATGTTCTGTCACATATTGTTAAGAATGATCTGCTTCTGAGCTGATCGATTGCTTAGGTTTTCGATCCCAGATGCTCTAATGGTGCCCATTAGAGTGTGTGCAATGTCTCTTTAACCCACGTCAACCTGACTTCTGTCTCCAATTATACCTTTGAAACTACTCTTGTCAAAATCACAAATAAAAGGGAGACTGTCAAACCCACTGGAATCTCCCCTCTTGTCACATTTAATCTCATAGTAACATTTGATATAATTAATTACTGATTTCTTCCTGCAACACCTCTTTACTTCCCTATCATTTCTCTTCTATTACAAATTCTGGCTTCTTTCATTCTGTTACTGTTAGTAGTAGCATAAATAGGCTTCATTTTTTAGATCAGCTATAGTTTAGACAAAGAAAGGATAGCTCATGTGTAGAAACCCCACATAACCCCCCCACATACACACACACAGAGTTCACCGGTCATTGTCACTTTGCATTGCTGTGGTGTATTTGTTCCGGTCAACGCAACAATACTGATGTGTTACTATATATCACTGACACGCGGGTCCCCTCTACCCAGAGTGCAGGTGTAGATACAGGGTTTTGACAAGTGTGCAATGCCCCGTAGCCACCATTACAGTATTGTACAGAATGGACTCGCTGTGCTCCACCCCTGTGCTCTACCTACTCATCCCTCCCTTCTACAGTCCCTTTTATTGTCTCCAAAGTTGTATCTTTTCCAGAATGTCATATAGTTGAAGTCCTATGATAACAGCCTTTTCAGATTAATGCCTGCCAAGGTGCTAGTTAAAGAAACTTGGAAATCCTATCTGGCTTTCTCTCTCCCTCACCACATAAAATGCATGGTGAGTTCCATCAAGAATACCTCCAAAATATTCATCAGGCCTCTCTACTTAGGCCATTTTCTACCAAATCGCCAGCATATCACACACTACCCAACACTGTTGCAGTCTCCAAAGCCCGCTAGTTTACACTTGACTGTCTCTCTGACACACCCTCCACTGAGGATCCAGAACAATCTTTCAAAAATGAAAAACAGGTTTTTTTCCTTCTCCTGCTCAGATATTTATATGCCCCTCCCCACTTGCACCCAGAATAAATGTGGGGTCCGCCGCATGCTGCAGCCTCACAGAGCCCCTCATGCCCTCCCCGTTATCCAACATCTGTCCCTCTGGGCCACGTCTGTCCGTCTGCTTTCCTTTCTCCCAAGGTCAGTCTTTTTTCTGCTAGGGGCCTCAGGTTGATTGCTCTGCCTGGAATGCATCCCCCCCACCCCTCCCCTTCACAGAGATTACTCCTTTGGAGAAGACTCATTAATTTTTCTGCTATTTCCTCTAATGGAACTATGTACTATTCCTTGATAGCATTTACCACATTTTTCAAAATTTTAATTAGCTGATTCTAGGACTACAGGCGTCTGGCACATTTGACTATTTCTGAAGGAAATACCTCCTCCCAAAGCCATCTTTTCGTCTCTGTCTCCCTCGCCCTGTTTCCTTTTTTCACGGACAATCCGTTACCGCGTCATCTCCATGAAAGGAGGTGGTTCATGTCCTCCGCCCCACCTAGGGAAGGGCGGAGTTGAGCGGTAGGGAGAGATGGAGACTTACAGGACACCTGGAGGAGGCACACAGAGCAGAGAGACGCGTGGAGCAGGACCTGATGATTCTCGGCTTTGGACCTGCTCCAGGGATTTGGCGGAATGGAAGGAGACGCATGGACTTGAGACGCGTGGAATGGCAGGGACGAAGGGCCGTGGAGGCTGACAACAGCAGCCGTCACCATGACTTGTACAGGACTTAGCTCTTTTCACCCAGCCCAGCCTGGCGCCTTCTGCCCCATTTCCATAGGCCCCGCCAGGAGGTGCCTCCGGCTGGGGGCAGGCTTTAGACCTCAGTGGTCCTGCTTGGGCCAACCCTGTCTGACTGGGCATGTACACGAGGGGACGGGTAACCGGGTATTCCACTGGGAACTACATCCTTTCTCTTCCCCCTGTGCACACTAATCCCATTAAAGTGCTTTTACACTACGTGTGCTCTGTCTTTATGCGGCGCATGGAAGAAGCCACTCAGAGCAAGCGAGCCTGGGGCCTTGGGGCGCCCTCAGTCTGCATGCTGACAAATCCCTCTGGCTCTTCCTCTGTGCCCTCTGCATATACGCAAACCTACGTGTGCGCATGTGTGTATTAGCACTGGTCTTTGCGATCAGTGCTTTTAACTCTGCATCGTCACAGCCAACTTTGCTGTGTTCCCCTTTATGCCTTCTACACACATGTAAAGTATGTCGTCCACAGATAACTCCACCAGCTTGAGAAGCCGTGCTGAGCAGGCGCCCAAGGGGAAGTCACATCAGCTAGTAATTAAGTGAAGGGAGCGAGGAAGGAGATGTTGCTGGGAAAGGAAGCCTCAGAATATTCACAGGGGCGGCAAGTGGTTGCTCCTTGGGGATGGGAGTCACAGACTGGGTCGAATCAAGGGCACTGAGCGGAGAGTTAAGACAGAAACTGAGGGTATGTGGGAGAGATACAGAACAGAAGTCAAGTCGTGTGAAAAGTCAGCTTAACTGGTCCCAACCGGTCACTGCCCATTCAGTCATGGTTGTCGCATGGCATGGCGGACGCAGCAAAATATACCGCGTGAAATGGGAAACACGAAGGAAACTCGGTCAGTGAAAGTCCTTC
Organism: Galemys pyrenaicus; assembly: GCA_019455555.1. Lineage (NCBI taxonomy): Eukaryota > Metazoa > Chordata > Mammalia > Eulipotyphla > Talpidae > Galemys > Galemys pyrenaicus. Next base: position 2,589,569 of record JAGFMF010011663.1, on the reverse strand, counting down.
AAGATTAAAAAATTATGAAAGAAAACTGTAGCCTCCTGCTAAAACTCAGCATGCTACATCCCATATCTGCAGCGATGGTGCAAGGCAAAGATGACGCAATTACCCCTGCCCCACACCAGTGTGGCTGCCATAAAGAAGTCACATAGAATAAATTTGCTTTCCATGAAAATTAACCGGAAGAAAATGCTGCACGTTATGTACAGAGCCAATTCATAATTTATTTCATGTGGAAACGCACATGAAAAGAATGACTGAAAAGATTCATTTCCTTTCCTTTCAACTTCTGGTTGACAAAAGGGTTATATTCAGGGTCGGAAACCTAAATAACCAGCTTCGGTCACCTGGTGGGTGGGGTATCGAGAGGCGTCAGCCGATGATCCCAGTGGGTGGTATTTCCCACTCATTTACTGAGCCTTAACGAGCATCACGTGTTCAACGTTCCTCAGGTCGGCCCACTTCTCTGCACCGAGCTTGACAGAAGCCACTCAAGGACGCGTGGGTGGCGATCGGGCCAGGCCAACGTCACCCCCACCCACTGACCAGCATCTCTCAGCCACAGTGACCCCTCTAAAGTGAAAAGCTAATCATCTCACTCCCCCCTTAAAATCTTTAAACTGCTCTCTCTCTGTTGCCCTTGGACTATAGTTCAAATTGCCTGGGGTGGCATGAACATCCTTTGGACACCTGCCTCCTCTCTTCTCTGGCTCATCCCTCATTTCTCACCTTCTGCTCCACTCGACCTGCTCGGCCACCAACAGGTATACACATCTATTGTCTCCTCTGCCAAACGAACACATCTGCTTTCCCTTCCCTGGAGTACTGGTCGCTAATCCTTCGGGATTCTGAATGGACGGAAGGTGCCCTGAGAACACAGACCGGCCCTGGCCCTGCTCTGTGTGCCCAAGCCCTTGTCGTCGGGCTGTCTGGTCCTGAGTCAGGGTCAAAGGGTGACTTGCACTCGGCAGATTCCGCAGAGTCTACAGGGTGCAGACAAGTCTGCTTTAAATCTGTGCAAATGCTTCGCTCTCTTAACTGCTACACCTGGGGGTGTCTCAGAGCGTTTTACACAGTGTTCAAAGTATAATCACTTACGAAGGGAAACAGATTGCTGTTTACCAAAATCTCCTTTTTCTTTCCTTTTCAGAGAATGATTTGCGTATGCAGAAAAACCCATGGATATTCACCAAAACATCTAATTTTCTAAAATGTCATCAGGAAAATAACGAGGAAGGCTGTGTTGGGGCTGAAAGAGTAACTGGTAGATCAGATACACGTTCATTACCCAACTGGGGATTAACTGTCCTGCCCCTGCTGCATGCTCTGGGATAATTACTGAACCACTCTTCTTGAAAATTCCTTCCTATAATCAAATTCTATAATGTGATAAATTCAGGGTATGTCTAGAAAGCACAGGTATTCCTTTTATAATATTTTTAAGTTTGCAGAACATCTGTAGGAGCAGAGTTCCTCTAGAAAGACCTGGAAGATAGAAAGGGTTTTGTTTCAATTTCCCAAATCAGACTGAGACTGTGGGGCTCACACAACAGGAGAACGCAGCCCAGTCAGCTTCCAGCAAAGGTTTTCCTTCTGCGCATGCTTTTTGCTGGTCTTCAATCATTAGTTTCATCATTTAAACACTGTCTCTTCTCAGAATACCAAACTTGTGAAAAGACATAATTGGGAAATTCTGTTCCTTCAAACGTTTGAAGCCCTTGGGCTTCCTGAATTTTAACCACTGAAGGAAAATGGCCCCAGTTGGTTGTGCCAGCAGAGCTGGCTTGGTCGGGATTTATGCGAACCCCCCATGCTCCTCGCGGTTCAAAGATGGGGGTGATGGGCAGGGCTGAGCCATGTGGGGAAGAGGTAGGCAAGTGCTGGCTTTGATGAAGGTGAAGCCCGTTGGAAAGACATGGCTTGAACAGGTGGCCAAGTGTGGTCTCTGTTAATCAGCTAACCCAAAGGCCCCTTCTATGACTCGCCGAGTCTCCATCCTTGGGTGTGTGTCTTGCTGAGACTCATTCCACGAGCCTGAATCAAATTTGATGCAAGCGGTTGTAGGGAGCTGCCCTTTTAAGAAATGGTACTAGTAAGTGGGTGCTGTTTTAAGATACTTAAATTGAGGGCAGTTGTGATGTGTACAGTGACAGCTGGTACACTGCATTATGTTTACCCTTCAATTATTGTCAGAAACTAGAAAGTTCCAAATTCCCTTGTCCTCCCCTACTCTTAAGGGGGCGGGAAGCAACCACAGCACAAAGGAAGCAACCACAAAGGAAGGAAGAAGGAAAGGAGCCGAATTCTTACAGCCCACGGGAAGACATTCCTACAGGACAGCCACAGGTAAGTCAGGTACATGCAGCGGCCATTAACGCACTAACCCCACCCAAGAGAGAATCATTATTTTAATGAAAGTCAAATCGCCCGAATTCCTATGCAGAAGTTTCATCTGACATTCAGAAGTGTCTGAGAACGTAGGAAGAAAGTCTTAGTTTCTTTGCCAGGAATATCTTTCCCAGAAGTACAAAGACAAAACAAGGAACTTTCTTTTCCATGAACTGCCATCACATGGAAGGAGGAGACATCGAGCCGCACACCCAGTGTCAACCACAACAGTACCTCATTGAGCATTTTCTGAGTGAAAAGTGCTCTGCTAGGAGTCTGCCACGTTTTCTGGCATTTGTCCTTCACTTTCACACAACGGAGCCTTAGGATGATGTGAAGAGGGAGTTATAATCCCTACACGTGAAAAGAAACCAAGTCTCGACAGTTTTCCAGTAAACCCAAGACCGCTAAGGTGGCAAGTGCAAGAACGGGCGTTGAGTCACATGTGCTTCGAGCACAAGTCCAGGCTCTCCCTCCCCGCACTAGGTACCGGCATTTCAAGCTACACACGTGCACAACCTGCACAAGCTCTTATTACAGGGGGTGTGCGTGCTTCTATGCCGGGTCCTCCAGGAGAACAAACATGAGAAGTGTCTCTGTTGGTTTAAGAGACAAGGCTGGGGCCTCCCTGGTGGCGCAAGGGGTAAAGCACCACACTACGAAGCATCCGCAGCACAGCAGTGCGTGTTCGATCTCCGGCCAGGGAGGGACCCACATGGCGCAGCAGCCCTCTGTCTCCCTCTGCTCTCCTCAGCAGTGGGTTTCAGTGGATCTGCCCTTTCTGTTCCCTGCTCTGTCTATGGTGAACCCTCTTACCTTCCACAGTCTGCACCCCAGATCTTGTGTGCATAAATAAACGAGAGAGAGAGAGAGAGAGAGAGAGAGAGAGAGAGAGAGAGAGAGAGAAGGCTGCTTTGAGAAAGCAAGATGTGGGTGAGATCCGACTTGTGCTGGAGACTGCACCCCTTCCCTGAACCCGTCTCCAGTCGCTGCTGCGTGAAGCCCACTGTGTTGCTCCTGCCGCTCTCCCACTGCACACTCTGACCTCGCCGTTCACCTGCTACACGCACATGCTCACCACAAGTGACTCCCTTTCTCTTCCAGCTCCTTCCTCGCTGCAGCATGCCCGTCACTTCCTTTTCTACAATTGTCTGAATAAACAACCTGCCAGTTACTAGACCAACTCACACTGGTCTCCTGCCTTGCCCTTCTCTTCCAAAGGCAGCACACGGACTGCTGACGGAGAGATGGTGCCAGAGGCCAGCGACCCACATCTTCTGAGTGGAACAGCAGTCACAGTTTGCCAAAGACACGCGAAGGTGGTTTTGCTGTATGTCGTGACAGAGCTGCCACTTCTGACGCCGTATGTCAAGACGTCCGTCCAAACGGACGCTCAACACAAATTGAATGAAGCAACAAAAATAAAGGTAGAGAAACAAGCAATTTCCCTTGATAGAAGTCGTCAGGTTGCGTCCAACCAGAGGATGAACTGAATTATCTGAGGCCGGAGCCCTGTGACCCAGACACGCGCAGAATGGGTGAGGCCCGGTAGGCGCCTTCTCAGCGAAAATCCCTCCAAGACCAAAAGGCGCAGGCTCTTAGAGTGAATCATTGCTCTTTCCTGACATTATTAGCTGGTAGTGAAATTAGAAATTAGATTTCAATAAAAATAGAAGTGTAAAACTCTCCTCTGGCATCTTTATATCTTAAGAATTTAAAGTATTTTAATATTTCTAACTGCTACATAAATTACTTCCATGTCCTATGCGCTACCTGAGTTTTTGCTGATGACTCCAGATAGAATTTTCTAGAATTCCTTAACTTTGAATTCCATTTTTAAAACACAGATGTTAAAATTCAAAAGATCTAGTACTTCCCACTCAAAGCAAATCCTATTTAGAAGTAGGGGCAGATTATGCTCAAGACCCAAAATCAGGTGTGAACATTAACAGAGATATAAGGTGCATGTTTGAGGTAGAGAAGCTCTTTTTATACAGAACTGTCTTGCCTTCTAACAGCTGCAGAAAATAGTTTTCCATAAAGGCCTTCTAAACAAGTGTACATAAACAACTTAAATAGATATAGACAAACTTGACCTCCGGAACTGGGCTGCAGAGGCTTCAGACAAGAGCCAGCACTTTGTCCAAGTCGAAAACAACAGAGTCTTTCTGATTTTCTTTTCTTACATAAGAGAAATAAATGTCACTAGGGCTTTGGCATCAGACACTGAGATTCACTCACTGACTCTGTACCTCTTCCCTATTAGAAAGAGGCATAAATCTTCACCCCAGTCTGCGGGACACTGTAAAAATGTCAGTTATCGATGATATGCCCGGATGAAAGCCAAGTCATTTGAAAAACAATTTGTTAGGGGAAATTAAGCCAATTATTGATTATCCAAGGTAATACAGAACAGGGGGAATGTCAATTATCAGACTAACCTACCGTTTTGCGGATTTGGTGAAAATGTTCACTTTCGAGGAACTGTTCAACAAGCTTCCTTTACACGTATATTTTCAGCCCTCGTGTGTTTTTATTATAAATAAATGCTATTTCTCACATAACAGACATGCAAACATTCTAGTAACACCACAATTACTTAAGGAAATAAAAGTTAGGGAAACATATCTGGAAAAAGCATTTTCATATAAGCATTCATAAAATTTAATCTGGAAAAAAAACACAAAAGCTCTCAGCCAATTTAGACTATCTCAGATAAGGAAACCGGAAAACCTTACTTTTTAAGTGTTGAACTGAGTTTTAGGTCATCCATGTTTTATAGCATAATAAATCTGTCTTTAATAAATGTTATCATCTCTAGTTTAATCCTTACGAGTCCTTTAGCAATCCCATATATTAACAGTATTATATGACTTTCTGCAATTCAGGTGAAAAGCCACCAAGTGTTTAAAGGGGAAAGAACAGGTAAGGCAGACTTTGTATTCACTTTCCTTTTTCCTTCTTAGAGGTATTTGAGTCACACTGTAATTACAAAAACAAATTCAAGGGGGGCCTTGGGTGAGCAGTTACCTAGATGGTTCCTTGGCCAGGGGAGGACGTCATGTGTTTTCTCACAAAACAGTAAGAAGGTTGGGGAGTTTGTGATTGGTTATACTGCATTTTTTCTCAGCTTCATTCCCCCCTTACTGCTGAACAATGTTCACGGATTTCTAAATGCTCTAGATGCATGGGACAAATCATTTGTGCATGTACATGCGTGTCATACTTGCTTGGTGTGTGTGTGAGTATACAGAGGTGCATAAGATGTATTTGCCATTTCGATACATGAATATCTTCTTGCCCATAGGAAATTATGCTATTTCGATAGCTAGTTTCTGTACTCTCATTCATGCCATCCCAGTTTCTTACTATTACTTCCAATAGGTTGATGGTCACTTATTTTTAAACAGCACCATTCAACCAGCACCAGGTGCAGAAGAGGCAGATGTGAGTAAGTGTGGAGCTGCTGGAAAACATCAGGCTAACTATTCTAGAATACGCGAAGAACCTGTTTTACAGCTAACTTCTTTCTCCTAAGGAAGGCCAAGGGAGTATTTAATGAATGTACACACTCGCCAGGCCTGTCTCTACTCAAGGACCAGAGATGATGAGGACCATTCAGACGACGGGAGGCTCCAACCTCGTCCTTGATCAGGTGGCCGGAGGGCCAGGGGAGCATGTGGCCATGTTGGTGCCTCCACCGTAGCCGGCAGCTTGGGATCTGCTTTATCTAATACTGTCAGGGCGCAGAACATGGCACCGGCCCGTAGGCACAACACGATTGAATGCCAAGCCCGGGTCCTTCGTCCTACAGGGATGAGCCTGACATACTGAGACAACGTCACCCTCTCCCACTGAAGCTTTGCCGGGCTCTGCTCTGCAGAGACGTGCAGACAACGGGCATACGCCGGTGACAAAAGGAACACGCCCGGCCCCGTGGTCTTGTGGGAGCAACACAACGCTAAACTAGTGACGAGCCGGTGGCCGTGGATGAACTTCCCACGCTCAGGCACACAGCCCACCTCCCCGGCTTAGCTAAGGATGGCGGAAGCGAATCCGCCCTTGGAGGAAGTCACTGCGGAAATCCTTGCCTTTCTCTTACACGACCAGCTCTTCCTCCTCAGAGAGCACCTGCAGCGCGCACACCTGGATGCCCTCACGTTTCCTAGGAGTTTGCCTCGATGCCGAGTCTGCAGCGTCCCCACCCTGGCACAGCAGAAGCCCTGTGCGTGGTGTCTCCTCTCAGGGTTTGCGCTGCCTCCCCTCATAGGGCTGCCGCCGGGCCGCATCTTCTGAGGGGGGAAGAAGGCCCCAGTCTCCTAGGCCCAGCGGTCCGCTCTCAGCCTCAGCTCACGCCAGGCAGCAGGAGCTCAACTGCTGTGCTGCCAGACCGTCTTCACTGGACTTGAGGACGCCAGAGCCCCGTCTCCTGCTGCTCGCCGGTCTCCCAGCCTGCGTCTGCCAACGCTTCTCTCTCTGCCTGAGTGTCTCCCGTGTACCTGCTACCTGATTGGGCCATCAGAGGAGCCTGGGTTTAATCCTGGAGTACCTTTTCTCTGCTCTTCCACTCACTCCTTTCGGTGTCTCATGGCTAAAACAGCAGTTGGCAAGCAGCTCCCAAATCTATAGCTTTTTTGTTTTGCAGTCACACTGGTTCACAAGACCATATGTCTTAGGATTGCAGGTTTCGTGCCTCATCAAATGTATGTCACTGCATCACACCACCGACGAAGCGTCAACACCTCTCCACCGCGGAGAATTCACCCAGCATGGGGCTCCCTCCTCGCTAACTAAGTCTCCACTCTGTCTCCCCTCCAAGCTGACCCTTGTTGATGTAAACGGCAATGTTTCATCTTTTTAATTTCTGTAGCTCAGTAGGACTCCGTTGTGTATTCAGACCACACCCTTTAGCCATTCATCTGTCTAGGGTGGGTCTAGGCTATTGACGTCCATAACCGGACTGTTCTGATCAGTGCTGTGGTGAATACAGGAGCGTGTGTAGCTATTTGAACTAGCTTTCTCTGTTATTTAGATACTGAAGAACTGCTGCACTTCAGGGCAGATCTATCTGTTTTCAGAGACAGACCCCATAGTGCGTTCTCTAGGCTGGATGTGTTTACAGTCCTGCCAACAGAGCACGAGACTCCTCTCTCCGCACATCTGCACCAGTGCTCATTTCTGGTCCTCTGGAGGATGGCGTTCTCACCGCTGTGAAGTGCTGTGGGTCGGATTTGCACTTCCTTGACCACAGATGATGATGAGCTCTACTCCACGTACCTGCTTGTCATCTGCGTGTCTTCAATGGAGAAGGATCTATCCATTTTTTGATTGGTTTGTTTTGTTGCTGAATTATATGAGTTTCGAATAAACCCTGGGCATTTATCTCTTGTTGGATGTACGATGTATACAAGTATCTTCTCCCACTCCGTGGGCATTCTTTGTTGCAGTGGAAGTTTCTTTCATCGTGCAGAACCGGTTCAGTGTGCTGTCTTACATTGTTTCTCAAGGTGTTGGACTCAAATTCCCAACGACAACCATGAGACCAGTGTTGTGAAATGTATTGCCTTTGTTTTCTTTTTCTATTTTATAGTTTCGCAACTTACATCCAAGTCTTTAACCCATCTGGAATTATTTTTGTGTGGTGGGAGACAGGAGTCTAGTTCATTCTCTTGCATGTGCCTATCTGGTTTTCACAAACCTTTGCGTGGAACAGACGGTCCTTATTCCATTTTATGTTCTTTATTCCCTTTTCATAGATTAACTGCACTTATGAGTGTGTTTTTATTTCTGGGCTCTTGATAATATGTTTCTGTGTGTCTATTTTTATTCCAATACCATACCATTTTGATTTCTGTAACTTTGTAGTACAGTTTGAAGTCTGAGAACATATTATCTCCATTCCTTTTCACTGGGATTGTTTCAGTTATTCATAGATTTTTGTGATTCCATACAAATATCAAAAATAATTATGCTATTTCCTTGACATGAGTTTTAATAAGGATTTCATTAAATTTGTATCTTGCTTTGGGTAAGATGGCTATTCTAAAGTGACTTATTCTCCCACCCCATGAACAAGGGTTATCTTTCAATTTCCTTTTGTTTCTATTTCTTTTAACTGTGTATACTATTTTACCTCCTTTGTTAAGTTTGTTCTTACTTAGGTGCTTCATTTTCTTGATGCTCAGTAAATGACTTGTTTTCTTTCTCTTCTAGTTTGTTGTTTATGCATAAGAAAGCAAGAGATCTTTGTATAAGGATTCTTAGCCTATCACTTCACTGTGCATATTCTTTGTTTCTAATAGCTTTTTAGTGGAGTCTTGGGTGTTCTGTGCTATCATGCCATCTGTAAAAAATGATAGATTTAGCTTCTTTTCCAATTTGGATTCATTTTATTTCTTTTCCTAGCCTAATTGCTTTGACTAGACTTTCCAATACTATATTGAATAATAATGATGAGAGCAGACATCTTTGTCTTGTACCTGACCTTAGAGGAAAGCTTTCAGCTTTTCACCACTGATTATGCTGTTGGCTATGGGTTAGTTATTTATAGTTTATAGGCTGTATTATGTTGAAGTATGTTCTTTTCATCACCATACTATTAAGTTTTTCTAATCAACATGGAAACTGGATCTTGTCAAATGCTTTCTCTGCATTTATTTATATGATCATATGACTTTTATCTTTACTCTTATTGATACAGTGAATCGCATTAGTTGATTTATGCAACCATCATTGCATCTCTGAATAAATTCCACTTGGCCTTGCTGTATGATTCTTTTAATACACTGCTGAATGAGGTTTGGTAAGGTTCTGTTGAGAACATTTGCATCCATGTCCATATGGGGTGCTGACCTGTTTCCTTTTTGATGTCTTGCCTGCTTATAATGAAAGTAAAATGCTGGCCCCATCGGCTATTTCCTCTTATTCAATTTCCAAATCCATATCTTTTGTCCTAATCTCATCTCTCTCCAATTTCAGTAAATTCATTTACCTCCTTGTATCTCTACTCAGCTGTAAAATAAACACATCCATAACTGAACTTCTAATAAAACTGATCTACTCAGCTATCTCCAACACAAGGGTGACTCCATTCTTCACACTGTGCAGGTTGAAAAGTCAGCCATCATTCTAACCCTCTTTTTCTTAGCCCCACTATTGATTTATCTGGAAATCATGGAGACATGTGCTTCAAAATAAATCAAAACTTCTAACCACCTCTTGCCATTTCCACTGCGAAGTCCTGTCTGATCCATCATGTCTTGTCTGGACTCTTACAACTGTCTTATAAGAGGTTTCCCAGACTCTAGTATTACTACCCCGTCCCATTTATTTTTATCCATAAACTTTCAACACCTCCCCATTTCAGCCAGACAGAAGCCAAACTCCTCATCGAAATTTATCAGACCCTCTGTGACCTAGTTCTTAAATGATGTTTTCTTGACCTTTCAATCTCATCTCCTACTACCCTCTCCCCATCACTCTTCTCAGACATACTGCCCCCCCTGCTGTCCCTGGAACATATCAGATGCACGCTCACCTACTGACCTTTGCCCTGGATGCACCTATACATGGAATGCTCATCTCCTATCGCTCACCTGCTAACGCTCTCACAATGTCATTTCCTCCTTGAGACTACCTGAGTTGCTTCAAAGATTGCAAATAGAACATTTTCTCTCTCTTATCCTGCATACAAACCCCACCCCCAAAAAACACAGCCGCCCTTTTAAAACATATTTGCCGCTGTGCCTCCTTCCTAGAATGCAGGTCGCATCGTCAGATTTGAGTTTTCCAATAATCACTGGCGGCTGCCCCTGCTCTGTGTCCTCTCGGCAGGGGACATGGGACTTCCGCAATCTTGGGTCGGAAGGAGACATTCGATGTTCCTGAGTTTTTGTTTATTATTCAGCCCTTGATTTTATTTCCAATTATCTTGCAGAAAAATCCAATCCAATAAAGCTGGGTGATTCACTTAATTTTTTATTTGATAGGATAATCTATTCAGATAATAACTTTGTTGGCGTTTCGTGTGTGTGTGTGTGTGATTTATTTTGCTTGGCTATGAGGGATTCAAAACTATGTGAAAGTATTTTCTCAGCCCATCTACCCCTCCTCAGTCCCCACTGCCCAAGTGGGCGATCATGGCAGACGACAAGAACTTGGGTCCCTTAAAGTCTCGGTGAACAGTGCGAAGGTGCCCATCTCAATAGGGCATTCAAGGGCTAGTAAAGGGGAGCTGGGTAGGAAGGAAGAACAGAGTAGCAGAGTGAAAGGTTGAGAACACTAAAGGCAAATATGCCACCTTGGCACGATATCAAAGAGGAACTTTCGGGGCCTCCCTAGCGGCACAAGGGGCTGAGTGCACGGTGGGGTTTCTGCAGCCACTGCAGTGTGAGTTCGATCTGTGGTCAGGGAGCTGACCCACAGGGCACAGCAGACCTATCTCTCCACTGCTGCCCTCAGCACTGTGTTTCAGTGGATCTGCCTGTTCTGCTCCCCGCTCTGTCTCTGGTGGATCCTTTCACTCCCCATCCCCACCTCTGGCATGCACCCCAGCTCTTGTATGCATAAATAAATAAAATCTTAAAAAAAAAAAAAACTTTGTAGGTCAAAGCCATTGACTCATGAGTTGGAATTGCCACTTCTTACCCCTGTGACTTCTGGCAAGACGTGCGCCATCCTGAGTCCTAATTCCCTGGAAATGAAACAGGATGATATTGCCCATCGCACAGAGTTGTCTTCATAGCATGAAATGAGATTACAATGTGGAGGCATCTTGTTATTGCCGGCATTTGATAGGCACTAATAAGTGCTAATTCTTCTTATTATTGTCTTTATTACCGATTTTCTCAGGAGCAGTCGGAGGCGGTAATGTGACTCGGTGCTCTTCAGTCATTTCTACTAGTTATCGTTACTGCGAACAAGCCACTACAGAATCTCCCTGGTGTGCAACTCTCTGCTTTTATTTCTTGCTCACAGGAGGGCAGGCTGGATGGGGTGTGGCTACTCTACACTGTGGGGTCATGGGGGCTGGGTGGTGACACGGGTGCGCTCCGTGGCTTTGCTCCAGAGCTGACCGCCCGTCACACCAGCAGGCCCGCAGGACCTGCTGTGTCGTGGCGATGGGGGTGTGGGGGGCGGCGCCACTCGCCTGTGCAAGGGGACCTCCAACTAGGTCGGCAGTAGGACCGCTGACGTCCTGCTGGCTAAAGTAAGCTGATGGCCTGGCCAAAGACAGGGGACAGGGGCATATGCTGAGCCCTTTGAGGAAAAGCTGAAAAGTTATATGGCAAAGCATATCAGAATGGGTGGAGAGTGGAGAAATTAGGGCCCAATAATTCAACTTTCAACAGTCTCCTAGGCGCAACGTAAGACAGACAGAGGTGAGACCCTGCTCTCTTAGACACACACTCATAGGCAAAATGGAATCCCCATGTTAGCTACAAACATCAAATGAGCAATATGCTTGAGTTGTCATTAGAATTATGGAAACAGTTCACGGCATAGAAGCAAGATTTAATGCAATTAGAAAAACAAAACACAGGCATACCTCTATTGCTAGAATTATTTTTGTGGAATATAAAAGAAAACATAAACAAGCAAGGTAGGGCCTCCCTGGTGGCACAGCGGGTTGAGTGTCGCACTGTGAAGCATCCGCAGCACAACAGCACAAGTTCGATCCCCGGCCAGGGAGGGGACCCACATGGCACAGCAGACCTCTCCTGTCTCCCCGCTGCTCCCCTCAGCAGTGTACTTCCGTTGATCTGCCTGTTCTGCTCCCTGCTCTGTCTCTGGTGAATCCTCTCACCTTCCATGACTCTGGCCCGTGCCCCAGCTCTTGTGCATATAAATAAATCTTTAAAAAAAAGAAAAACCAGCAAGATAGTTTATATTTGTCCAATAAAGATTTACTGAACACTTCCAATGTTCCAAAAGCATGTTGTATCAACAGACAATTATATGTAGCAGAAAGCTGCAGTGATACATGAAAAATGGACATTTAAGTGTAGTAGGGAAATTAAGACAGGCAAAGTTAAGTATAATAAGTAGTAATACAAATGGGAAAGTGACATAAGAAAGGTAAGGGGGAGAGGGAGCAATTACTTCCAGTTGAGAATATGCACATATATATATTAGAGAAATGAGCTTAAAATTTACAGATGATGATAGAAAAGAAAAGCAACAGACCAGGACAAAGACTCCAGCCTTTGACTTTGTGTCAGTATGTACTGCTGCGACTGATCTCTTGATACGTATGTCTAGGTATTAAGTCAAAATCAGGACTGTAAGCTTTGTGACTAAAAACCAAATCAGGTCCATCTGAGGCAAAGCTGGAAAGGAAGAAGAATCAGGACAGGATTCAAATGGCCACCAATGAGAGTAGGTTCCCGTAAGTCAGCTGATTCAGGGCAGCGATTATCTCTAAGTCGTTATTCCCTGCCTGCCAGTAATAATTTTATTTGGTCAGATAATCACACCCAAGCCCGTGTTTTAGATGAGGATTTTTCATTTTGCCTAATGAGACCGGGAGAGGAAATTCATTTTTGTCCAATGAAAAGTGCTTAGAAACACATTGTAACTTTGGTTTTAGAAGGCTAATCTTAGTAAATACAATTTTCTATCTATTTTACTAAGATTAGATTTCGTATTTGATTTAGTATTATTTCACCATTAGAAATTAACCAAACCATGAGGGATTAGGCTCCATGTGAAGGATTATTTGTCATTTTCTACAAGCTTGTTAAGTTATTAAAATTCTGTACATATTCATGCACGGCAAATTTTTAACCAGGAGGTAAAATATTGAAGCTCAGGGTATATTTCAGTTCACGGTAATTTTTTTTCTTAAAAAAGATACAAAGCCTTCCTGAGTTTAATTTAAGCAGGTGTGATAATAGCTAATGATCCTTTCTATAAAGGGAAGAATTTTTCTTAACTTTCCAAACACAATAGCACGGTTAAATTATATGAACCTCTTGAAAGAAGAGTATGAAAATAATTGCATTGCAGGTTTAAATATAATTCTGATGTCCTTGAATATGTCCCTTCAAATTTAAACATTTCCATTTCCTTGATTTATAAAATGTATGCATTCCTAAAGAGATTCGTATAAACCAAATCTTATTTTAACAATGACCTATATAATCAATTTAGAGTTACTTTAGCTTCATTCAGAACTACCTGTCATTAGAGGAGTTCTCACACTTTAGTTGAAAATATTTCTCCCTTGTCATTCCTAATTAAATCAGAAAGCCCTAGAAGTAGACATTTTAGCCGCAGTTGATAGTCTCACCAATTCCAATCTCATTATTTTGTTTGCATTTCTAGAAAAACATTGTACTTATTGGGGATAAATAAGACTGAGAGATATTATAAATGAGGAGGAATAAATAAATAAAAGTCAAATTTTTGTGGCAGAAATTCCACCAGGAAACCAAGCAGTGCACAGAGAGGAGGAGGGAAGTTCTTTCTTCACGCCGGATACCGGCGGACTCAGAGATGTCTCTCAAAGGCTGAGCCCCGGGCAACTGGTTACAGCGTCCACATTGACTAAAGCAAGGGGTGCGGTATGAATCAGGGTGCCTGTGGCCTTGTGAGTTATCAGCTGTTCCCTGAAACTCCCAGTCTACAGACTATGTCCCAACTTAGCTAATCAACAGGTCAGCCTGACATTCTCCACTTTAAAATCAATCAAAGAAACCAGGACATCTTTCAGCGTGGGCCCTGGTGGAGGCATGGGGTCTATCACTGTTGGTAAGACAACTGCACGAGCATTAAAGAGCCCTAGCTCAAAACTGTGAAACTGGAGAGTGCAGACAGACGTGGGTATGGAAACAACCGTTCACACTTCAGCCATCGTATACGCGTTCTGCAAATACTGTCCATAAAATAAACACTGGGTGTTCACTGCATGACCCTCAGGTAGCCACGGCAAAAACTGCAATGAAACACGGGGCCTCCAAGGTGGTGCAAGGAGTTAGGCACAGCACCATGGAGCTGTTCCACTGAATCACAAGTTCAGTCCCCGGCCAGGGAGGGACCCGCAGGGCGCAGCAGACCTCTCCTGCCTCCCGCTGCTCCCCTCAGCAGTGGGTTTCAGAGGATCTGCCAGTTCTGCTCCCCGCTCTGTCTCTGGTGAATGCTCTCTCCCCCCACCCTGCACTTGTGGCCTGCACCCCAGTTCTTGTATCCATAAAAAAGTAAATCTTTTTAAAAATTGCAATAAAACATGACACATATTTAAAATTCACTGCACTGCTTGGAAGAGCTGCTCAGACTGTAAAGCAGCGAAGGAAACACCAAGTCGAGCATGGGGATGATTCCAGAATCTGGGTTCACGACCGACCGAGGTGGGTCCAGAATATTCTGCCAACTGAGGGAACTGGGAACTTGTAAAGGGAAGTGGTCTGAGCTCGGGTCACTTGGGAGACTTTCTAGCTAGTTCTCAGGTCCCTTGTCCCTCCCTAGATGGCTGACTCGGGCCCTCGGACAGACACTGTCTAACAGTCAGCAGGGGTCTGTTTCTGTCCCGGACCCCACAGCCAGAGATGGGGACTGCTGAGTCGGGACTCACCCCGCATCCCACCAGCGCGCGGAGACCCAGAGCCCGATGGCACCTGCAGACCGCACTTCCCCACGGTACCCGGCCTCGCGGCCCTCGCCCCCTCACTCCGCCCAGAGAAAACGGCCTGCAGCGCATTCTAGGGGCTGGCTGCTTGCCATCGGGGTTCAGGTTTGACATTCTCAAGACTATCGAACAACAGCTAACTGT
Source organism: Galemys pyrenaicus (assembly GCA_019455555.1). Taxonomy (NCBI): domain Eukaryota; kingdom Metazoa; phylum Chordata; class Mammalia; order Eulipotyphla; family Talpidae; genus Galemys; species Galemys pyrenaicus. The sequence continues at coordinate 2,574,418 of JAGFMF010011663.1, read as the reverse complement.
GGCTGTAATTTTCTGTATGTCTTCTGATACTGACAAAAAGAAAACTGCCCAGTAATTACTGCCCGGAGACCAGAGACCGTGCTAGCTTCGCGCGCGAGCTCTTCAGGGCTCCAGCTCATTGGTTCCTACAGACGCCGGGAGGCGGCCACACCGCTGCGCTTCTGCAAAGGCACAGACCCAGGCGCACAGCGGCCAGGCCTTGCTCAGCCGTCATCGCGCTGGGCAGCACGGGGGAGGCCGCGAGCAGCCGACCGGGGCTGGGGCTCAGCTCCTTGCTGTCATGTCCCACAACACGTTTCCAATTATTTTTGACACCCAGAAATTTCTAATCTGAGACACAGACACAAGAATCGAAGAAGTCACCCCGTGAGCTTCCGGGCAGATCTGTTCCGTGCTAGGAACTCTGCCTACTGCCAGCACCCCGCAGAGGCAGTGACAGCCCCGCACGCTGGAACTGCACGGCACATATAGGCCGGAGGGGGGCAGTTATTAGTAATTGAAGGCACGAGCGTGAAGGACTCTGGTGGCCCGGGACACGCCGAGGCCCGAATCGCGGAGCCGGCTGCAAGGCAGGGCGTGCTGCCGCGAGCAGCCTCTTGCTGCTTGTGGCAGCGACACACGAGCGCGGTTGGCCACAGGGGACGAAGGGCGTCGCCTTCCGGGAGCAGGACTCACAGGGGTCACCGGTGACCTTCGGTTCTGCGGGGAGCGGGGAGGACACGCGGCCTCGTGTGCAGGGAGGGCTCTGCGGGTGCTCGGGTGACTTTGGGCCGCGACCCCGCCCGTCTTGGACCCTGGCCACACCGTCACGGGCTGCCGAGGCGTCCCTGGGCCACCGACCCGAGGCAGTCCTGCGGGAGCTTCCACGCGCGCGCAGGGGCACAGGGGCCTGCGAGCACACGGGCCAGAGGCCTGAGGCGGGAGGGAGGCCGCAGAAGGAAATGGCGACATCGACAAGCCAGAATTCACGGAGGAAGCCACCCCCGGCAGCTGGGCAGTGTCTGCTGCTGCAAGTCTTCATGCCTGGGAACACCCGACTGTGAGGACGCCAGGCTGGCAGCCAGGGAGTGAAGAGGCTCGGCCAAGCAGCTGAGGGCGACCGGCACCTTCCCAGGCACCACGGCCTCTGCCCCCGCACCCTGGCGCCCGTCCAGCTTTGGCAAAGCACATTTTCTTTGAACCAAAGCACATTTTCTTTGAACCAAAGCATATTTTCTTTGAAAGAAGATGGACGGGGCCTCCCTGGTAGCACAAGGGGTTAAGTCTCAGCACCATGAAGCATCCACAGCCACTGCAGCACGAGTTCGATCCCTGGCCAGGGAGGGACCCACAGGGCGCAGCAGACCTCTCCTGCCTCCCGCTGCTCCCTCAGCCGTGGGTTTCAGTCCATCTGCCTGTTCTGCTACCCGCTCTGTCTCTGGTGAACCCTTTTAGCCCCCAATCTCTGGCCTGTACCCCAGCTCTTATATGCATAAATGAATAAATTTTTTTTTAAAGATTTATGTTATTTATGCACACAAGAACTGGGGTACAGGCCAGAGGTGTGGGGGGTGAGAGGATTCACCAGAGACAGAGCGAGGAACAGAACAGGCAGATTCACTGAAACCCACTGCTGGGGGAGCAGTGGGGAGGCAAGAGAGGTCTGCTGCGCCCTGTGGGTCCCTCCCTGGCCGGGGATCGAACTCGTGCTGCAGCAGCTGCGGTTTGCTTCATAGTGCGTTGCTTAATCCACTGTGCCACTGGGGAGGCCCATAAATGAATAAATCTTTAAAAAGAAGAAGATGAACGATGGCGTGTGAAGGTAGACACTCTGTAAGGAAGTCAAACCAGCACCCACCAGATGGGAGTCGATTAGGAAGGAAGAAAGGCCTCTGTGGCTTCTGTTTCCCCTCACTGCCGCTCACTCATTTCTTGATGTAGAATTTGTTCTCCTGTTACTCCTGGAAGTTGATCTGAACTGTGCATTAACAAACCCGACAGCCAGGTACAATAACGTATGACTTCCATGTGTGCGTCTATCCAGACTTCTTTCACAGAAACTTCCTTGGGTGTGGTGAGCATCAAGCTGTCTCCCTTTTTGGAGACACTCCCTCGATCTTAGACAAATCAGAGCAAACTTTTCCAATCTCTGCTCTTAAAATACAGGAAGAAAACATCAATTTTAAAAATCTATTCACTAATTTAATATTTATTTCATACTTAATGAATACTTACTGTATATTCATAACAAGCTATGTCCATTTTCTAGGCTCTGGGGAATAGGCGCAATCTATTTGACCTTGAAGTTTATATTGCAGAGAGCAGAAATAGATAATCAATGGATATTTACTATTCAATAAAAATGCAAGCTAATCAATAAATGTAATTTCAGTGAGCTATTAAAAATCACCCCATTGAAAGCAATCATCTCGGCTTTGCTTTCTATTTGTTCCGTGGCTTCTAAATGCAAACTTTAAAAGGTTATACTATTTCTATAGCACGGCCAAATGAGCAGCGACATAATCTCATTGTGACAGGTTCTCTGTGTCCCGGTGTGGGCCTGTTTGTGTGTGTCTGTGTGTGTGCCCGTGTATGTGTCCGTGTGTGCCCATGTGTGACTGTGTGTGACCATGTGTGTGACTGTGTATGTCTCTGTGTGTGTGACTGTGTGCATGTGTGTGACTGTGCGTGTGACTGTGTGTGTCCGTGTGTGTGACTGTGTGTGGGCCTGTGTGTGTGACTGTGTGTGTGAGACTGTGTGCCCGTGTGTGTGACTGTGTGTGACTGTGTGTGGGCCTGTGTGTGTGAGACTGTGTGTGCCCGTATGTGTGACTGTGTGTGACTGTGTGTATCAGTGTGTGTGCCCATGTGTGTGACTGTGTGTGTCCATGTGTGTCCGTGTGTGTCCGTGTGTGACTGTGTGTGAGACTGTGTGTATCCGTGTGTGCCCATGTGTGTGACTGTGTGTGTTCATGTGTGGCACTGTGCGTGCCCGTGTGTGTGACTGTGTGAGACTGTGTGTGCCCTGTGTGCCCGTGTGTGTGCCCGTGTGTGTGACTGTGTGTGACTGTGTGTGTGTCTGTGTGTGTGACTGTGTGTCCATGTGTGGGACTACATGTGTGTCCGTGTGTGAGACGGTGTGCATGTGTGGGATTGTGTGTGCGTGTGTGTGTCCGCAGGCACCACGTCCACACACGCAGCAGGCCCCCCATGATCCCACCCGCAAGAAGGAAGAGCGCGGGCTCCGTCCCCGCCCTCACAACTGTGTGTCGCAGGCCGTGAGAACGAGGGTGACCGCTGCGGGGCGGGGAGGCCTGGGGTTCAGAAACCAGGGCTCTCGGTGCCTGAGCGCGCCCTGGCTGAGGCTCGCTGGTGGCACGGGCCGGCCACGGCGCAGTCTCTGCCTCATGAGCACTGGGCCCCCAAGGCCCTGAGGAGCTGGGAACCCGGGTGCCGGCCTCTCTTTCCCCGCAGACCAGACGCGCCCGGCACTCAGCTGACCGCGCAGGGCGCACAGCGGGAGTGGGGACCGCAGGCTCGGGCTCCGGGCGCTGTGGAGACTCGGGGCCCAGGAGAGGGTCCGGCGAGTTTGCGGCCCCACCTGCTCCCGCATAACGCCCGCTGTGCCATCTGCGGCTGGGAGGTGGGGCGCGCCTGTCTCCGCGCCCCGTCTCCGCTGCATCAGAGACCCACGGGAGGTTTTCGGGAGCACCGCAAAAGCAGCCCTGACTCGGCAGGCGGGAGATGGGGGGCTACAGCCGTCGGGGTCCGCCCGCAGAGCCGAGGCTTGTCCGAGGGGCCGAGCTGGTGGCGTGGGCTCGGCTGCAGCGCGGGGCGCGTGGGGCCTGTCCGGGAATGTCAGGAAGGGGTGGGGGGGCGACGACCAGACCCACGCCCCACTCCAAGCCCGGCTCCTCGCTGCCCGCATGGCTCGCAGCGTCTGCAGCCGCCGAAGCCACCAGGCTCCGCGCCCTGCGAGCTGAGCGCCTCCAGACCGCCGCCCTCGCGGTCTGCTCTGCTGGGGGCCCTGTGACTTGCCATCTCGCCCCAGGCCCTGCCCACCTCGGGCCAGGCGGGCCCAGGCACACTGACTAAAGAAATAAAACAATTTTTGAAAAAGGCGCCAGCTGTGTTTTCCCAACTCGGGACGCGGGTTGCGGGATCAGCACGGCTGGATGCGTGACCAGGGGCCAGTGGGGGCGCCAGGCAGAGCGGGTTTCCGCGCGACGTCTGCTCCCTGAGCCCTGCTTTCTAGCACCTCGTTTTAAGTCTTGGTTGCTGTTTTGACGTTTCTGAGCTCAACTTGAATGGAACATCAGAGAATGAGAAAGCCAGAGGGATGCTTAGTTTTGAGGGGTTTTTTTTTTAGAGACTTATTTATGCACACAAGAGCTGGGGTGCAGGCCAGAGGCATGGGTGGGGGGTGAGAGGACGCCCCAGAGACAGAGTGGGGGGCAAAAACAGCAGATGGACTGAAGCACACTGCTGAGGGGAGCAGCGGGAGGCAGGAGAGGTCTGCTGCGCCTGTGGGTCCCTCCCTGGCCGGGGATCGAACTCGTGCTGCTGTGCCTCAGATGCTTCACAGTGCAGCACCCACCCCACTGCGCCCCCAGGAAGGCCCCAGTTTAGAGCTTTGAATCACGGGCCTCATTGGAAGTTCAGACCTTCACTGACCCTCCAATGCCAACCCAGGTCTTGACCCACCGAGCTCCTGAGCTCCTGCTTCTGTCTTCCTGGCCCACAGCCCCTTCCTCCCCAGATCCCGCTTATCTACCCCTCCCTGATTGCCAGGTCATCAGCCTGCAGCCTTCAGAGAGTCAGCACGTGGCACCAGCCGTGTCAGGGCTGCACCCACCCACTGACGGGAAGAGCGCGGCACTGTGAAGCATCCGTGGCACAGCGGTGCGAGTTCGATCCCCTGCCAGGGAGGGACCCACAGGACGCAGCAGACCTCTCCTGCCTCCCCGCTGCTCCCCTCAGCAGTGTGTTTCAGTCAGTCTGCCTGTTCTGCTCCCCACTCTGTCTCTGGTGAATTCTCTCACCTCCCGCGACTCTGGCCTGTACCTCAGTTCTTGTATGCATAAATAAATAATTTTAAAAAACAACTAAAAAAGACCATTGAAATGAACTTAATGTGTCTGTAGTACATAGTGGCTTAGAAATAATAGTAATTGTTTAATATGAAATAACACTTATGATTTTTCAAGAAAATGCCAACATTCCTGGTCACTTATAAGCCCTTCCATGTGTGGGTCATTTTTTCTTTATCTCCTCTCCCTTCATTTACTCTCCAACTCTTAAACTGCAAAAGATGGAATCGACTCTGTGTAGACATAGTCTGAAAATTCCTAGTATGTGTAGCCGGTCTCTGTTTGGACATGTGACCTTAGAGGACATGGGAAACAGAAGGACCACAAGAAGTGCCAACTTCGCTTGTTTATGAAGTCAGATTTGAGTTTAAATCTTAAGTCCACTTTTTACTGGCTGATTAGCCTCCTGTAAACCATCTTACTGAGCCTCAGCTTTCTTAAGGGCAAAGGAGCAATAAAGGACCTGAACTAGTCACCAAAAGAGGAATGGAAAGTTAAAGACGGTTACTCTATAAGTGGAATATTACTCAGCTGATAAAAGGGAAGATTTAACTAACTGACTACACACCCATCATCCATGTGTATCACAAATATAAACACACATGCATGCTTACATGTTTGTACATACAATAGAGTTATGGTACATACATGTGGTGCACATACATTCATATCCTTATGGGTGTATATCAAAATGAAATTGACTGAAAATTCAATATATAAACTACTTTGATGAAATTCATACAAACATCCAGGGGAAACAACACTATTGACAGTGTTTTACAAATAAAATAATATTTTATTTTATGATACATAAAAGTAATGCCACTTTTAAAGATGGATTTTTTAAAAATATCAGAGTGGATTTTAAAGTTTTTAAATTTATGAAATTGTGACTTTGGGGAGAGTATTGTAAAGGGGACAGAGTGTTTGTTAAAAGGAATTATTTTATGTCAAAAATGTTACTTAGGAAAGCAAACAGTGCAAATGCTCTTATAGGATGACAATTCTGGGTACAGTATTTTATGTTTTTGTAGTATTACTTACGTGCTCGCAGTTGTTTAAAAAAGCAAGTGAGGCCTAATCGGGAGGATTAATATAGGCTGCTCAGTACATCAGTGCCGTCCAGGGAGTACCGTTGTCAGGGGAAGGGGCTGGGAGCTGTCCCAGGAGAGTGGGTGTCGGGGAGGAGGCAGCGACCCGGCCACCATCCACTCACAAATGTTTCTCTTGACTCATTCATCTGTCGACGCCAGACTCACCTCTATAAATACGAGACCTCTCTTCTCCACCTGCCCTTTCTCCTCCTCCTCAGTGCAGAACATGCTCGGATGCAACTAACTCAAGAGCTGAGATGCCTCGCTGTCCCGCGCACCCGCCTCTCATCCGAGCCTGCGCACCTCCGGGACGCCGAGCAGTGCGGCTCATCATTCTTAGCTTATGCGCACTGCTCTTGACTTATGCTCCCCCTCTTAGTGTATGATCCCCCTCTTAGTGTATGCTCCCCCTCTTAGCTTATGCTCCCCCTCTTAGCATATGCTCCCCGTTACTCACAGCGACACTGACAGATCCAAGCCAACCTCACGTTAATGTCTAACTCATGCCCGAACCCCCGAGTCCGGGCGGCTGTGACTGTCGCTGGTTTTCTTCGACCTGATACCTTCTTTCGCACGCAGGTGGACTCTTGATGCTTCCATCTCCCTTCCATAAACAGGAGCCTTCCCAGAGAGCCCAGGCAGCGGTGACATCATAGTAAACTACAGGGAGCTGGTCTGCCTCGCCCAGGCTCTGAGCACCAGAATTTATGAAATTCTTTCGAAGAGCTGGAGATCATCGCACACTACCAAGCCGACACTTGGTGATGCAATCGGGATGGTTCACTGAGTGCTTCAAAGTAACTTGGCACTGGATCCACATATTATCCAGACCATTCGAGTCCCACAGCTGGGAGCCTCCTCGGCTTAGCCCAGCAACCCAGAGCACCTGCTATTCTATTCTGCCTCCCTTTATCTTGCCCTGTGCAGGCCCCGCAGCCTCTCCCACTGACCGAGGACAAGGGCTGGTCTGATAAAACTTAAGAACTGGAAAAGGGTAAAAAATATATAAGCACACAATTCACAGACAAAGCCATACAACTGACCTTTAACATATGAGGATGTGCTCCAGTTCATTTTTAATGGGACTGAAGTGCAAATTAAACCACACCGAGATACAATTTCACATCTTCCAGACACGCGGAGATTGACGATGAGTTCTCTAAGTCTGCCTGGGCTTCCCGCCGCCGTCCACAGGCGCTTAGCCCGTGTTCTGTGCGGCCTGCCTGTGACTGGGGTGTTCTGGTGCAGGGGCCTGGCAGGGGTGTAGACGGGAGTCCCTGCAGGAGCCAGTGGGGCTGGCAGGCCAGGACATCACCCAAGCCCGGGCCTCTGAGCTCTGCCTGAAACTGCTGGAACAGGGCCCCTGACACCCCCCCAAACCGAGAGCCACTTACTGTACACAGTGCACTGCGTCTGACTATCTCAAGCACGTACTCTGTCGTTTGTGAAATCTGCCCCGATTTTTACACTGCTAATTAGATTGGGAATGGCAACAAAATCTGCTACATACTGCTTTGTGTAGACTGCATCTCTGTGAACTACAGCACGAGACTTGGAGCGTCTACACTGTCTTCAGGCCTGGCCACCAACCAAAGTATCGGCCGAGTTGGCTGGCCGGCCACAGGCATTTCAGAATGACATAGGCCTATGAGTGCACACAGCGGTGTACCCCACCTAGACGCACACACATGTCTGCACACGTATCGGTAGGTTCATGGAAATGCACGTGTGTGTCCACATATCTATTTGAATAAAAGATTCCTGATGCTCTTTCTTCTGATAGCTCAGATTTCTACTGAGACGCAAACTCAGTGTCTGCCAAAGAATAAGCATAAAAAATGTAACCATTATGGAAAGCAGTATGGCGGTTCCTCAGTCTACTAAGAATGGAACTTCCATATGATCCAGCAATCCCACTCCTAGGAATATACCCAAAAGACATCAATACACTGATTCAAAAGAACACCTGCACCCCGATGTTTATAGCAGCACTCTTTACAATAGGTAAGACCTGGAAACAACCTAAATGCCCAAAAACAGATGAGTGGATTGGGAAGCTGTGG
>JAGFMF010011663.1:2450536-2565887 GCA_019455555.1 Galemys pyrenaicus | reverse complement strand
CACGAGGGACTGAGGTGATGGTGCACTGGTGAGATGGTGATGGGGAATACATGGGGATTACAATTAATGGCAAGAATATGTAAATTTTAAAATATTTTATATTAATAAAAAAATAAAAAAAAAACGTAAGGCTTAGATGCTTGATCAGAATTCAGATTCTTGCGCCCACCCCAGTCTTGCTAAATGAGGACCTCGGTCTGGGCCCGGAAACTGACAGCTGCACCAAGATTTCCCCACGCGACCTAGTTTCCGGAGAGCAAGCACGACTCACTGCTGCTTCCTCAGCGGCCACAACGCACTTGGAGCGGAGGAAGCACCTGGCAACTCTCTGTTGGCGAACGAATGAGAGAACGGCCAGAGCAAAGATCGATGCTGCAGCGTCGGCGTGAGAGCTGCCCCGTCGAGAGGCAGGTTCCAAACCAGGGGTGCGGTTGTCACCCCACAAAGGCAGCCACGGACCAGAACAACCCACACAGCTGTCTGGCTGCAGGCACCGGAATGCCCCGTGGTCCTAGCTGCCTTCTCTGCCCACGGACTGAAGTCTAACATTTATTTTCATTCCCGGCTTGTTATTCTTCAATAAGCCAGATACTGGTCCTATTACTGAAAACAAGTGGTTCTCAACGGGAGAGATTTTTCTCCCAAAAGAGCACTCAGTAGTGCCAAAGACACCTGGCAATTTGGACTCATCACCCCTGCCAAGACGGGCGTGGGGGGCGGGGGGGCGAGTGTGTGGAGCAGCTACAAGAACGCTGCCGTGCACAGGGCCCCCCACCAGCCAGGAAGGATCAGATGCCAACTACTTCAGCACAGTCGCGCACCCTGGCACTGTCTTCAAACAGAACCGACACCAGAAACCATTTCTCCCACAACACAGACATGGTGTCACCTCCCTTTGATGACCGCCACCTCTGCCGTCACCGCTGCACTCCCCGAGCTGTTACCAGAACATTCTCCTGCACTGCCAAAAACCTCCATTCCTCTCGTTGCCCTTAGAATGAAGGCTGGGGCCTCCCTGGTGGCGCAGCGGGTTGAGCGCCACACTGTGAAGCACCTGCAGCACGGCACTGCAAGAGTTCGATCCCCGGCCGGGGAGCTGACCCACAGGGCACAGCAGACCTCTCCTGCCTCCCGCTGCTCGTTTCTGTCCATCTGCCTGTTCTGCTCCCCGCTCTGTCTCTGGTGAATCCTCTCACCTCCCACGACTCTGGCCTGTGCCCCGGCTATGGTATACATAAGTAAATAAAATCTTTTAAATAAGAATAAAGGCAAAATGTCACACCATGACCCATTCCTTTAAGTCCACTCTCCTCTGCTTGGATGGCCCTTGGAAATTAGGAGAACGTGCCAAACGTTTTCCTTATCAAAGCTTCCCTTGCCCTAGAAAAACCGCCACCCCGTTCCCGCACTACTTAGTCAGCGACTGAGTAGCAGCATGAAGGCCACGCAGGGCTCTCAAGGCTGAGCTTCAGGCGCCCCCTCCATGCGCCTGCTCACAGAGGGGCTCTGTGTCCTCATCCTATTTCCGTCACTCTGCACCTCACTGGTTTCAGTACGAACGGCGTGGACCAGGCTCCACACAGCCGCCAAGCCGCTCTGTGTCCACGTCTGCCCTTGCTGGATGTACAGTAGACATGATCTCACGAAGGCGCCGCATTACCTCACTACATCCCCCCCAGCCAGATGGCAGAGCCACAAAACTCAGAGAAAATCCCAGAACCAACACAGACCATTCACTGGGAACAAGGCGGAATTAACTGTCCCAAACAATTCCACGCTGGAAACCCACATCCGTGTTCAACAGCGCTAAGACTCAGAGTTTCAGCTCCAAACAAATGGAATAATTGGCAGCAGCCCATGTTTAATTAAACATCATCTCTCCACCTGGGTCCGCCGTAGCCCCTGTTTCGTCTGTTAATTTGGTTGTGTGCAGAGGAGAGCAGAGAGCGCCCACTGAATGATTTATTGCCTCACACGATGTGAATTCTTTGTTTTTGAAGACACTTTGGGCCGGCTTGAGACAAACGAGATAATTGGTCTGCCCAGAACATTTTAGTTGTATTTGTTCTTCACTTTCACGTGTACACGAACACAAAAGAAATCACTTCGTTTCATTCCTATTGATAGGTCTGGAGTGTAAGTTAAATTGTGTTCTTTGTTCTTTGGAAAGAAACAACTTTCGGACCATTGAAAGCAGCTTTGCAACTGGAAACACAGCAGAGAGGAGGAAGCTGCTGCTGGGCTCCCGGAGGTAAGGCAGGCACACAGGCACACACACACACACACACACACACACACTGCCCGGGCAGGCGCAAGCTACCAGATAAACCACTGGCCTGAATTACTGATCGCAGACCTGTGACGCGTTGGAAATGAGTCCACTTTTGCCCGTGCTAAGGGAAAGGAATGATTTTCCGTACAAAGCAAAAGCCAGTATGGGGTGTGAAGTAGGAGAAAGCTCCGCAGTTGCTCCTTCTGTTTAGCCGAAATGATTATCCCAGAGTGTGGAGTCAGCTCTAATCACGCCCAGGGGTAATTCAGGGCTGTGAGACTCGGGAGTCGCAGGCGGGTGGGGCTGTGGGAGATCTGCCCAAGCCTCTGTCCAAGCTTCCCTCCGTCCAGCCGAGCCCTGGCCACATGCCTGCTGTGCCACCCCCGCTTCTGCCCATTCTCGCTGGGTAGGAAAGTTCTGATTGGGGCAAAGTGACTTAAATGGTCTTTACATATTCCTAGACTATGAATTAAAATATGCGACTCTCTTACAAGCCTTACCGATTTCTTCATTGGTGGACAAAATGGTAAGTGAATCTTTTCATTATAAAGAGTTGTTTTATTGATTTCTTAGATAATTCTTCATAGACATAGAAGAAACAAAAAACATTTAAATTATAAAGTCCTTATTAAATAACTAAATATAATCTTTAAAAAAGATTAAAGGTATCTCTTTTTACACTTTCTTTCCATCTTGGAGTCTACCATCCTTGTCTAAAATCACACGGGTTATGTATTATTCATAAACGTTTTGCCTAGAATATATTTCATAACATTAAATGTTCTTCCATATCACTACAAATAAATGGATAATACATGGACTCCCATAATCCTCCTAATTTCTGAGCATTTTAAAATCATCTTTCTCCTTCCCATTAGCCCCAAAGTGGCCCCTGTGGTCCGGGGCCGGCTCCGGCACTTGCGGCCCTGCCTGGAACACACCTCGCGGAAGCGGAGGCGGAGGCGGAGGCGGAGGCGGAGGCGGAGGCGTCACCCGCACCATCAGACGCGCCTGCTGTTTCTTCAGTGGGCGCTATTTTCTCTCATTAACTTATTAGGATTATTTACCTATTAAACTCTTAAAAGCACTGTCTGCATTTGCATACATAGTAGTTCTGTAGTTTTTTTAAAATCTTTATTTAGTTGTACACACAAGAGCTGGGGTACAGGCCAGGGTCGCGGGAGGTGAGAGGAGTCACCAGAGACAGAGCGGGGAGCAGAACAGGCGGGTCCACTGAAGCACACTGCTGAGGGAGCAGCGGGAGGCAGGAGAGGTCTGCTGTGCCCTGTGGGTCCGTCCCTGGCTGGGGATCGAACTCGTGCTGCAGTGGCTGGTGACAGCTTCATAGTGCTGAGACTTTAACCCCTGCACCACCAGGGAGGCCCCAGGGTAGTTTTAAAAATTAAATTGTAGTTTTCAAATATTTAGATTCATACAAAGTTGTAAGAAATAACTGAAAAAGATCTCACATAGCCTTCACCCATTTTTTTTCCCCAAGAAAAACTAAAGTAAAATGTTCTTGCAAAACTAAAGTAAAACGAGACCAGAGAGCCGGCAGTGACGCAGTCCAGCCGCGGACACCCGGTCGGTGATCAGTGCGGGGGCCCCCACCCTGCCTCTGCGGGACCACGCGCGGGAGCCCAGGGAGGGAGGAGCCTCCAGGCCAACTTCCTACTCTCTTCCTAAAACCTGTCACCTGGATCCAGCGCTCTGCCAGACGGTTTCCTCCACGAGCACGGTTCTGGTGACCTCTAGGGAGAGCAGAAGGCTCTCCCGTGTTAACACTGCTATGAGGGCCCCGCCAGCACATCTCTGCTTTGGTTCTCACGTGATAGTCCTTGGTTGGCTGGTCAGCTCTTACCAAATCTCGGGAGGTAAGGCGGAGTCCCTCCCCATCCAGACCACAGAAGGGCTCTTCGCGGCAGGGACAGGAGTGGGGAATGGCGGGGCGGGGTTCTGGGGTGTGACTGTGGACCCTTGACTGCCCAGCACTCGCTGCGCGGACCTCCACCACCCTCCGGCCAGGAGCCCCGTGAGGTCGCCTTCCACCACGAGCCGTGGCTAAGAGCTGAGCGGCCCATGGACGGTGCCACCTTGTAAGGAACCATCATGCGTGGGCAGCGCCTGGGCCACTCGCGGGGCGGGGGGGAGGGGGGCAGATGCTTCCTGTTCTGCAGGTTTACACATGACAGAACAGGTCCTGTGGTGGGAAGAGGGAGAACGCGGGGCTGCGGCCTCAGAGCCTGCCTCCTCACCTGATGAACGAGAAGACATTTTGCCAAATGAGCCCCTCGAACAAAAGCTACACTCCGCTCGAGAAAGCGCGATCCGCGAGGGAGCCGACGGCCTGTCCGCAGGAAGGCCAGCAGGTGCACTGCAGCGCGGGTCTGCGGCAGGCGCGAGGCGAGGAGCAGGACGGCCGCGCAGTCCACCGCGGAGTGTCCAGCACGCCGGCAGCGCCGTGCCGCGCCCAGAGACGGGCCCCCGGGCTCAGAACAGCGAGAGGCAGCAGGCGTTGCTGCAGGCCCGCTCGCCTCTCCTCCTCTGACCTCCCAGGAGTGCACCTGCCCGGGTGTCCCGCGCGCGAGGAGGAGACCCCAGCTCCTGGCGGAGCCCCTCGCTCACCCGCCCTGCTCCGCCGCCCCCGCAGCCCGCCCCGCAGCGTCCCTGAGGAGCGAGGTCGCAGGGGCTTCGTTCTCGGAGAGGAAAGTGTGCCGGCCTCGGCCTGCGTGGCCAGCGGAGGAGCTCACTGGCCTCGGGCCGATGCTCAAACTGGACGGGCTCGGCCGCCCCTTCTCTGACGGTGATGAGTCCTTCCCCCGTGGCTGGGCAGGCGGTGCTCCCTCTGGCCAGCGGACTCCCGGGGCCGGGGCGGCGGCGCTCAGACCCACTCCCCACAACAGGCAGCGGGGCCACTCGCTGGACACCCCGGAGGAGAGCGAAGAAGGGCTCTGCGGTGAGGTGGGGGCCGCGGGACACGGCAGGCACTCGGACGGCACCCAAGGGGTGCTGACAATTTGGGGGGCATATTTCAAGGAGAGGAATAACCTAGTCTGCTTGAAACCAGTGGCAAGGCCGTGGGGCGGGGTAGAAAAGAGGAGCCGACGGGAAGCCTGTGCTAGGCTGCTGCGCCCAGGGCCGCGAGCGCGCCTCTCCCGAGAGAGAGAGCGCAGAAGGCGGAGGGCGCAGGTGGGCGGGGCTCGGCCTGCGTGCATGCCCGGGTCGATCACACGCTCTGGGGCGAGCACCGCGCTGCGCCCTGCACCGGGAGGCTCTGCCTAGCTCGGCTCTCTGAGGTGAGCGCTGTCACTCCATCGCTGGCTGCACAAGAATAGCAAGAGACAGGACGGAAAGGTCCCGTCCACCAGTCCTTTCAAATGCAGGGCACGGATGAGCAGTGCCACTCACCACTTCTGATAATTTGGAGTAACAGCTTTTAGTTTTCCAGTGCAGAGCACCACAATTCTAAAGCGACAATCTGACAATGGCTGTCTTAGAGGTGCTAAACTAAACTGCAACTACTCACCCACTGCCCCACCGCCTGCAGGCAACGCGCATCGTGCTTGTTGTTTCCTGGGTCACGGGTGTGCATGGGCCAGCTTCAGGCTGTCCTATCATGCCTGTGAGAACGGCCTTCACAGCTCCCAGGGGCAGCTCTGGGGGTCTGCTCAGGCACCCACATGAGTGAGCGGGGGTGCGCGGCATCTTTATCAGGGGCGGTGAATGCAGAGGGTAGATGAGGTTCCCCCAGAGAAATGCCGACTCTCTCCAAGGGGAGTCCTTCCCGTCACGACCTTTGAACTTCATGTATTCAGATATTTTTCATGTGTCAACATGATTTCGCCGTTTTCTTCCTGTCAGCCCTTTGTGGTTTTGTGACAGTTACTTTTAGACAGTTTAATTTGGATTTCACTTGGGCTAAGGTCTTTCACGTCTTTATTTTCATATCACTTCTTCCTATCTTATACAATTTTATATTTTTAGAAGATTTATTTATGCACACAACAGCTGGGGTACAGGCCAGAGTTGTGGGGTAAAAGGATTCACCAGAGGCAGTGGGGAGCAGAACAGGCAGATGGACTGAAGCACACTGCTGAGGGGAGCAGCCGGCGAGGCAGGAGAGGTCTGCTGCGCCCTGTGGGTCCCTCCCTGGCTGGGGATCGAACTCACGCTGCTGTGGCTGCAGATGCTTCATAGCGCGGCACTCAGCCCGCTGCGCCACCAGGGAGGCCCCTATCTTATACAATTTTGAATTATCATAAGCAGCTAATTATTGGAATTTTAATTATTCTAGTAATTTTAAAACTAATGAATACATGATATTGTGTCGCTAGCTTTCATTAACTGAATAAATGGTTTTGATTTTCAGACAAAAAGCCCAATGCCAACCATGAATAATAATGTCAAGACAGTAAATTACAGGAAAGTGCCGTCTCTACCTCATGCCTCATTATCTTCATCCACGCAGCTGTGTGAACATCTCACTAAGACTCTGGCGTTTGAGAGAATAAGCACGAGAGTTCATGTTTTCGACAACATTCCCCTTAGTCACCTAATACCAAAGGTCCCCCGCCGTGATCCAAAGCCACATTTACGTGCTCATACAGAACTGGCGATTTCAAAAACGACACCCAAAAAGGAACAAACTCCCAGTAAGACTAGACAAGGTCAGGGAGTGGCTCTGGGTGGCCGGTGGGCTCCGGTGGCCGCCCGCAGGTAGGCCCTGGCTGTGAGAACGCAGCGGCGAGCCTGTCCTGACTGACGGCCTGATCCCGGGAGGGCCTGGGATGCAGACGATGGCACGGCCAGCGCGGGAGGATTTATGAGGGGGTGTTCCTGGGCCCACACAGAAGAAGACGAGAAGGAAGGACACGGGTGACCGAGAGGGACGCTGCTCTGAAGGGGTCACAATGGCGGGGGCTGACCGCTGGAGGGCTCAGAGTCCCGCCCGTGGCCCCTGTCACCGGGGTGCACCTGTGCTCTCCCCACAGACGGCGGCTGGGCTGACTGAGACAAGGGCACGGCTTCCTGAGGCAGCTCCCTTCAGCTGTTGCCACTTGTTAGTGGAACAGAGCAGCCGTGGGGAGACACGGTGGCCGAAGGGCCGGGGAGCACATCAGACGCCCCTCAGGGACCTGCGTGTCACCGTGGCAGGTAAAACAGATATTGGCAGTTAGACAGAGGGCTGGAAGGTAGGTCTGTAAGCCAGAGGGGAACCCAACATCACTTCTTCGCAAATGCATTATTACTCGTAGGTACTTCTTAAGTATCTGAAGTGGGAAGTGGTAACCAAGAACCTGGTGTCCTATTACCCATTCTTCTGGGTCAGAGAGCTTGGATTGCCACAGAGAACAAACCCGTAGTAAATTCAACATAAAGCAAATGGAAGTTTCCATTTGCAAAGTATAATAAGACAATTATGGAAAAGAAAATGTCTGTATAGATGTGCAAACGACTGTGTGTGTAGGTGAGGTAGGCGCTTCATATTCTTTTGCTTCATCCTCATCTGGCAAAACAAAGACCTGGTGAGACTTAGGGCTGGCGGTGCAATGATGAGTTAATGCCACTCTGGCATCACAGGAGTTACACAGCGGAGATTAATCTTCAGTTCTGTCCCCCAACAATTCAATAATGGATTGAATGAAGGTGTGGTTTGCTTCAAATATTCATTAAGCATATTGCATCAGGCATAATGTTAGGTGTCTTTATACATTTTATCATTTCGGGATCATTAAATTGACATATAAAATTTATAGATGATCTAATGCAGAGAAGAACAGCTAATGTATTCAATGGCAGCTGTAGAATCCCAGAAGATCGCCATTAGCTCTTATTATAGTCTACATTACCCTAGATGAGACATAATGATCAAATCTCGGAATCTTGTTCCAAGAAGAAATTTACAGACGGAAAACAAGACTGACATAAAAGGAACATGCAGAAAGAAACTCAAAAACCTAAGGGAAGGGCTTCCCTGGTGGCACAGTGGGTTAAGCAACGCACTATGAAGCAAACTGCAGCCACTACAGCATGAGTTCGATCCCTGCTGCCAGCCAGGGAGGGGACCCACATGGCACACCAGACCTCTCCTGCTGTGCCCGGTGCTCCCCTCAGCAGTGTACTTCCATTGATCTGCCTGTTCTGCTCCCTGCTCTCTGTGGTGAATCCTCTCACCCCCCACACCTCTGGTTTGTACCCCAGGGCTTGTATGCATGAATAAATAAATAAATGTTTAAAAAAAAACCAAAAACCTAAGAGGTTCTGAAAGGCAATTAATTCAGACAGTTCAACAGTATTGCATAAAACAGCTAAAATTATGTTACTGTAACTAGTTCTTCCTGGAATAGACTATCATTCTGTACTGACAGAGTCTTCTAGATAGAAAGAAAAGTCCTACTTATGCCAACCCGCTTTAGGACAAACTCCAACGTCCTGCCTTGAGCCGATCAGCTTCCTTTTGGCCGAGCCACTTTTCACTGGCTTAGTCTAGTTGGCAGTGATTCCTTCCCATCTGAACCCTAAACAGTCAAAAAACACTGCACAGGACCCTAAAAGACAGGGAAGAAGTTAATTTCTAACATTTCAAAAGAGAAACATTAGGATTTAATTCACCAAAAACGTTCGTCTAAAATGCAAGAACATCCTGTGTGAAAAGATAGCAGCCAGGTCACTTGTGCTCATGAAGAAATGAGGAAAACATGACTTGGGCATCAAATGAGTAACTACATCAGATAACATCTGAGGCGCCATCCAGATCTGTGATTAGATTGAAGAATTTTTGGCCAAACAATTACTGTTCCATTAAAAGAGATTGTTTCCTAACAGTCAAGTTGCTACACTATGTCTTTAAAGTATTCTTCTGAAATGAAGTGAATATAAAATCTCAGAGCTATAAAACTGCATAATCATCGTTTACACAACGTCTGCCATGGTAAGAGATGCATTGCAGATACACGATATCATTCTCAAAAATTGTCCATAGGCCTGCTTTAAATGACAGCTGTCAGAAAGGTCTGAAGTCTCACAGGACCTGGCATGTGATGGGAGACCAGATTTTCTACCCCCAGCATCCTTAAATAACTGCCAATTTGGAGTGAGGAAGTTTTCAAAATCTAATTTGATCACACAAACCAGACTGTCTATAAAAAACATACAATAAACACTCCCCTTCAACAAAGAACTTTGAGGACATAAGGACCACTTTCCCAGCCGTAAAGTGCTGGAGGATGGAATCTAAATCATACGTTAATGATGAATATTTGCATTCCCTGCAGCACCCGTGGGATACCTGTTCAGAGCAGATGAATTAGAAAAACTTTTAAATTTTTTTATTAGAATAAAATGTCCTGGATAAATGGGAAGGTCATTTCCCTTAGGAGACTCAGCTGGTAATGAGGACCATATAGGAGATAACTTATTTTATATCATTAATGAAAGACAGAGTTGGGCTTTCAGTGGTGAACTTAACAGAGGAGACACAGATGCTGATTTTTAATGATGCACATCTGAACTGCTACAAAGTTGTTACAATGCAATGTTACTTCAACAAATAGTAAAGATAATAAATACCAATATATTAATTTTTTCTAATATAATGAGAAAGTAGGGTCATTTGAAAACTTAAACTATTCTACATTGAAAACAAGAAATAAGTAGAAGAGAATAAAATTCACTTATGAACTGATGACCATGGTTATAATTATGACACATTTCAAATCTTTTATAAATTCAACTTTTGAAAATGAGAGTTCTCCATATACTTTGCCTTCATTTCTTAGTCAATATAATTTCAAAAACCCTCTCCGATGTCATTACATAGTCCCACAGTTTTATTGGCATGATTTCTCTCCGTCATCTGTAGTTGTTTGTTTGGATAGAATCATAGATCTCTTTGACCATCTGGTGAAAAAGAAGGACTCATTTCCCAGAAAAATGCAAAGGTAAAAGCGTAGTGAAGGGGAACACATGGGGATTACAACTGATGTCAAATCTATATAAATAAAGAAAAAAACATAAAAATATTTCTAGGCTACATGGACTGCCCTGAAGGGCATGGAACCCAAGTCAATCAGCCCTGGCCCAGAAAGACGAGTCCTTGGCAATGTTCTGATTTAGGGTCAGCACCACGGAGAACGCCATTGCTCCTAGGTCTTTTAGGGTAGAATAAGAATAAACCCAGATATTTATTCTATTTCCTTTGCACATAGTGCTATTTGAGTGCATTGTATTCTTCACTTTTGTTCTTCTTATTATTCTAAACATTCTATTTGCCTAATGTTAAACATACTCAAAATTTATGGTATCTAAAATATTTTGGGGGGATAGGTTCATCGTTTCTAGCAAAAATCTCTTTTTTAATTTAAAAAGTTCTACATGAAATGACGTCCTTACCAAAGGAGAAGTACAACTGGCACCTCCAGTGACTCTAGATGTGACAATGTCGTTACTAAAAGATTAAATGAGCGACAAATACCTTAATATTCTAAGACCGAATGAGTAGTGTGAAGACAGACTTAGCTGGCACCTAAGTGCTAACCCTGGGCTTCTCTTACTCTTTCTTTGCTTTACGTCGAGTACCTCCACTGGAAGGCATTTTGGAGGGTGCATAGAATAGTCCCAGGCCCCTGCATTACTGTTGAGAAGAGCTAGGATGGAGCCACAGCTCCTCTTTTGGCCTACCTCACCCGGCCTTGCAGGGACAAGTGTGTGGACAGAGCTAAGGCAGACTGCAGCCCTGAACACACACATCTCAAGGACTCAGGCGCTACTGCCCAGTCACCAGGCACATCGTCTTACCATAACTTCCTTTTCTTTTTCTTCTGTTTTAAAAATTTACTCCAGAAGGAAGGACTGAGATAGCACATTTTAACTGATTACCTTCTAGTTCTTCTTGAGTTGTGAGTTTATTTTTAGCTCCTGGATGGAATGTGCTGAACACGCATGTTAAAGCAAAAATACCTGTTAGGGAGGTGGGTGTGTTTCTCAGGGAATACCTGTTAAGATACTTGCTTGTTCCCCAATCCTGATCCTCTGACTTCAGATCAGCAGGGAACCTGTGATGAGTGCCAGATTGCACAGATGACCAGGTACTTACGGTCTGTATCCTCCCACAACACCCACTACCACCCCCATGACATGAGACCCAAGAGAAACAAGTCTTTCACAGTTAAGGTGATTTGTTCAGGGGGCGCGGCTTTCCTGCTGTAGTCTGCATCCTGATAAATCACCAATTAAGCCAAATTAGTTTCTTTGCTCCAAGAGCTGCCACAGAGGGGCTGTCTGCTGGATAGCCCCTGTGCGGTCATTCAGCAGGTCACCCTGGAGCCCGAGGTGGGTGCCCAGCATACAGCGCACATTCAGACATCATCGGCAAGGACTCAGCGCAAGACCAGGCCAAGTGTCTGCTGTTAAGGGTAGACTCATGGACGACATAAGCAAGTCTTGGCCTTCAAAAACTTACAGTCTAGCGGGAAAAACAGCCATTAAAATAACTATATTCCTGAAAATAAATGACTGCAACATTAAATATGCTGAAGGGTGTTTATAAGGCACTTGTGGAAGGGTTCAAGGAAAGACATTTTTGAAGGAGTAAAGTTTTAGCCAGAGGTTGGCACCTCATAACAACATATGAGGACACAAGCCACGTGACATAGCTGAGAGGAGCTGGGTTCCAAGGGCGCATGAATATACATACCTATGTGGGGCCTGAAGTTTCAGGACCATGGACAAGGGTGGTCCCACAGTAATAGCACCACCTGTCCTGTACAAACATGCACTGAAGTGTTCCCAGATCTTCACTTTAAAAGAGAATGCCTGGAATGGGATTCCTTTGGTGTAACCTTACCTCAAACGCATGAAACGTGTATTTGACGCAGAAATCGATAACCCAAATTTAAGCTGGCATTTAGAAGGTAAACTAAGGACAGGAGTAGGTCAGGAGAGGAAAATCTCAGGAAAATTGATAAGGGTGATGAGAGCCAGGAGAGGAGAAGGGCCCAGGCATCCAAGGTCAAGTGTGGCGAGGAGGAGGAGGAAGCCCGAGGCCCAGCAGAGTCAGGTGTGCGGGCCAGCAGGAGCCACAAGATCCTTGGGTTTTATACTTAAGACTTGAGGAGAGTTACTGCAGCGCTGTGAGTGTAGGCTGGAAGATGCCAGTGCATCAACTCACAGAGAAAGGGGTAGAGAGAACTCTGCCAGGCCTTCGCAACTCAGGGTTAGAATTCTAAACAACACCTCCTCTGTCCACATCAGACTTTTCAACAATCATGATTATAAAATTTTACATTACTAGAAAGGACCTGTCATTTTGGAGATCACCTTCTCCAGATATGCAAAGTTAAGAGGTCAAAGACAGACCCAAATATGTTAACCTATGTATCAAATACATTGCACATTTAGGAGCAGAAAGAACTGGGTTTCCCCCACCCCGCCCAGTTTCCCAATCTCCTCATAAATCCATGTCACTCTCTAAGTATTTTCACTATTCTGAAAAAAGTTCGCATTACAATGTCACAGTGTCATTTGCCCAAATTTCCTTTCTCAGACATTCTTATGAGTACAATGAAAGAGTGTGCCGCAAGCCACGGAGATGGTAGAGAAAAGAAACCAACTAGTTGTGTGTGTCTGCACAGAGTCTGGCAACTGACAGCTACCTCCATGTTTAGAGGGGCCCTTTACCAACCCCAGAATGGAAGTGGGCACTCCTTGAGATAACACATGGAGAAACATCTTGGAATCTCCAAAGTGAGATATACAGGCCTTGAATGATTCATGTACTATTTGTAATTAATTATTTAAAGCCTATAGGAAAATAATATCACCATGAAGCAAAACAGAAAAAGAAAACTGCCTAAGGAATGGGTATTACTTCTTCATATAAAGGAGCAATACAAATGCATTTTTAAAACGCAAATACTATTTACCAATAAGCATAGCAAAATGACTGGTCACTGACATCAAATTGTGAAAAAAGAGATTTTTCTTAATGATGAACTGGAAGAACAGGAAGTCTGTAGGACAATGCCTATTATTTACATAAATATAAATATAATTACAATTGTGCATAATACACATGAGCACACATATATAAAAACCTAAGTCATGTAGCCACAATCATGAATGTTATGTAGATACAGGTATATGATACAGTTATAGGTGATTTTCACTTTTACTTCCCATATTTTTCAAAGAGTTTATTTAAAAGGAAGAAATAGTCCATTATTATACAGAGATCTCCTTATAAATTGCTGAGATACACACATAGTTAGGTAAGAAAAGTTACTAAGTTTTCAAAAACCCAAGTAGATTCGTAGAGACAGGGTGAAAGAAGATATTGATCCAACATAAAATCATGTTTCACTGGTGAGAGAAGTGGGGACTGTGATCCTGGCAATGCTCTGTAATCACCTGTAAAAGATCAACTACAGGGGCCTCTTCGGGGGCACTGAGGTTAAGGCATGGCGCCATGAAGCACCCACAGCCACAGCAGTGCGAGTTGGACCCCCGGCCAGGGAGGGACCCACGTGGCACAGCAGACTTCTCCTGCCTCCCCACTGCTTCCCTCAGCAGCATGTTTCAGTGGATCTGCCTGTTCTGCTCCCCGCTCTGTCTCCAGTGACTCCTCTCATCTCCCGACACCTCTGGCCTGTACCTCAGTTCTTGTGTGCATGAATAATAAATCAATATTTTTAAAAAATCAAGTGCAAGATTTCCTGATAACTTCCCCCTCTGTCAGACATTCTTGCCAACACAGTCACAGAAATTTCTCCAATTCACCCTGATTTACATGCTGCTATTATACCCCTTTCACTGGTGGAGAGTCCAAAGAACAAATCCTGATGGCGACCCACCTGGTCACTCCCCAAACCAAGGTCCCCACGCGGCTCTGCCTGACTCCAGAGACCTCATTTTACCCCTTCCTTGATGCCACTGACTGGTGAGAATGTCAAAACCATGAGGCACACCTTTCAGCAAAGGAAAAAAGAAGGCTCTTAAGGCAGGCAAAACTACGGGGGGATGTGCTCTCAAGTACATCAGAGTGAGCCCAATGTTATATGCGCTCACAGCGGGGCATTTCGAGGCCAAGGGAAACAGCCATGCCCTTGAGACAAAGCCGATCCACTCCCCAAGGAGGAGGCCACACCTGGTACTGAAAACACCTCAGCTGCTGGACTGGAACCATAAAGACTTTGCCGAGATTTGCTTTATGACAGCCACTAAGAGAACGGCTACAGGTGGCTAATAGAGCAGTGACTTACAAGAACACAAAACACACTGTTTTCTTCTACCCACAGAGGAAATATGCCACATGGCGAGGAGGAAGACACAAAGAGCTATGAGGATTGCAGGGGAAAGTGAAGAAACCAGCAGAGGATTGTAAGCCTCAGGTTTTCTACTGAGTTATAACCATGATTTATGCTTCTGAATCAACGGTAAATATATAAAGAAATATATTTAAAATGGCTCCAAGAACTTTACAAAAAAGTGTCTATAGTGCTCATGTTCACAGGGTTTTGGGACATATTTTCTGTCTTTCAAACTGATCAGCGTATAAATGTCTGTGTAGATATGCACTGTCTATATGTGTTCATCTAAAGCATACCATAGATAACTGCGTCAATACACTAATGTTTACTAGACCTGCTAACTAAATCCAAATAGATATTAATACTAGATGATGTAGGGCCTCCCTGGTGGCGCAGCGGGTTAAGCAACACACTATGAAGCAAACCGCAGTCACTGCAGCATGAGTTCGATCCCTACTGCCGGCCAGGGAGGGGACCCACATGGCGCGGCAGACCTCTCCTGCTGTGCCTGCTGCTCCCCTCAGCAGTGTGTTTCTGTCAATCTGCCTGTTCTGCATCCTGCTCTGTCTGGTGGATTCTCTCACCACCCCCACACCTCTGGCCTGTACCCCAGTGCTTGTACGCATAAATAAATAAATCTTTAAAAAAAAATACTAGATGATGTAAACTTGAACAAAGGACTAGTGTAGACACCACATTTATTAGTTCTACGTTGTCAGGTCCTCCCTGGTGGCACAAAGAGTTGAGTCTCAGCACTGAGATGCTATCCACAGCCACTGAAGCACGAGTTCAACCCCAGGCCAGGGTGCTGACTTGGATGGCACAGCAGACCTCTCCTGTCTCCCCGCTGTTTCTCTCAGTGGTATATTTCAGCATATTTACCTGTGCTGCTTCCCACTCTGTCTCTAGTGAATCCTCTTACACCCCTGCACCTGTGGCTATACCCCAGTTCTTGTGTGCATAAATTAAATCTTTTAAAAAATAATACATTGTCATTTTTTTCTCATGAAACTGATATACATGACATTTTGTTAATAATTTTTTCAGTGACAGCAACCACATTGCATGTGCTTTGTAACTTTAAAATAGATCTTGCTTTCATACTTTTCATAAACCCTTCAGAAGCTCTGATCACACTCTCTGTTTTCATTACTCAGTCTTGTGACTCTCAGTCACGTCACGGAGACTCTCTCACCCACCACTGCTTGGGGCTCCATTGACTGTTTTCACAAAATCATAAAATTCACTTTCCAACCTCAACCACCAGCAAAAGTAAGGTGCTGATTACAAAAAGACTAGTGAAGGCCATCTCGCTTGCTGTCTACCAATTGCACTTGCATTTTCTTGCTTAAGTGAAAAAATAATTAAAACTTCTCATGTAAGGATACTGAAATCACTTAGAAAGTCTCCAAACCCCGCTGCTGAGCATAAGTGTCCAGACATGAGAGGGGTAATAGGTGATAAACTATATTTAAAAAAAAACAAACACATAATGATAGAAATATTTGTCTCCAAATGCTTTCTCCAACCCATGATTTATCTTCCAAAGGTAGTCATTTTTCTCATTCACTGTTAAAACATCATTTTTACTTTGAAGATACAAATTAAGTGTGACAACAGCATAAAAGAGACGCTTTCCTTCTTTGGCGAAATGAGTCTAGCTTTACAAGGCGTGGTTTAGGGGACACAAGAAAGGGGGCTGATCTCTTCCAACAACAGTGTCTAAAAAGCCTCCCCACATGATGACAGCCAGGGCCTCTGTCGAGGGAGAATGCCAGCCCTCTCCATTCTGAGCAAGACTATATGCTTATGATATAATATACACATCATAGGCATGTGTGCTGCTTATGCATGAAACAATGCACACATGTGCTTACAGGTAAGAACAAGCACACACATGATCACAGGTATCACAGTGCACAGACCTACTATTGCTACATGTGTATAATATACCGGTGATACAGATGCACTTTTATACAGACATGCAAATACACGAGTATGACTGTATGCCTAGGGTATACAACATACAGCATGTACTCTGCATGTGCTTGCACATATATACACACATAAACAAAATTATAGGTTAGCATCCAACCTCCCTACACGTGGCACTAGGCATATAATATTTCCTGCAAGTCTCCAACAGTCTATGAAAGCACTACTAGTGTCCCCACCGACAGGAGAGGAGAAGTGGTTACTGGTGGCGGAGAAGGGCCGGGGTCGCTAAGCCGGTGTGAGTCACAGCGCCAGCGATGCCCAGACTTGATGCTGGGATAGGAGCGCCTGGCCCCAGAGCTAGTGCCCTGACGCCAGCTCCCTGCAGTCTCAGTGCCACTGGGTTTGCCGGGAAGGAGACCAAGAAGTCAGACTTTGTGAGGCTCCTGCCAACACTCAGTGAGCGCCTCAGACGGGCTAACGTCGGGAGGTAGAGGACTTGGGATTGCAAAACGGCTGACAGTAAGTCTTTGGGGCAACTGTCCTGGACTTCACTCACACCGTGATGCTGTTAGTAACAGTCAAGTGGACGCAGCCACAGGAGACCCGAGCATGTGGCAGGGCAGAGCCCCCCGACCCCTGCCGCCTGGGGGCCGCCGCTGCGGTGCCTTCATCACGGGGGTGAATCTTCACACTGGGAGTCACAGCCACGGCAAGAGCAGACACTGACGCGGGGAGAAGGGTAAGTGCAGGCAAATTACTCTTTGCTCTCAGTCCTCTCATATCTGATTCCGCAGCTCCCGCTGCAGTCTGCAAATCCATTTCTCATGCACGAGCAAAACGTTTCTGGCATCTAGTCAGGCTCGCCGTCTCCTGTCTGTCTGCCTCCTCACAACAACTGCTGTATTATATAGATGAGCAGTGTAGTTAGGAGACAAGAAGGAGAGTCTGTTTAAGAAAACAGAAGGGACAGGCTTTCTCGTGCCGGGCTCTCAGTTGCCAGGAGAGCAGATGAGAAAATGAAAAACGACTGGAGAGTTTTTGTTGGCAGTTGGGCCCAGCTTGGAATGAGAAAGTAAGAAAAAGACGCCCGAGACAGCCAGGCCACTGCAGCCCCGACACAAAGTGGGCACGGGAAAGTGGAGACCAGCGGCACAGGGGGGCTGAGGGGAGGGGGAGGCCGTGGGCCCCTCACAGCATGGGGTTAAGGTGACCGGCAGGGGCCGGGGTCACACACAGACCCAGGACGGGCGCCACGTCCAGCAGCGAGGGGCAGTGCAGAAGCGGCTCTCAGGGAGGGCTTTGCTGCCCAAGCTGGACCCCAGGGAACAAGCGGGCTGGCGTGTGACTTCGGCTTCCGGCTAAGGGGGTGAAAAGCCACAGGGCAGCCAAACAGACGTCCCCGCCCCACGCCCCCTCTGTAACGTCCACAGTAACGATTAGACTAGAAACAGGGAAGGGGTTTGAAATGGGCCGTGAAGCAGCACCCAGTGCTCATTTCTGAGATGGAACGAGCGCAGCTCAGAGCCCCGACCACCGCCAGCTGTGCCATGACTCGAAGGAGCTCCCCTCCAGTCCTCCAGCGACCCCGGTTCCTGTCGCAGAGAAGCCAGTGGGCGGTCACGAGAGGGCGGCTGTCTGAGAGGGCGATGGGCAGATGGTGGACACGCGCTCTTCCTCTCGATTCTACTTTCAAAGTCTTCCAAAAATTAAAAAAAAAATAAACTACGAAGAAAATAGCCTCAGTTATAAGTCACCGACCCTGCCACACGCAATCTCACTCAGCAGACGCTGAACGGCCTACTTCTGGCCCAAAAGCAGCAAGGGGAATGTGAGGGCGGCAGGACGTGCCCTGGCCCTCACTGGCCTCAGGTGGACAGACGTCCACGGCAGAGCGGGCAGCATCACGTCTCAGCAGATGGAACCAGCAGCACTGTCCCCCCAGAGTCCCCAGACCCCCAGACCCCTGCAGCAGGAGGGCAGCAGCAGAGCAAGGCTGCAGGTCGGGCAGCCCACGAACACCCTGCGACACCTGCAAAGCCGCACCTGGCCGCAGCCTGAGCACGGCCAGGGCCAGCAGCGAGCCCAGCCGGGCGTGAGGCCCATCGCCGCCTCCTCACCCCGGGCGGGCGTCACCAGATCCCAGGTGGGGAGTGCGGAGGCCAAGCCCAAGAGCCGCAGAGTGGGCTGGGCGCCCCGTCTGGCTGGCAGCTCTGCGGGCGTGATGAGCTGTCTGCACCCGGCAGCCTCCTCTGCAGATGGCACCAGGACAGGACGCGCGGACGGTGGGGATGGAGAGCTAATGCTTAGCAAGGCCTGGGGCCGCAACCGCGCCGAAGCGGTCAGTGCTGACGCACTAACACGAGCTCTGGACGCAGGCCCGGCGGCCGTGCGGGCTGGCGTCTCAGCGGTGGCCAAGGAGCGTGAGGGTGTGGCCAGTGAGCGAAGAGAACGGAGAGGCCACTGTAAGCTTGTGAGCACGGACATGGGGCTGGGTGCCACGTGGCAGGAGCTCAGAGGAGGAAACACCGGAGCCACTGGGGTCAGCCGGTGGGGCGCCCCCGCCCCCCAAACGTGGGAGTGCTGTCCAATCTGTGCTGACGAGAGCGGGTTGGCTGTCAACCTTCCTAATAAAAGTCATTTCAGGAAACTCACTAAATATGCAGATAACCAGAGTGTGTTCCTGGAAATTATGGCTTAGAAGGGTTGGACTGGATCCCAGGCAAGTGTTTCGAGGTTTAGAGAAAATGAGTTAAAGTTATTTTTACCTTCAGAATAATCTGAAAAACAGGATTTAGACGATGTATGTATATGCTACATATGTTCATATGTTCTTTTATTCTGTAAATAGCGATGTTCACAGTCTACAATGGAGTATTTTCCTCTAGTCTAAACACCATGTATTTCTACACTCTTTACATATATTTCCATGTGCTATAAATATGAACACCATATTTCATAACTATATATGTGGAAGAATGGGACGGTCACTTGTTCTGCGTATCACTGCGGAGTGACTACCGTGCTGTCTATACATAACACGTTTATGTATTTGATATGTACATACAACTTGAGGAGTGATTTGCATGCACATAAATACATAAATGTAAACAAGACATTTTTGTGTTTCTACTACATTAGTCAGGGCTGTTCAGGGAGACAAACGCAGCACACATATTTATATAGAATTTTTCGGAGAAACCAGCTCACACAATTATGGAGACTGAGCAGTCCCACAATGTAGAAGGCTCAGGGCAGGTGTTGGTGCATTTCCAGCCAAAGTCCAAAGACTTGAGAACCAGGAGAGCTGATGGGAGAAGGACAGAGACAGATTCCCGGCCCAGCAGTCACGCAGACCGAGAAATTCTCTCCTTTGCTGTATTCTTTGTTCTACCCGGTTCTACACTGGCAGAGGCCTGCCCGCACTGGGAGAGGGCTGACCCACTCAGCCTGCCAGTTCACACCTGGATGCCTGCCAGTTCACACCTGGATGCCTGCCAGTTCACACCTGGATGCCTGCCAGTTCACACCTGGATGCATGCCAGTTCACACCCAGATGCCTGCCAGTTCACACCCGGATGCCTGCCAGTTCACACCCGGATGCCTGCCAGTTCACACCCGGATGCATGCCAGTTCACACCCGGATGCATGCCAGTTCACACCCAGATGCCTGCCAGTTCACACCCAGATGCCGGTCAGATCACACCCAATCTCACCCAGACACACAGGCATGTGACAAGCTCAGTGTTAGCCCAATGTCTGGACACAGCGGTCAGGCTGACACAGCGCATGTCACACACACCTGCAGGCATGGCTCACACGCGGCTTGTCTGCCGCTTTGTCATTGGCCGTGGGCGTGGGAGGGGTCCCTTCTTCGACGGCATCAGCACTTGAGAGAGCCCTCGCCGACCTTGAAGGGTATGGTGTAATCAGTGAGTGCTTTCTGGACAATGTGCTGAAAGCCCTCAATGAATGCTGCATCTGTTCAACCCCTCACACTGATGCAGCCAGTGGACACACTGGACTGGAACCTGGCAAGGAAAAGGGACTGAATTTTTGCCAGAATTTTTCCCCTAATCAAGAGGGTAGGTGCCTAGTCTTCTCCCCGGGATTGTGCCTCTCTCTTAGGAAATGCACCCTTCTTCTCCAACCTTGACAATATCCATGCAGCTACTGTGCACTGAGGTGTGACGCTAATGCCAAGGGGGAAGGAGGCGGGTAGCAGGAGGCCGCGCTGTGTTACCTGAACACGCCCAGGGCGCAAAGAACATGCTTTCATGGATGAAATGGGAAAAACCAGCTTCACCTGGTAGGCAGCGGCTGCCACAACACATGGGAAAGTAACAAAATGGAAAAGTAACAAAAAAGTGACCCAGAGATAGAGAGACTGGGTTTTGGTGGCCTGCAGGAGTGGCGTGAACACGCCGAGGACGCCCGCGTGCAAACATGCTTGTTTGCTCCATTTAAGGAAATGCTATTTCTTGGAGGCAGTGATTTTGTGCAACTTCATTATGGAAGAAGCCAGCTTTGAAGACATGGCCAAGATGAAGACTGATCAGACTCGTGGCGTCTGAGCCGTCTTGCCTGAGGTGGTCAGCTTGTAGGCCAGAATACTGCAAGCAGGACGGTCAAGAAACATCTTGGGATTGATAAGGAAAAATGAACTTCAATGTTACCCATGAGAAAAAAAAAAGACAACTGGAAAGTATTGTTGGTGGAAAGGAAGGAAACTTGTTTAACAGGCTTCCTCTTTGCACAAAAACTTAGTCTTAAAAGTAAAGCCATCTCTTCTGGGGCCTCCCTCGTGGCACAGGGGTTAAGTCTCAGCACCATGAAGCATCTGCAGTCACTTCAGTTCGATCCCAGCCAGGGAGCTGACCCACAGGGTGCAGCAGACCTCTCCTGCCTCCCTGCTGCTCTCCTCAGCAGTGTGTTTCAGTCCATCTGCCTGTTCTGCTCCCCGCTCTGTCTAGTGACTCCTCTCACCCCCTACACCTCTGGCCTGTACCCCAGTTCCTGTGTGCATAAATAAATAAATCTTTTTTAAAAATCTCTTCTACCTGACAGGGTCTGTCTTTGCCTTACAGTATCAAGTGCAGCCAGCTAGCTTCCTAACTTCCCTCTTATTGCCCTTTCTACACAGCCAGAGTTTTAAAAGACCATGGGAGGAAAAAAGCATTTGTAATGCCAGTCTACATGCAAAAGTTTCCAGAAGTCTCCAAATAGAGAACCACATCAAAAACCTAACTGTACCCATTCAAAGACCTGAACACAGGAGAAAGAATGTATGTACCAGTCTTGCCTAAAATAAGAGAGTTTCATTCTACCTTATAAAGACAGTTTTCTCCTTCCTTTAAAAATGCATCATTTTGAAGCTTGGGGAAACAGCCAAATAATTCAGTGGAGAAGCACACAAAAAGAAATTAGAAACCATGTTACGCATTGTACAAGTTGAATAAGGAAAGGTGAAGAGGCTAAAAAAAAAATCAGGGATGAAATTGAGTTCTAGAATTCCCTACTTAAATTTGAATTAGAAATATAAAACAGAAAGATTTGCAGTTGGAAAGAAAAGGATAATGAGATACACTACACAGCACTGCATAAAAAGTCATAACGGAGTCAATTTTGCTTATGTTGTGCAACCACGAATGTGACAAAAATAAGGAAATAAATGGAAGGTTTTGCCAATGAAGTTCAACACCATTCAGCGCTGGGCCGATGACAGGGAAGCAGCATCAGTGCATTTGCGAGGTTTCTGGAGATGCGCTGACGTGCGGCTGTGAACTGCTGAACATGTTTAAATTTGTAAAATATTTATTGCCTGACATCAAAAAGAAGATGATACAGAATCCTACAAACT
The DNA here is from genome assembly GCA_019455555.1 of Galemys pyrenaicus. Lineage (NCBI taxonomy): Eukaryota > Metazoa > Chordata > Mammalia > Eulipotyphla > Talpidae > Galemys > Galemys pyrenaicus. The sequence continues at coordinate 2,543,515 of JAGFMF010011663.1, read as the reverse complement.
AGAAAATTAGGTATTAAATCTTTAGAACAGGCTAAATATCTGTCTCCTACTACACAAAAACACAGACAGCGGTGGACGGCACGCACCCGGGCCAGCACCAAAGGCGGCCAGGCCTGATGCAGGCTGAGGCCAGGCAGTAAGGGAGGTGGCTCCGCACGTGCCTATTGTGCTGGCAGGCTCACCTCCACCTCACACCAGCAGGTGTGCTCACCGCACACCTATGCCCGGTCTTCTGTCATACAGCTACCCCCTACGTTTAAGTTTTTGGCATGAGGTGAAAATAAAGTGCAAGCTGATTTTCGTGCTGTCTGTGTTTGTAAAGCTTCACTTAGTTCTCCACTTCTCCCCTGGTGTTTCTGAGCTGGTGCTCAGTGCTCGGTCAGCAGGTGATGACAGGCAAACACTCTGCACGGGTACGTGTTGCACCTGGGGCCACTCGCTGATGAGTGATTTCAAAGCGACCCCTTGATGTGGACCATGCTAGGTTGAGATTTCAAGCAGCAAGACAACAATTACCTTGCAACTATTTACTGCTTTAATTGTTATAAATTCTCTGTGTTTACTATCTGGTGGTGTATAAAAACAATACAACACATACTAAAAAATGTTGTCTGTCTAAACAGAATAGTTAGGGGTTAAAAACTATCCCCACCTAATTAGAAATAGACACACAGGAAAACAAAACTCAGCATACACATATGAACATAGAAAGTAGCTAGAAAGACAGACTTTCTTTTTTCTTATTTTATGTACATTTTACATCATTCTTTTTTTTTTTGGTACTGTGTATATTTTCTCCTCTCACATGTCCAGACTTCAAACTATACTACAAAGCCATAATAATTAAAACAGCATGGTACTGCAACAAAAGCAGACACACAGACCAATGGAATCAAATTGAAAACCCAGAAATAAAGCCACTCATACATGAACAACCAATCTTGACACAGGAGCAAAGAACATAAAATGGGACAAGGACAGCCTATTCAATAAATGGTGCTGGGAAAGACGTACTTTCTTCCAAAATTTCTGCAGCAAAGTATACCGTTTTTCTACATCTGCTGATTATTCAAGGAAAACATACATATTTTCTACATGTAGTACATTATACACTAGTGGTATACTTATATTACATACTAATTACCACTTACAGTGCAACTGACATTAAGGCACAAAGAAGACCTCAATTTCTACATCTCTAATGTGACAGATGCTGACCTCTGTCTGACATCATGTTTGGCATTGCAGGAGAGAAAGCAGATGAAGAGAAAAAGCAATAAAGAATTTCCTCGAATATATTTTCTCATTTTACTTTGATGAATCAAAACAGATTCTAGGTGAAAGTAAAGGGAAACACATTTTAATGACTGCACTTGCTCGACAGTTCTAGAAGAGGGGTGTGTGTGCATGCACATGTCCAACTGCCTATCTATTGAGGGAGAAAGAGAAAGATAAGTGCCAATATTGTAGCTGATGATTTTTCTAGGTCTGATTAAGTAAAGACAACATTTAATTTAAATCAAATTATCTTGAAGAGATAACATTTCAAAATACCAGCGTGCCGTCCACTGCTGTCTGTGTTTTTATGTAGTAGGAGACAGATATTTAGCCTGTTCTAAAGATTTAATACCTAATTTTCTAGTTTGTAGGATTCTGTATCATCTTCTTTTTGATGTCAGGTCACCAACTTGTAACACTCACAAGGTACTGTCCCCCCACCTGTGACACGTGCCATATGGGGATGCATAGGTGGCCTCAGGGACTGAGAACACCGGCGAACTCCCGCTCAAGGGCTCTTACAACTGCTTACAAGTTTGCACAACCACCGCGCTTAAACATAGGTTTGAGCATTAGTATTCAATAAAAGCAGATGCAGTCAGTTCCTGTATGTGAGTGAATAAAATATTCAATTCCCCTAGGGCACTGAAAGACCAAGATATTTTGTGATGACTCAATAATGTTCTTCTCAAGGCAGGGTGGGGGCTGAGGCCTGAAGAGGAAGCGGACGCACAGAATTTAAAATCACAAGTAGGCCCACCTAAAGTCTTTTTTATGCCAAAGAAATAATGGGTAGTAATTGGTTCTGTCTGTATACAGTTGAAATGCTTGAATGAAAATGATGGCAATAAAATTCATAAATCTGCCCTGTTTTACTTGTGTAGTTATTTTGTCGGGATAAATTCAAACAGAACCACCTGTGAATTTTAGTTACAGAATAGCCACTTGAAAGTTGTCATAAACTATGAAATTTATCCTAAAGTGTTTCTTTTCCCCATTAAAAAATTCATGATCATTGAAGCAGCAATGGAAATACATTTTAGAAACATAATCAAACGTGTTTTGTTAGCAACGCTCAAGTGTGCATCCACCTTGAAGCAAGGTCTTATGTCTCCTCTAGTTTTCAGAATATTATCACCTTAGCATACTATTTCTTCATGTCTTCTGCATCTCCTCAGTATTACTGGGCCACAAACTTGACATTAATTAAGTCAGCAGGCTAACAAGCTCACTCAGGACCCATCTGTACCAGCTCCCAAGAGAGACGCCACCATGTCATGTAACTTCCTGCACCTTCCTGAATATAGAAGCATCCCAAATTCAACCTCTGTAACATCTGCAGATCTTTCAAGTAAATATCCCAATTTAGGGGAAAACGCTGTGTGCGTCTGTGTGTGTGTGTGTGTGCTCTTTAAACGACACAATCCAATTTGGGGCTTATAAAATATAATCACGGCAAAAGACTCTCATGTTAGTGAGACTTCCAGTTTTGGTTAAAATCCTACCACTTCACGGTCCATATCCGTTCCTTTGTATACACTACATTTCATGGTATGTTTTAGCTTATGGAAATAACCATTTGCATTGTAGATCCCAGAGATCAGCTTCCAGTAAGAGAAATCATAACAGTGTAACTTCCTGACGACAGCGCATGTCAGTCTGGGTCCGTCTCTTCTGGCTGGCCTCCCGTCTCCTCTGCGCCTGTATCACGCGTCACCGTCATTGCCCGCTCTGATCGAGCCACGTGGTCTTGTCTTCCTAATTCTTTCAGCTCTAATTCTTTCATTCCTCCTGCTTTTCCCTCCTTGAGCCGGGTTTCAAAAAGCCTTTCTTCTGTCCTTCCAGGAAATGGAAGGTAATGGAGGTGAGAGGGGTGATGGGAGACGGACGGAGGCATTTCTCTTTCTTGAGCCGATTCTCACAAGAAGCAGAGGAGCCCGCTTCCAGGCCAGTTCCAAAGAATGTCCCCCAATCAGGTGACACTTGGCTTGGGCCCTCAGCCCAGTGGCCCCTCAGTCCACTCTCAGCCTCAACTTGGCTTTGATGGCGAGACCTAGCCCCCACGGGGCACTGGGTGCACTCCCTCCCTCCACTGGTGGCTCCACATTACATAACTTGGCAAGTTGGGGTGCTACTCTTGGGTCCCTGAACATCACTTTTCCCTGAAGGTCCATGCTCTCTCTGCTGAATTTCTGGCTCAAAGCAGGAAGTTACGGACCAGACAGCACTCCCCCAAAGTTGAACCATTCATGTTTTATAGCCAGGGTTACAAAAAGAGCATAAAACCAGGCAGGCAACTGATACATCATTCAAAAACATAAAGAAGCACAATCTCACTCACCGTAGAAGACCATCAAGTCTACTAACGTGTATATGTTCACTTTAAGATACTAGGTCAGTATACATTAAGCCATATTTCTTTCTTTGGAAAGTCTTGGTAGGGATTTCAGGATAAGAGGCGTGCCTCAGTGTGTTCTTTTAAAACTGTGTGTTTCACTGGGGTGACACTGCTTACACGCTGTGCATGATCTGTGCGTGCAGGTTCACACCTCTTCAGATGCATGTACCACCCCACACCCACACCCCTATATTCCTCCACCATAGTCCTCTGAACCACTTCCCCACTGCTCACTTAGAGTCAAACGGATGAAACAGGTGTGCTATTTAGGTCTGGAGAACATCAGACGAGGTGTTTCCTCAGGTAACTCTGCAGTCTCCGCCCAGCTCTATAGAAGTGGCCCCGGGCACAAGCCAGGACAACAGCGAGGAGGAAACCCTTGTCACTCAGGATGATGCCTTCTCCCCAAATTCCGAATAAAGCAGAAGAGTTAGGGGCCCTTGTCTGGATGTATTTGTCCTGCTTCTTGAACAAGCTCAGAGATGCAGGCCGGGTTTCAACAGGCCCGTGCCTCCATTTCCTCCCTGACAACAGGCAGGCCTTAAATCCTAGGGATCTGTGACTGCTCCTGGTTTTCAGGACACAAAGCAGACAACTGGTCACGAGGAGCTTTACTGTCAGGCCAGAGGACAGCGGCTCTGCAGCGCGGGCTCGTTGCCTGGGCTGGTATGAGGATGGGGTGAAGGCGCCCCGCCACGTCTCCACAGGTGAGATGGGCCAAGCCCACGGGCCCTCCTGCCCTCAACGCACTTCTGAAGGCTCAGGGAGAGACCACGCGAGGTCGCTGGTGGATGTGCAGACGTGCGTCCTCCGACCCTGCACACGGCAGTGCCTGGGATCTCAGCCTTGGCACGCTGCCCACTTGCTGGTCGGGACCCACGGCTCCAGGCAGTTACCTAACAATGACGTCATCCCACATGACATCACTCTACAAGCCAAGAGAGGGCTGGGCAGAAGACAGAATGGAAAGTTAAGTGTCTGCCTTGATAAAATACCAGTCCTTTCTCCCTCTCTCTCTCTCAAGGTTTTATTTATTTGTGCACACAAGAGCCGGGGTACTGGCCAGAGGCGGGTGGTGAGAGGATTCACCAGAGACAGAACGGGGAGCAGGAGAGGTCTGCTGTGCCCTCCTTGGCCGGAGTCCCTCCTTGGCCGGGGACTGCACGCATGCTGCAGTGGCTGCGGAAGCCCCACAGTGCAGCACGTAACCTCTTGCACCACCAGGGAGACCTAAAATACCAGTTTTCTTCTGGAAGGGGATTCAAACTCCGCTTTGCTTCCTCATCTGGTAGCGGGCAAGGTCTGACTCCAGCGGGAGCCTGCCAACTGGCCCTCAGGCCAAGGCAGGGGCCGCCTGCCAGCAAATAAAGTTTTATCGGAACAGAGCGACACTCACGTGCACTCAGTCGCATGCGCTAGTGACTGCTTTCCTGCTGCAGTGGTCCTGACACAGGCCCCCGAGCCTGTAAAAACGACCGTGCTGGCCATGTGGCTTTTACTCAGTTGGCCCATCCCGGACGGGTGATCACGCATCTCTATCGGGGCGCAGGCGTTCCAGATAAAAAGTGACTGCGCGATGCGTAAAGGGCCCGGCCAGAGGTGGCCACCCCGTGTCACACACAGCACCGCCCAGTCCTCCAGCTGCAGACCAGCCCCGGCAGCTCGGGGGCAGCAGGGCCACCTCTGCCAAGGGCGTGGGCTCGCGCTGCGCAGTTGTCAGCCCCACTCCTACAACCCGCCGCAGCCCCACCGCGCCCTGCCCCACTGCGGAGCTGGCACGGCCGCCTCCGACGCACAGGCGTAAGGATGCAGGGAGGCCGTCCCCACACACCCCGCCGGGGTCGCGGTGGAGGACGTCACCGTGAGGCTCTACAAACCTCCGCGTTTCGGGGGCCTGCTAAGCCAACTTGGGGGCTGACCAGGACACTGTCCGCTGTCCCGGAATCATTGCTCGCAGCGCCCCTTTCCCTCAGCCGAGTCCCGGGCCGCGGCCGCTGCACGGCCCCAGCTCTGCGCACTCAGAGCCCTGGCATGGGTGCTCATCCCGCCTTGCGGAACAGTTCGCCCCAGTGAGCATCAGCGTTCAGCGACACCGCTGCATAAGGATCCTCACTTTGAAAGCCTGAAGGTTAGAGACGACGCTTTTTCTTTCATGGTTTGAAAGCGAGACAGGGCAGACTCTACAAAGCCTCTGAAGATAAAGGCGCGGCCGGAGAGCGGCTCAGCGGAGCCCTGACCCCCAGGACGCGTTTCAGACGCGCACTGTCCTTGCAGTCGCCGCGCTCCCAGCTGGAGCCTCCGGCCTGTCACACGACAAAGCAGTTGGCAGCCCCCGGGGACTGCAGCAGGGCGAGAGGCGCGGACGAGCAGGGCGCGCAGACCAGGCCAGCTCGGAGCAGGGGGCTCCCCGCAGAAGCCCATCCCTCCGGAGAACTGTCCCCGGCTCTTGGCATTTTACACTCTAAGGTCTTGGAGGCCCAACCCCAGCCCCAGCGCTCTGCACCACGGCTGGCGAGTGAGCTGAAGCACCGGGCGCAGAGTCCTGCCCGTGACCACGTGAGGTTCCTCTCCCCAAGCACCACCTGCCGCCCCACCTCTGCAGGTGCCGCGTCTCTCTGGGCCTTCACTCTCGAGCCGCAGTCCCCTCGGAGCCCCACACAGTGAACCCCGCATGGCCCTGCAGTCGCACCCGGCTTCGCTCCTGGCCTCCCCTTCCCGTGTCCTTCGCCTGCTGGACCCCAGCCCCAGAACCTTTCTCCAGCCGGTGCCACAGCTGCACGTCAGGCACGGGCAGGCCACGGGGTGCAGTCACCCCACTCGTCAGTCCTGCCTCCCGGCCCCCGGTGTGGGCCTATGCTCCTGCCCCACGGTGCTGCGTCTCCCCGTGGTGGGCGCCGCCCTGCTGCCGCTGCTCTTCCAGCATCTCCCTCTCGCGGCGCTGAGAACACCCACGGGCTGAAGCTGGTCCACAGGCCACCCACCCCCTCAGCGAGGCCCAGCGCGGCCCCTGGGGACCGCCTCGCCCGGTTTGCTGGCCCCATCTCCAGCCCTGCACCTCCCTGACCTCAGGGCTTCCGTCCACCCCACGCCTGCTCCGTGACCTCGCAGCAGCTCCCAGGCCCTGCTGCCTCTCTCCAGGACGTCACCGGCCCACGCTGACCTTCTCCATCGCTCACTTTCCTAGGTCCACTGCGATGTAATCAAAAGAGAACATCTTGGGGCCTCCCTGGTGGCACAGCGGGTTGAGTGTCGCACTGTGAAGCGTCCGCAGCCACTGCAGCGCGAGTTCAAGCCCTGGCCAGGGAGGGACCCACAGGGCACAGCAGACCTCTCCTGCCTCCCGGCTGCCCCCCTCAGCAGTGGGTTTCTGTAGATCTGCTTGTTCTGCTCCCCACTCTGTTTCTGGGGAATATTTTAGTTCTCGTAATATTCTCCAAGAGGAAAAATCCCATAAAGCAGATTTCAGGTTTGGTCTATGTGATTATGCAGATTTATGTAGTAATTCTGGAATTCTGACAGGAAGACTATTAGCTCTTACTCTCAGTCGTAGCATGTTTCCCCCATTCTGATTTAATTTTATTTTCATATCCATGAAGCACTTAGTAAAATCCGTAACTATATAAACAAGGGAATCCCTACAGCACCCCCCACCCCATGGTACTCACACGGAATCAGAGGCTAGTTGTGTTAGTTTCTACTTTATCCTTCCTGCATAGCCTTCTCAATCTATAAACAGATTAGATTTTAACTTTGGACCTTTTTATACGTAACACAGTTTACTGTCTGACCTCTTTTCAACATGCATTTTTAGATTTATAACAAAGCCATCAGTTATTAGGAATCTTTCTCACTTTTTAAAATTTAAATAGTTGCATAGTGCTCCATGATATATAGTGATAGTTTGGGTATTAGCACTATTTTTCTATTGAAATAATAGCTAAATGAATTAAAAACAACATATTCTGTTGAAGTATAATATACCTGAGTCAAAAGTTAAACACATGTTATCATTATGACAGCTAACAAATTCCTCTCCAAGAGGGTTGTACTGTTCTGTTCTTACCAACAACTTATAGTGTATCTTTTCCCACAGCCTCACCATCAGGACACACTGAATCTCTTCACAATATGTGAATGGGACTCAGCGTGGTCCTAACTTGCACATTAATTATTATGAAGTTGAGCATCATTTCCTGTTTAAGAAAATTTGAATCTTTCATAACTAAATTTCTGTTAGTATATTTTCCACTTTTATTTGTTTTTAATCTCAATTTTAAGGCATTAAAATTCAATTGCTATGCCACGAATCTGTCCTGTATCACAAAGGTTCATATGTCCTCTCCTCGGCACCCAGGGGTGCTACCAGAAGTAAATGCAGGGTTATCTGAATTGCTTCCAATATAGTTAGCTGATCATTGTACCTCGTGGCATGAACTGGGCATTTATCTGAACATGTACCAAGTCAAACATTCTGTATGATTTAAGGTCGCTGGAGCACCCCTCTTTACATACCTGAAGTACATGAGGGAACAGCACACACGAACTCACCACCCAGGTTTTCTTGACTGTGACAGCCATTCATTTGAGACTTCAATTCTGAATCAAAGCATTAAAATTATTCTAGGATAATTGTTCACATGATCTAGGGCCCACCTAGAAGGAGGTTCATCTGCAGTTCCCTGAGGAATTCCGGGTTCAAACCTGCTGGAACTCTTGCTGCCATTTGCTTGTTTAGTAGACATTCTTTAGCAAGAGATTTAATCAGTTGTCCACACGGACAGGTTAACTGGAATGCAATTAACTAAGTGCAAAACATCTGGTCATTTTGATCGAGTCCATTATTCAAGCTGCCAACTTTATCGTAGCACGCCCTGATAGCCACACTGGAGCCGCACTCCAGCCCCACATTTCCACAGGCTTGAATTACTCCCTTTCCTCTTTGGGTGAGCTACTTGTGTTCAAACCCAAATGACCTAGGCCCAAGCAGTACCTCAATTCTGTATGTTCCAAATGATACCTAAGTTGTCGGGATACGCAAAAACACCGACTCTGCTGCTCCCTCGTGTGGACGGGCAAAGGCCCAACCAAGGCAGGCACAGCCACCCAAGCTTCCAGACAGCCTAAGCCCCAGGCCGGCTCCCCCAGGACACCAGGACACGAGCTCCTTCTTTGCCGATGTACAGTCCATCTCACAGCGGGTCTGCTAGTGAGCAAGGCACATATGCGACTAGAAATATCAACCCCGCCGTTAGCACGCATGGAGAAAAATGTCCCAGACAGTCTCAAATGCACAGCTGAGTCCGTATGTCAGCCACGTACCCTTGCTTATTTTCTTTGTTTTTTTCGCTATTGTCCATTGAAATAACCGTTAGCTCGAATGCACAAATGGGCCATCCATTCATCATTTTTCTCTTCACAGCAACGATGCCAGTGAAAGCTGCAGACAACGTGCTCTGATGTGTTCTGGCTCAGCGCCTCTATCACGCCCAATCTGTAGGCGGTGGTGCTGAGGCTCGGAGGGGCTAAGAAACTCGCCACGACCGGAGGTCACGACCCGGTGGACGGAGTCGACCACATCCTTAGAGCTGTTGGACAGGGATCTGAAGCACCGGTGGGTGAGCCCGACTGCGGCCAAGAACGAACATCCACAATCAGACCGCCACGGGGCGCCGCCGCCAGCTGTGGGCCGCAGCCGTGACGTGCATGCCGGCACACGCTGAGCTCGATTTGATCTGACGATCCCCGCCGATGCTGACGGGCTCTGGCGCAGGCGTTCACTGGCAGACGAGGTCGTGATACATGACCTGCCGGCTGTGCCTGCCACGCTCACTCTTGGCCTTTCCAGCGGACGCCAGAGGTGCTCACCCCTGCCCAGCACGGCGTTACTCTGCAGGAGAGCTGAGGCCGTCTATCTGCCTGGCTAGCGTCTTTTTGCTGTTTGGGTGGTATGTTACCCCAGAGGTAAGCATCCCAGCCCCCTGCCCACTGAGGACAGCCACGGCCACAGAGAGTGGGGCTCAAACGCCAGCAGGGGCTGGAGCTGTGCCGTCCAGGTGGTGAAAGCTGAGGGCGAGAAGCATGGAAGGAGGGCCTAGCACGCAGGTGAGGAGCCCAAAGCCCAAGTATAATCAAATTCTCGCTTGACCTTTGACTGGCCCTGGCGGGAGAGGCTCGGGTCACGCTGAGGGGGCAGAAGACGAAGCCTGAAGCGACGGGAGACATGTCCACTGCCACCAGCGCCCACGCACCCCTCGTGCTCGGCTCGGATTCGTCCAGACGAAGTAGAAGCAGAGCCTAGGAGACCAGTCTAGAATTCGCAGAAAGGAACTTCGGAACGGCTCTGAGAAGTGCACTCAGGGGTTAAGAGACCCCGGACACACAGGAATTGTCTCAGCAACAGAAACCAGTAGAGAAGGAAGCGGCGAGTCCAGCATGGCAAGTGCGTCCCCTGAAACTTACAAAGACTTTATGGGCAGAGTGGAGCCCAAGACAGTAGCCGCGTGAGCGTCAAGGGGGAGACACACGGCGACTGCGTCCTCAGTCGGGCCAGAGTGAGGAGTGACTGTCCCCCAAAGAGAGACCGACGAGGGCGGCAGGAAAAACACCTGGAGAAGTGACATGTGTTTCCTAAACTAGTTGCTGATTGATGTCAAGCAAATCTAGACGCCCGAAGTCCGAGGAGGGGAAAACGAGGCGCTTGAGCGTGAGTGCGAGAGCAGGAGGCTCCGGCAAGGCCCAGCCGGCGGGTTCCACGAGCTGGTTTCCGAGCGCTCTGTGCTGGCGCGGCCTGCCCGCCACTGTGCACCGGGCCCCGCCGTGGCAGTGGGAGTCAAGGCTCTCTGTCCTTCCTTTCCTATGTTTATGTTTATGTATCTATTTTAGGGTTTTGTCTATTTTTTGAGGCAATGTCAGTGTCAGGCGTGTGCACTGGTCTGGGGTCACACCTCGGCAGATTGGCCCCACCGAGCACCCACAGGCTCTAGACCCCGGGCCCCCGCTGGCCGCCTTCGGTTGCCACCCCCTCTCTTCCTAGCAGCCTCCGTCCTGCAGTCAGATCGCCAGGAGCTTTTGGTTTCGCTTTGTCTGACCCTTCGTTTTGTTTTTATTCCACATGGCCGAACCCTTCGGCACCTGACTATCTCGTTCCACGTGGCTCCTCCTCGCGAGACCCCTCCAGGTCCACCGTGTTGCTGAGGATGGCAAGGGCTCCTCCTCCTTCAGAACAGCTGCTGTCTCCCAGGCACATACATGCACACCCTGCTGACGCGGTCACGGACAGCTGGGCACACTGACTGCTTCACGGCCTGTTCAGTTTGACCGCCCTGCGATGAGCACAGCAGTGCAGGCACCCCTTGCAAAGTGCTTGCATTTTTGGCAAAATGCAGAAGCGTGCCATTCCTGTAGCCTGTGGCAGACCTATTTTCAACAGCTTGAGAAACCTCCGCAGCAGAGGCTGGGTGTCCACAGGGGCTGGACTGCCGACATTCCCGCCGACACTGGACAGCGCCCTTTCCCTCCACATCCTCGTCAGCACTTGCTGCTTCTGGTCTTCTGAGCTGGGCCATTCTCACGGGTGAGGTGGCCGCTCACCTTGTTTTGATTTGCATCCCCTGATGACGCGTCAGGATGAGCACTGTCATCTTCCTGTGTCTGTTGGCATCTGTGGTCTTCTTTGGAGGAGGATCATTGAGCTCCTCTGCCCATTTTGTTAATTGTGTTGTTTCTTGTTGAGTTGAGCTGGGCGCTCCTTACAGATCTTGGATATTAACCCCTTGTTGAAAAAAAAAGTGTATGCAAACATTTTCTCATAGAGTTGGGTGTCTTTTCATTTTAATGATTGTTTCTTGGAACTCCCTGGCGGCACAGGGGTTAAGTCCCAGCACTATGAAGCTATCAGTGGCCACTGCAATGGGGCTGGTCCCCATCAGGGAGGGAACCCACATGTTGCAGCAGACCTCTCCTGGCTCCCCGCGGCTCCCCTCAGCAGTGTGTTTCAGTCCATCCACCTGTTCTGCTCCCCGCTCTGTCTCTGATGAATCCTCTCACCTGCCGCGCCTATTGCCGGCACCCCAGCTCTTGCGCGCATCAATCAATCAATCTTTAAAAAAACATTGTTTCTTTCACTGCACAGTAGCCCTTTCCTTTGATAGGGTCCTGTTTGTTTTTACTTTGCCCCCTCTGAGTTGGAGTTGAGGCCCTAAAGACGCCCCTCACGCCATGTGGCAGAGGGTTTTCCTCTGAGCTGTTTCATTGAGGTTTTCCTAATCTTTATGTCCACTTCTCCTATCAGCTTCTGAAAGAAAGGCCTTATCTCCAGTTTTAACTATGAATTTGCCCACTTTTCCTTTTAAATCTTATTAAATCCGCTTCCATGGATTTGAAGATCTGCTCTATGTCAGTGCTTCTTTGGATATGTTATGCCTTTTCTTAGGAATTGATGCTTTTCTATTATTCATTCTTATTCCTGGCTTTAGCTCCACGTCTAAAGTCTACCTCACTTAGTGAAGCCTAGTAAAGATTTATACGGCTACCTCAGCTTTTCTTTGATAACTGTTTGCACAGAATATACTTCGTATCTTTTTACTTTTAATATAGCAGTCTTTTTCACAGATAGAATATAAATGGATCCTGTTTTAATCCACTTGGATTCTGCATTTTAATTAGGATGTTCACACAGTTCATGTTTAATTTTTGACACAACTGGGTTTAAATCTACCATATTCTTTGTTCCTTGCTCCTCAAAATGTGTCATTTCATTCTATATGTGTTTTGTTTTAAACATAACTTTTATATTTTATGATTCTATTTTATTCCATGATTGACTTACTAGCTATATTTCTCTGGGTGGTTTTCTGTGGCTTTTAGGGTTTACAGTACACATGTTTTAGGGTTTACAGTATATTCCATATTCATATTTCTGACGTATCTTCACTTCTCTTTTAAAAGCCTCACGGCACTGCTCTTCCATTTCCTCCCTCCCATTTTTGCGGTACTGTTGCCCTGTATTTTAGTTCTAATCTTTTATTTCAATGCTATAAACACCACCATAAATTACTTTCTTCTTTTAAGTGCCTATTAGATAAATAGGATAAAAATGAGGGAAAACACACTTTGTAGTCACCCATATTTACCATTTAGGGTTTTTTCCGCTCCTTTGTATGGATCCAAACTCTCTTCTTGTGCCTTTTCCCAATGCTTAAAGAATTTTATTTAGTATGTTGATAGTGCAGGTTTTATGACAATGCATTTACCCAGCTTTAATCTAAAAATGTCTGCATTGTGGGGAAGAGAATTCTAAGCTGACACTCCTCGGTTATTCTCAAACTGTTATTCAGCATTTTAAAGATTTCTTCTAGGCTGCCTGGATTCAGATTAGCAGCCCAGAGTATACTCTGTACATATGTGTCTTCCCTTGGACATCTTTTGAAAATATTCTACTTATCGCTGGTTTTCAGCATTTTGATTGTTTTATACTTTTCTCTGTCTTCTATTTAAAGCTCATTGAACTTCTTAGACCTATGAATTTATAGGTTTCACCTAACTTGGAAGGTCTTGGCTATTATTTCTTCAAATAAATTTTTCTGCTATTCTTTAATTTCTGTTTCCATGACTTCAAATTCACATGTTAGATGACTTGGTATTATTCTTTCCAACTTTTTTTTTAAAAGATGTATTTATTTATGCATACAAGAACTGGGTTGCAGGCCAGAGGTGTGGGAGGGGTATGGGAGAATTCACCAGAGACAGAGTGGGGAGCAGAACAGGCAGACTGACTGAAACACACTGCTGAGGGGAGCAGCGGGGAGGCAGGAGAGGTCTGCTGTGCCCTGTGGTCCCCTCCTGGCCGGGGATCAAACCCATGCTGCAGTGGCTGCGATGCTTCACAGTGCTGAGATTTAACCCCTTGCACCACCAGGGAGTCTAATACGCTTTCCAACTTTTAAAACAATTTGTACTTCACTCTGTTCGTTAATGTTGCAATATTTTTAATCTCACTAATGATATCATCTGCAGTGTCTAATCTAGTTAGATTCATCCAGAGCATTCTTTATTATAGGTATGTACTGTCCTTTGTAAAATTTTCTTTTGCGCTGTGTTTTATCTTTTTCTCCTCACTGTGCACATTTCCCTTTATGACGGCGGGTGCACTCGTTGGTGCCTGCTACCAACAAGGAAGGTCTGTTTCCTCTGATCACTTTCACCTTCTCAGACAGGGACCACTCCCCTGCCTCTTTCCACAGCATGTGATATCTGATCAGGGCCTCGTGATGCAAACTTTATGTAACTTGCCGCTGAGGCTGTTCTGTCTGTTAAGAGTACAGGTTTTGGACTCACAACTAAGCAGTCTGCCAATCACCTGCTCCTTTGAGATATGCTCTTATACTTGCTGTGGGTCTGGAGGAGTCTTTCCACCTGTATTAATTTAGCCTCTCTTCTAAGGGATGACCATGCTACGAACGCAGTTATGGGTGAATTCTGTTCTTCCCCTCCCACAAGCGTGTGCTAAAGTCCACACACCTAGGAGCTCAGAATGTGGCCTCACGTGGACACGGTCTTGGCAGATGCAGTCAGGATGAGGCCTCTGGAGTGGGCAGGCCTTAACGCAGCTGTGCACTTGTAGGAGAGGCAGAGGTACAAGGCAGGCGGCCATGTGAACACACGAGCATCGGATGGTCGGCAAACACTGGAAATTAGAAGAGGTCAGGAGAGGTTCTCCCCTGCAGGCTTCAGAGGAAACAGGGCCCAACAGACACCCTGACACTTTACTTCTCTCCTCCAGAATCTCAGTTAGCTAGCACCGTGTGTATCCATCCTTTAAGATGCAGGCTACTGCTTTTTAAAAATTGTTCTTGATTGGGGCCTCCCTGGTGACACAAGGGGTTAAGTCGCAGCTCTACGAAGCATCTGCAGCCACTGCAGCGCGAGTTCAATCCCCGGCTAGGGAGGGGCCCATAGGGCGCAGCAGACCTCTCCTGTTTCCCTGCTGCTCCCCTCAGCAGTGGATTTCAGTGTATCCACCTGTTCTGCTCCCCACTGTCTCTGGTGACGCCTCTTACCGCCTCCCTGCCCTGTACCTCTGGCTTGTACCCCAGTTCTTGTATGCATAAATAAATAAATCTTTAAAAATAATTTTTTTCCTGATCACCCTGTAGGATTCATTCCTGCTGCAGTGTTCCGGAACATAGAACTTTCTCCCCATCCCTTCGGTACACTCGTCTCAGCACACTACAAGTTTCTTAGGTGTTTCAGGTCACGACGGATTCTAGAAGAAAAGTGTGAATAAGTGAGATGCAACAGTTTCCTGTCATGTGAGCTAAACTTGTAGCTACTGACTGATGTGGGCTGCTGTAAGAAAACAAACTCTTCAGAATTTTAGTAGCAAAATATTATTATCCCCGAATAAATGAGCAGCTACTCCATGTGAACCTTTGCGTGCAGTATCTTCTGAATGAGCTTTGAGAAAACCATGAGGTGATGTTAATATTCCCATTAGAAGACAATTAACAATTACTACATTCAATGGAAAAGTTTCTGCACAAAAAGAAACCATCAGAGGAATTGCTGAGGCTAAAATCATGTGCCAAAGGTCACGAATCACTCAGGCAGAGGCAAGACAGAATAGAGAATTCTCCGTATTACAAGATCCCCACTGTAGTTCCTGCTGCCACAATGCAGAAAATCACTATTTCCTTTACCATAGGTTAAAATATAAAAACAACTAAAGAGACCCCAATCATGTTCTCTGGGTCTTTTTCACCAGAAGAGAATAGGACAGAATGCCATGCACAGATATGGTGAAATACTGACGAGCAGTGAAGACAAACAGGCACTAGGCACACAGCACGGACATGCATCTCCTTCTATATCATGAGAAGATCCAGAAACTGTCTGGGGAGAACTGACGCTGAAGGGAGAATGGGGAGGACCGGGCGTCCAGACAGGGGGGTGAGCAGTGAGCTCCTCTTGCTAAGTGGCCAGGAATCAGCAGCCACACCAGCCCACTTCAAGCCCCACACAGCCCAACTGTGTACATAACTACAATTCTCGCTCTAATCTAAGGATGCCACATGATGATGCTGAAATCATATTACCTAAGTGCTGTAGCTGTGAAACTCAACCATCAGATTCTACTTAGGCACTGGACGTTGTGCTCTGTATTCCTTAGTCAGAACTACCCTGGTGGTATTACTCATTGCTCGTAACACGATCGCACCACTTTGCTGAGGACTAATTTGCTCTTCCGCACGTGCTAAAGAACACTGGCTATTAACACAGCTGCTGCAGACATGTAAATTAAGGGGATGCCGCCAGACATGTAAAGCGCCATCCCTTCCCCTTTGCATACATTAGACTTTGGATTTTGGAAACCCCTCAGTTCCATCCTTCCTCCCTCCTGCTGTGATTCCTCAGTCCCCAGGACTCTCTCCCAAATTGTCCAGATGCAAATCGTACATGAACTGCTGTCTGGAGAAATTGCAACTTCAAGCTCAACACGAGGAATCGGAGTGCATCCTTGAGACCGCGTGCCATTCCTTGAACGCCCACCTCTTGTTACAAGGAGGGTAAACTTGGGGGTGACACACACACACCTTGGTTCGTACACACGTCCACGGAGCCGCGTGTGTTCGTGCTGCTGGACCTATACACACTGGCGATGAGCCATGGAACAAAACACCTTTCCTACCATGCGCGTGGTCGAAAGTCCTTGGAAAACAGAGATGCGGTGGGCACAAACCACGGCACTTAGAGGGCACATAAAAACCAAGAGCGGGTCCCTCCATGCAACCCGTAACCAGCACGATGGCACTGGTCCTCCTGGCCTCTTGGGTGACCAGGCAAAGGGGTTTCTAAAAGGTTCAGCTCAAACAACAGTCTCGGGGTGCTGGCTTGGACAAGAGCAGGAGGAAGAGAGCCTGAGTGGGGCTGCCAAGGAGGAAGTGGAACAACTGGAAGATGGGGTCACCTATTCGTGGGGAAGGGGTGGGTGGTAGGGATCGACTGTTAAGGGGTCATATCTTCCCTGATGCCCGTCGGCGCCGAGTAGAGCCCAATCACTTCATGCCGCTGCCAGGCTTAGAACTTGCTTCCTCCTGATAAAATATTAAAGCTGAGGCTGCCAGTCAAGTTCCCCTGGCCTGGGAGACCCACACTTGGGCAGCCACCCCCAGTCTGGCCTAAGCTTGCTGTCTTGGCATCGTTGTTAACAGCCTCCTTTTCACTCTCAGAAGCACCTGGTCTCAACAACTAGTCAGATGGTCACTCTGCTTTGTTATTTAGCAACACAGGAGCACAGGAAATCACGCACAGCAAGCAGGATACAAATGTGACAATGGCATGCTATGACAAAAGTGTCAGGGCAGACACGCCAAGACACCCCAACAGCACCTTCCACGCCGAGGGGCATTTCCCCTGGGGGCTCCGCGGGAACCGGCAATGAGAGTGTGGTCAGCAGACAAGGAAGAAAAGGCAGCAACATGTGCAAAGGCCCTGTGGCGGCGTCTGAGGCATGAAGGACAGTCCATGTGGCCGGAGCCTTACGGGGTGGTGTTGAGCTGGGCTGGACAAAGTGGGGCCCACAGGTGAATCTGGAAATCCAAGTGGCAGATGTCCGGGTAGATTGACAGCTCTCGAGGGAGGGGGACAAAGGTAAGCCTCAGGCGTGTACAAGAAAGCCAGGAGGTGAGGATGCGCCCTCCAGTTCTCCTGCTGAGCTCTTAGACGTCTTCAGTGCAGACACTGCTCTCTGGACCCGATGACCTTATCGCCGAGAAAAGGACAGGCCGCACCTTGGACATTTTGTAAATGTGAACTGCTCTTTGCTTTTTCCTGTAGAAAACATTGTGGAGACAAGGACAGACTGGGGACACCTGGTGGGGAGGGAGGGGAGGGTTGAGGGAAAGTGGGAGCACGAGGGACTGAGGTGATGGTGCACTGGTGAGATGGTGATGGGGAATACATGGGGATTACAATTGATGGCAAGTATATGTAAATTTTAAAATATTTTAATGAAAAAAAAGAAAGTGTTCTGCTTCCTATGCAGGGGGGTCTTCTCAAGGATCAAATAAAACATCACTTTTTTCCCAAGAGGAAGTCAAACATTTCTCTGAGCAAAAACTGACCCCTGCACCTTTCCCCGGGTGCTTAGCCAGGCTTCTCGTCTGGTGCGTTTCTGCTTTCCCTCTCATTTTGATTCTGCTCCTTTCCCGCTCCACGCGGCTCCTCGGAGACTGTGGAGACGCGGCTCTGGGATGGAGAGCACAGACGGAGACGCTCAGATCAATCGCTGTTGACCCCCACGTAACAGACGTCACCGTGGCCAGCGCGGGCCGGCAAAGGGGCGCTCCGCCGCGCGGCCACGCCCACGCCTCCTGCCGCGGGGTCTCCGGGAGCCTGAGAGCGCGAGGCCCCGCGCCTGGACACAAGCGCCCCCCCGCGCTCCGCAGACCCGAGGGTGCGCACGGAAGCCGTCCCCGCGGCACACAGCTTCGCCCTCGCCAACAGGCCACCTGCCAGCGGCCCAGCGTGCTCCGCCCGGGCCCCTGGGTGGGCGCGGCGACACGGGGCGGCGTGCGCGGGCGCGGGACCCGCAGGACCCCCCGGCGAGCGAGCACGGCCCCACCTGAACCTTCTGGGCCACACACCATGAAGCCACGGGGCCGTGGCCACCGACTTACACGTTTTGAGAGCCCCGGGCCCCAAAAGTAGCCCACGAGCCATCCCAGAAACACACCACCCCGAGACTGGCGAAGCGACAGAGCAGCCGGGAGAGCACCCGATGCGAAGCGTTGGGGACCTCGCTCGGGTCCCGCTGCGTGCGGCTGCACAGGCGGCGAAACGGAGCTCAGGCTGCTGTTGGCCTCTGGCCTCGGCCGCGGGCGCGGAGCCGCCCGGCACGTCCACAACGAGCAGAGCCGGTCTCCGGACTCTGGGGCAGGCGGCCGGCGGTGGGCGCGGCCTCGCCCCTCGGGCTGGACACCAGCGCACAGCGCAGTGGGTGCGGGGCAGCAGGCCGGTCTCCCAAACTTCCCCTGAAGAAACGCTCCCCGAAAAGACCAAGCGTGACAGGCCCGCCGCAGGCGGGCCCAGCCTGGACCCCAAGTAGCCGACGGACAGAAAACAATTGGCCAACGCCAATCTGTGGGGACAGCTGAGAACGGTATGGCCGCCTCCCCAGAGACCTGTCCTACGCAACGAGCTTACTGAGGAACCACTTACCCAACGGCTGGGTCATCAGAAATTTATTTCTATTAACCAGCTCTGAGGATGAGAACAATTTGGATGGCTTGTTAGGTTCTAAAATCAGTCTTTGAAATAGTTTTGCATAATTATGGGGCTAAGTTTCTTCTGAAGTTTGATTATAAATGCCTTTGTTAAAGTTGTTGAAGATGCTATAAATGGCTACGTAGGGCAGACTTCCCTCTCCTAACCCAGTTTTTGGTGAATCCACGGCATTTCACACTTTCCTTATCCAGGGGCATGTTTGCTGGTGTTGGCCTGGAAGGGGGTGTCAGCAGTCGGTGCAGAGGGAGTTGGGGCTGGTGGGATGGGGTAGTGACGGCTGTCTGGACTGCTGGAGAACCCCATCAGGCACGCCATAAGAAAGGCCCCAGGACTCCGCAACGGAGTCCTCAGGCCTCAGGCCTCGGCCCACCCACCGGCCAGGGACAGACACGAGCAGGCCATTCTCTCTAGTGCTGGAAACGCAAGGAGACCCTCCTCAGCTCTGACTCGGCGCTCGTTCCTCCACCGCTCCTCCTCCTGCTCTTCAGAGGGGGGCTGGGCCTGCCGAGGCAGCAGCAGCCCACACTGGGGTGCAGCGAGAGGACCCACGTGTCAGGAGCAAGAGCCGCACACAAGAGCATCAGAGAGAAGTCTGCAAAAACGGGAAAGCCAGGCAAACTGACTACTCAACAAGTATCCAAGTAGGTGAGGCGGCTTTGTGGGATACGAGGAGGGAAGAATGGGAGACATGCGTGTTGAGAAAAGGTAAAAGACAATTAAACAGATGCCTGAAAAGGGAAGAGAACTGAAAGTAACTTCCGACTGATTATACACTGACGTGTTTAAAAACCTCCTCTAAAATTTACGGCCATCACGTGGGAAAACCTATCACCTTCAGATATCACCGTCAGTCAAGATCTTCTAAAGCAGCCAGAAAGCCCACAAGTGCGAAAGAGAAGACCACTGAGCTGCATCACAGAAGCGGCAGCCTCTCTGTAGAACAGGACACAAAGTCACCACCGCCACGAAAAGGCCACGGCTGGGAGAAGGCATCTGTAGCCCGAGCACACGGTCACTGACGGCCACAAGTGCAATTCACTATAGTAAATTAATATAAATTAATTTATCGTGTACATTAATATAAAAAGACCAATGGTCTACTTGACAAAAATGGGCAGACAGTGAACAAGCAAAACCCTGACGAGCCCCGCTTGAACCACAAGCCTGAGGAGACTTCACCTCAGTGGCGACGAGTGAAAAGCACATCTTAAAAGGGTGACCTCTCGCTCCCATTAAGTCGGCAAGAATCCCCGGAACCTGCACAGCAAGAGCTGGATGGATAAAGATGCAGTGATCTGGAGGGTTTTAGACGTTTTCACAAATTCTTTAACATGTGAGCAACATCGAGTAAGTAGTTCGACGGAAGCAGCGACGCTGGTGGAGAAATACGGGCTATGTGAGAGGAGGCCCCGCTCCAGTGAGGTCACGGCTCCCGCTCGCTCATCAGTAGGAAGAGAACAGTTGTTCTCGTGGGACGTCACGATCCACGGTAAGCAGTTTGCTGACTACAGTTCTGCCAAAGCAGCCATGCAGGAAATTACGCTGGTTCTGTCTCCGTGCTGCACTTTCAGAAGCACTTTTCATAGTCTTCTGGATCGAGTCTGAGCAGACCTTCCATTAAATAATCATAGACAAATAAACAAGGATACTGGTTCAATTAAATAATCATAGACAAATAAACAAGGATACTGGTTCAATTAAATAATCATAGACAAATAAACAAAAATATCCACCAAGTTCTCTTTGTTAAAAATATGTCAAATAGGAACCTCCCTGGTGGTGCACCAGGTTGAGCTCTGCACTGTGAAGCACCCGTGGCACAGCAGCGCGAGTTCGATCCCCGGCCAGGGAGGGACCCACAGGGCGCAGCAGACCTCTCCTGCCTCCCACTGCTCCCCTCAGCAGTGTGTTTCAGTCCATCTGCCTGTTCTGCTCCCCACGCTGTCTCTGGTGACTCCTCTCACCACCGGCACCTCTGGCCTGGACTCCAGCTCTTATGGGCATAAATAAATAAAAATCTTTTAAAAAAATACATCAAAGACTTAAAAGTAAGGTATAAACATGTAAAACTCTTAGAAAAATAGTATAAGAAAAATCTTTGAGATCTAGGGCTATATAAGAATTCTTAGGCTTGACACAGATGTATAAACCATGGAGGAAACGTTGCTAAAATGCATTGTGTTAAAATAACAAACTTTGGTTCTGTGACTGTCGGTTAAGAAAATGAAAAGGTAAGTCAGAGAGTGGGAGAAAATATTTCCAACAATATTTCCAACAATACTCTACTGTCTAGAAAAGATAAAGAAGAATCAAGACTCAACGTTTTAAAAAGACAATTGAATTAGAAAATATGCAAAAGACAGAACAACCACTTCACCAAAGAAATCCGCAGCTAGCATAAAACCAAAAAGCAATTCAACAGATTCCACCATCACCAAAATGCAAATTCAAACCGCAATGAGACATGGCTATCCCCTCTCAGAAGGACCGAAGTAGAAAATAGTGACACCATCAAATGCTACAAGGATGCAGAGAGACCAGCTCACCCCCACACTGCTGTGGGGTGCACAGCAGTCCAGCCACCCCGGGAGACTGTGTCCCCGTTTTTAGACACTAAACATTTACCTAGCATATGACCCAGCGGTTGCTCTCCTGGGCAAATCTCCCAGACAAATGAGAACACAAAAGCCTCTACACAAACATGCAAAGCAGCTTTGTTTGTAACAGACGAAAGTTGGGGCCCTCCAGATGTACCTGCAAGGGTGGGGGATTAAAGAAGCCGCAGTAACTACACAATGGACTCATGCTTGGTAACACAAAGGGATGAGATTGTGATACACAGAACAAGCTGGACAAACCCTGGGGGGGATTACACGATTACGCTAGGTGAGAAAAGGGAATCCCAAAAGGTGACATGCGTGAGGCCCCATATGCAGCTGTGTTTCCGCAAGCGGCAGAGTCACAAAGAAGGAGGAGAGGGCCCCGGGCTGGCACGGGGCTGGGCCAGAAGGGAGAAGGCCCGGCTCGCAAAGGGGCTTAGCGAGGACCACCGAGGGGCCTTCTTCTGGGCCAGAGCTGCTCTTGCTACTCACGTCACCAGGGGCTGGGAGAATGCTCCACTCGTGCCTGCAGCCGCCTCCGAGGCAGAGGACAGGGCCAGCGCCCTGACGCCCAGGGCTGCTCACTGCAGAGGGCAGTGCTCTGAGCAGGGGACACACTGAGAGTTTGACCTGCAACTACCTGGGCCAGGCTTATCGTGGCTCTCTGGGCCTCAGCGCCCCGCTGCAGGTGCCGGCACTGGCCCTGCAGGAGCAGCAGAGACCACGGGGAGCGAGGCTGTGTCGGGGTAACCTCGCCAGCCAGCGGCCAGGCTGGGTGTGGCCCATCAGGCTGCAAGAGGATGCCTGATGCAGACGCCTTGAGAACGCAGATGCGTCCTCCCGGAGAATCTCACTCCTGAGCCTTGGCCGGCCGGCTCCGGACCGAAGCGACACTTCGCAGCACAAGCCCTTAACTTGGCTTCGCTTCCTAGCACGGCAGACGAAGCCCAGCGGCACCCACAGACACCCAACTCGCCCCTCCTGCCCCTGACCTGGCAGGTGCTTTCTCGCCGCTCTGACTCCAAATTCTTGACAATGTCTTCTCTGCACTGGCCCTTCTGTCTTAGTGCCTCCTTGTCACTGTCTACTTCTAACATGCTCCCCAGCCTCAGCAGCCAGAGAACTTACTTTAATGAGACTACCCTTTCTCCATTATCCGTTTGGTCCGACTTCCATCGCAACCCTCAACTTTCCATTCACTCCAAAGAACTATGCTTTACAGAAAAGGCCTCCGTGAGGAGTGGGAGAGGGAGGAAACGAACCGGCAACATAAATCTCCTGGCAAAGTCCACTCCCTAACCCTGTCGAATGCTAAGGGGGTGTGTGGACTAGGTGGGCAGACCCACGTGCCAGAAGGCCGCTGGGGTAGAAGGGAGCGGGGAGACCTCTGCTTCAGTGCTCTTTGCACCTGATGCCCCCGTCAGCTGCACCGGCACCTCATCTTCTGGAAGGCTGGACTGGGAATGCGCGTGCCCACACACCCGCAATTTTGCAGAAATGGTGGGGAGTTTTGGTCCCGCTGTGCGCACAGCTTTGCCTCTGTGAATTCCACCGCCCTGGCCAGAGACGCCTCGTGTTTCTTACGACTGAAGACCCCAAATTCCTTCCAACCACCTGCAAGCCCAGCTCTCACCCCGGCCCCTCCGGCGGTGTCCATTCTCATCCGCCCTGCTAGAAGGCGCATGCACACGAGGCAGGCCGAGGCACTCCGCAGCGCGGGTCAGGGGGAGGGCAGGCCACGCGTCTCCATTCCTCGCGGCAGCCTGGGCCCTGGTGACACAGACAGACATCCAGTGAGGGCCACAAATTTACATGGACTTTACGCCGGAATTTACATGGAAAAGTAACTGCCGCAGCTCATAATTGGCTGATTGGATGTTCTCAGCTCCTCGGGCCCTTCAGACTAACTACACGACACACACCAGGCTCGCAGAGGGCAGCCGTGCACAGAAACGCAACGCGTCCCTTACGAAACAGCAAGCTCGGGCCTCCCTGGTGGCGCAGTGGGTTAAGCAACGCACTATGAAGCAAACCACAGCCACTGCAGCACGAGTTCGATCCCTGCCGCCGGCCGGGGTGGGGGGACCCCCATGGTGCTGTGGCAGACCTCTCCTGCTGTGCCCGCTGCTCCCCTCAGCAGTGTACTTCCGTTGATCTGCCTGTTCTGCTCCCCGCTCTCTGTGGTGAATCCTCTCAACCCCACACCTCTGGCCTGTACCCCAGTGCTTGTGTGCATAAGTAAATAAATCTTAAAAAAAAAAAAAAAAGCAAGCTCAAAAACGCTATGACCCGCGCACGTCCTCCCGGCCGGAGCCTGCACCAGGCCGCGGGGTGACCGGCGGACATTTACCGAGCTGACCCCAAAGCGCCCTAACTTGTTTGAACCATCCACATTTCTAAGTAAAACGGCCACACTGTTTTATCAGTCCTAGTCACTACAGCCCGCCATGCCATGTCGGTGGGGAAGGGGAAGCCCCCTCGGTCCCTCGGGCTCCTGGTCGCGACAATCCCCAGCAGTCTGAGTCCGGGACGGGTCCCCTGGCCCGGGACCGGCGGGAGGGACACAACTCAGAACATTTCCCTCTCCCGATTACCTGCCTCTGTAGCCTAGGCCCCCACTACCTGCAGGCTCTGGGCTGGGGCTGGGGCTCTGGCCAGGCCCATACAGGAGGAGTGTCCACCGGGAGCTTCTCAGTGACCCGTGACCCGGAACACAGCCATGAGCCTCCAAGAGAGGCGCCCTCACCCGGCCGCGCTCACCCAGACCTCCCGCCCTTCACGGCACCCCGCACCGGCACCAGGGCTCGCCACCCTCAGGCCTGGGGCGAAGCCACGCCCGGGAAGCGACTGCGGTCCACCCTGGCCCGCCAGGCCGCCAAGCCTGCCGCCCGCGGGCTCCCCCCGCGCGCCACCCAGACCTGCCTTGCAGTGAACACCCACCGGTGGAGCAGCTCATGCAGGGTGCCCAGCGCCGGACCGCACGCCCGCCCAGCAGGCATGGAGGACAGGGCGCGGTGGCAGGCGAGACGCGGCCATTGCATACAGGACTTTGTCCGTTCTCTGGCCCTGGGGGTCCCTGCTCTACGGCGCTGCTTCCTCAGTGCACAGCTTCTTGAGACAAGCTCTGCAGAGGGACTGCGGCACCCGGGGAAGGAAGTGACCGCCACGGTCTGCAGGAGTTGGGGAGCAGCTGACAACTCCACGCGTGCAGGTTTGCGGCTGTGAGCGGATGCCCCGACTTGCCTGCCTGGCGTCCCTCGCTCAGGAGTCGCCCGTCGAGATGGGAAAGGGGGAGCTGACAGGCCTGAGGCCACTGCTCTCGCTGCTTCCCCAGGCCGGGCAGAACTCAGTGCCCCGCGGGTTTAGCTCCGTTCTGGAGAGGTAGATTTTCACAGAGCACTTTTTCCGGGCTGAGCCAAACGTCTCTGCTGAGAAGCTACTGCCGCTCCCCAGCATCAGGTGTTGGTCTCGCCCCCTCAGAGACCTCGCGTGACGTCTCATGAGACGCACCTGCACCCGCCATCTCCGTGAGCAAGTGGAGCCTTGGCTCTCGCTGCCTCCAGCGCCCGCCCTGGGGAGTGATTTCTCAGGTTCCTGCTGAGTTTGAACTGAGGCCAAGCAGTGCCCCCGCTGAGCCCTAAACCCCATGCGTCCCGCGTCCACGCCACCCGCTCACGCACATTCAGGACGCACCTCGGGCTGCAGAGACAAAGCCGGGGTCTGAGGCCGGCAACGCCGCATCTTCAACACACGGTCCAGTGACTCTGTGCCCAGTGTCCAGGGCGCTGCTGTCACAGACAAACGCGCACACCTGCTCCCCGCCCCGTCCCGCGGCGTCCGGCACAGGTGCTGTGATTTCTGAGCGGCAGACGTTGTGAGTTTACTCTGTTGACAGAGATGTAGCAAAATGGAACTGCAGCTCTTGACATCTTGTGCTGTAGGCAGAAGAGCGGGGCACACTTTCCCCCGTCCTTATTCCCACACTCTACCCAGTGCAGGACGCGCTGCTGTGGGGGCCCCGCTTCGTACAGAAGCACGTTCCTAGGTAAGATGGGCGAGGGCTGCTTACCTTCACGGCCGTGAGGACGCTCCGCCCCAGGGGGAGAGGAGGCGTCTTGTCGAGACGGGGCTGCCCAGCTGGACTGCCTCCGTTCGCTTCCTCCGAGTGAAAGTGCGTGGTCGGTAGGTCGCCGATTTTGACGGCCGATGCTCCCAAGTGTGGGGCAGACACGCCTTGCCGACTGAAATGTCGCTGCGAGCCCGCACAGGGCAGCTCGCCGCTTCGGGTCGGGGAGCATGTGCGCCCTGTGTCTTGGGGGCCAGCCCCACGGGCAGCAGGAGGAAGCAGATGCATCCGCTGACCTGAAGCCCGCCCGGTCCACGGGAAGATGGGTCTGCTGAGCAACAGGGTCTATTTCTCTGGGCTAGCAGAGCCAGGGAGGGTTTTAGGGGGTTGGAGAGGACTGAATTTCCACTCCAGACCTCAACCACAGCTGATGGGCGCCGAAAGGAATGACGCAAAGACCAAGAACCACTGACCGGCACCTTTGTGAAGGCACTCTCAGCAGACTGGAGAACAGACAGCTGACGAAGGGGCTGGAAGCTCACGCTGAACAGCAGAGCTGAGCGGGCCGACTCGTGTCCCTGCATGAGTCTGCTCTGCAGGCCTGCGCGCCCTCTGCAGCCCCGGATGCCCTCTGCAGGCCTGGGCGCCCTCTGCAGCCCCGGATGCCCTCTGCAGGCCTGCCTGGATGCTCTTTACAGGCCTGGGTGCCCTCAGCTTGCAAACGGAGGTAACAACCTGACCGTCCTTCTGTCCTGGGCTTGGTGGGGAGTGGGAGTTGTGAGTAAAGGCAGACAAAGTATACTATAAACAGAGGCTAAAAAATGTTTTCAGAAAGGAAATGAACTGCATCACTCGGGCATCAGCAGAGTGTCATGCTCTGTTCTTAAGTGGGTGACAAGTGACCAAGGCCATCGACATAAGTCAACCCCCTGGAAACAGTGGCTGATTCAGTTAAACAATCACCCATGGGCAGAAATGCCAGGTAGTCTTACTCATTACTCTGTCTGGCACCCCCTTCTCTCCCATGTGTCTACCCTTCATCTATCACCTATCAATTATCTTTACCTATTTATCACCTATTTTTCTAAACATTGCATGATCAAGCATCCAAAACACTGAAATTTCATAGAACTTCATATTCCTATTATCTGTTTTCTACCACTAATACCTCATTATATTATCTTTACCATCTATCCGTTGTGTGTCTATCCATCGATCACCTTGTTTTTGAAGCATCTGACAGTAAATTTCACAGGTCAAAGACCTGCGCCATGAGTAATGCACATTTATATAACTAAATAAGGATCTGATGACCATCTTCCTCTTTTCGCATACAAAGAGATACAAAAATCTTCAACATGTAAATGTTGAATTCTGAAAGACACATGCGTCTCTGTGATGTAAACCCAAGA
Source organism: Galemys pyrenaicus (assembly GCA_019455555.1). Lineage (NCBI taxonomy): Eukaryota > Metazoa > Chordata > Mammalia > Eulipotyphla > Talpidae > Galemys > Galemys pyrenaicus. The sequence goes on along the minus strand of JAGFMF010011663.1, from coordinate 2,516,479 downwards.
GATATACTGGACATGAGTGACACCCAAGGAAGATTTCTCATTTCTCTTCCCAAATTCCCTCTGCGCCCCATGGGCAACCACGGCTGTGATTACGTCCACCACGGGCTGGCACTCCCGTCTTGATGGTCGCGGAAGTGGAATCCTAAGAACAGACTCTCGTGTCAGGCTGTTTCCAGCTGATACTGTATTTTTCATGTCCTGCCATAGTGCTGGGTGGGACACTGAAGGGCTCTTCTTTATTGTTAAGTGGTGCTTTACCGTGCTGCTCTGTCTCGCCTGTCACTTGCTGTTTGACACTAGCTACTAAAACTCTTTACAACAAGAGGTCAGAGGATGCATAGAAAAGTCTGTCCCCACACAGTGAGTGATTTTAACACCGATGTTATTTAGAGATGCTAAAATACAGTGAGGAGTATCAAGCAGATTTTATTCCTTTTTATTCCTGCTTTTCGATGCTCTCCGCACAAGGCACCCAAATCCTTCTGCACCAGAGTGAGCAGCTCCCCCTGTTTATCATGCCCCCCAAAACACCCCAGCTGAGAGCACATCCGTGCACCAGGTTGCTCCCTATTATCCCATGGTGAGGTAAAGAGTCTGGCACACCAGAGCTCAGTACACACTGGATCGACAGGGTGCATGAACGATCTGTCACTGGCAATGATGAAGAAAAGCAGAAAAACGCTGTGCTGGTGTCCCCGGCTCCCGCTGTGAGCAGGGACTCTCGCCACGGTGCACCATCAAGGCCTCCCGCATGCAACCCCCGCTGGTTCACACACACGTGCCACCGGCCGGCTGGCCACATCTCGCCCGGCTTGGGGCGCTGGTCTCGAAGCTCACGCCCGGCAGTCTTTCTTCAGTGCTCACAGGCAGGGGTGAAGCGCTGCGAACACCCCGCAGACCGAGGCCCTGACAGGCTGACAAGCACGAAGATCCCGGCTCTCTCTGCACTCCCGGTCTCCCTGCCACAGCACTGACTGCAGCCAAAACAACGCACCTACCTGCACGGGACGGCCGCGTCACGCTGCCTATTCAGCTGCAGGAACCGCGACCATTTCCCACATTTACCGAGTATTTAGGACTCCCCGTCTCAAATTTCTCTTAAAAGTTAAAGAAGTAGTTACTTTGGCACAGGTCATCATGTTCGGTAAACCAGGAAGACTAGCTTGAGTAAAATATGCCGCACGGTCGAAATTTAAGCCCAAACCAACACCAGCCTGGACACCTGCACCTCTCGAGCTGCATTTCACAGGCGAGCGGGACTCTCTAAACACAGTGCTGCTGTCTCCATAGGACAGACAGCTGTGGACTGGACAGCTGTGCCCACCATCAGCCATGTGCCGCCGGGGCCCCGCTGGAGGCTGCACGCGGGCAGCCTACAGAGGACGCGCCACAGTGACCAGCACGCCTCACTGCATCACACTCAGGGGTCAAAGGTGGAAGGTCAAAGTAAATCTGCAATCGCCCAGGGGAGAAAAGCAGCGAGGCGAGAACTCCAGCGTCATAAATCTTTGCCCTGCCTGACAGGCAGGAGAACATGAGCTAATGAGGTAGAAAAGGTACAAATCCCTTTCTGGGTTACGACCCATCTCCAGAACCGTGGGTCAGAGGCACCCTAATTAGCAGGCACATGGGCGTGACGCTCATGGCCGGACTGCCCTCCCGGCCCCTCCTCGCACGCCAGAGAACCTGCTCATGGGGACGTAATTCACGTCCGGGAAAGAGCCGCTTCGTGGTTCAGACTCATGGTGCGTGGTTACTGTCTTTCAAAAGTCCGCAATCTGATAAAGAAGAGAAAAGCAGCACATTTACTTGACATCAGCAATGTGAGTGTCTGACTAGAAACCACCTGATGTCCTTCACTAAAGTGCTGTAAGGCTTCTGCTTGTTCAGCAAGCAGAACCGCACCGTTACTTCGCAGGGGTTCTTTCTGCGGGTCCTTCTCCGGGACGAGGCCGACTCCCCCCAGGTTCAGTTCCGCTCCACGTGAACCCATCGCAGGGTAGAATCACAGTCCAAGCCCACCGGCACTCGGACCTGATGCCCGAGCTGGGGTCTGGCTACGTCCTCTCTCGACCCACTGTGACCCAACATAGCACCCTCCCGTCACCCAGAAGGCCGAGAGACGGGACAAGTTCCAGGAGCACCAGCCGCCAGTCCTGGTCCACAGGGCGTCAGTGCCCTCCCTGCAGGTGCCTCCTGAACCATGAACATTCACTGTCACACTCGCGCTCTGTGAGCGGGCCCTGAGGCACTGGAGGTGTGAGCAGAGACCGGGCTCTACCTGCTTCCTGCCCAGGGCATGTGCAGTGTGGATTTTGGTGGGGGCGCAGCTGCCACGGTTCAGCGGGACTCATGGGTAGAGCAGGGAAGCCCGCTCGGTCAGGGCTGAGTCCGAGGTGCTGACAGCACTGAGACCACCTCTGTTCGAAACAGAACATGCTTTGGAGACAGCAAAACGATGTCCTAACAAACAGGAACAGGTGAAGAGTCCAATCAGCCATGGCCTCGACAGAGGAGGGAAACGTCTTCTCCTGTCCCTTTCTCCGCACTGCAAGCCAAGACTTGTCGGTAGAATGCGCATTTACCGAGAAGTGGAACAAAAGCCCTTGAGTTAATTTTGGGCAGGGTTCCTATTTTTCTATGAAGAATGAAATCTGAGCTAGAAAAAATAAATTATGTAATTCTGATGATGCACCGATGACTTTAATGCCTGGTACAGAGACCTCTGACCCCCACCCAGCCACAGCTATACAGTTTCACCCCTTCCAACTTAAAGGACATGCTGCCTTGACAGCCACGGGGGACTGGGTTCAGGGCCTCCAAATAATACCAAAGTCTGCGGCTGCCCAAGTTCCTGTGAGTCACGCCTCCAGCCACCTGTTTCCTGGCTCAGAAGCTCAGACATTTCAACTGCTGTTCCTGGAATCCATGAAAGAGGAACCGGTGCTTAGAAACAGATTCCACTGTAAGCGAGTGAGTGCAGTTCAAGCTCGGCTGCTCAAGGCTCAAGCTTTTGTCTGCGTTTGAACAAGATGATCCTGCACTTCCACTCTGCACTGAGCTCCACGCATTGCATCACTGGCCGTGAATGTTTGAGTCATTGGGACAAAGTATCACTCCAGAAATAATGGAAGTGTTTTATGGATCCCAGAGGAATATACAACTATAGTGTAGATGGTGTAGGTAGAAAAACCGCACAGAAGCCCCTCCTTTGACACTGGGTCTGCACAGGCGCTGGGCCGGCCTTCCTCTGCCGGCATCACGCTCCACGCACGCTGTTCCCGACAGTGAAGCCGGCCGTGAGCATCAGTTCACCACCGTCGAGGACAGCATGGCAGAAGCGCTTCTGTCTCCAGGGAGCTGGGGCGAAGGAGTTCTAAATGGTGTGTGAACTCAGCTCTGTCTCTCCTCTCTGTCAGGAACACAGTGTTCCAGAAAAGACTGAATGGGTCACCTTGGTAGGCTGACTTGTGGCCACCAACACGTCAGGCGGCAGAGACTGCTGATTTGAGGAGATTTCCATCAGTGTAAGTTTCATCTGGAGAAGCAGGCCCGTCTGCCAGCGGGCCCCACGTGAGCTGTGGGTTGGAGGGTCCCCATCACCGACCCCCACTGCTCCTACCTCCTGGGCCTCAAAGGCCTCAGCAAGCAGAAGGGACAGTAAATGCAAGAAAGTATCCGAGAAGGGTTAGAAATTGGTCAGCGAGTAAATCGGGAGGGTTTTTCCTGAAAAGGCATCACATGACTCCAAAAGACAGGAAGCGCAATCATCGAAACAGCAGAGATACAGAATTAAATACAGTGCGGAATGCTCAGGGAATGTTCTCAGTCAGCACCTGTGACGTGCCATAATGCACCAGAGATACACCTCACTCTTTCCTTGTGACTTATCGTAGGGTTAGCTTGAGAAAAATAACAAATGCAGCCCAGAGGATTCCCCCAAGGGCTGTTGGCTAATTACCGTCCCACTTCATAATTCTAGTCCTCCTGGAAGACTGAATTCTTCTTCCTCTCGTAGGCTTCTGTGGCCCTCTTGTTAAAAACGAGGAAGGCATGTGTGATTAGAGTCTGCTCTGTAAGAGTCAGTGAGATACTAATCTGAGCAACCATCATGTATTTGATAAAGCCTATCACAATTTAATTTTTGAGAGCAGAACAGAAAGAGTGGGTAAGCAGAACGGACTGCTTGGTGGAACAAGGTGTGTTAAATCCCCCGCATGTAGGGTGTTGCGATACCACAGAGATAAGCATGTAATCTCTTTATCTGCTTCTAACAAGCAGACCTTTCTACCTTATTTGTAGGGATAATGGAATAATGCTTTTGGGCTCCATAAACAAGGACAGAACAAAAACTGGAAGAGCGACTAACACAAAGGCTGACTGTTCTGGATGCAGCTGCGGGGATTCTCTTACTCGTGGGTTTGTTCCACAAATTCAAATCCAGAGCGCTCCACAGTTCACACACCTTGCAGCTGGATTATTTTGGGTTCCTTCCGCTTACGGGATAAACTGACCAAATTTGCTAATTATATAAAATTTGGCTGCAGAATCAACGTATGTTGGAAAAATCTACTTGGCCCTGTCCAGCTGATATCTCAGAATCGTAGAGGGTTGACAACTGGGAATAACAAGGATTCTCCAGCTCTGTGGTTTCCAGACTCTGCTCTGTGAAACCCTATGTTTTTTCAGAGGTTCCAATCCGATGGTTTTGCATTTATTTTCGAAGTTTATTTGGGCTATTTTTCAAATGGAAAGACACATCAGGTTACTTGGAAAAGCATAATGACCGATGAAACACAGTCACTGAGAGGTGGGGCCCTGGCGTGTCTCAGAAGGAGCTGGGATGGGACTGAGGGCTCTGAACATTTACCCCAGGCCCAACTCTGTAAGACGGTGACGGTGCCTGGCAGTGAGATGCACTGAGACAGCCTGGGAGGATCCTGGGTGAAACTGCAGGACGTAGGGGCTGTGGTGGGGAAGGAACCCCAGGACTCCAATTTGGGGGTGGGGAGAGAGAGACAGACAGAGACAGAAAGAGAACAAACCCTGTAATCTTAGGATGATTATCTCAAATGCTAAATTATTCCTGGTGTTCTACAAATACTGAATGACCCATAGGCCCAGCTGAGTGATTCCTTCTCATTTCCCAGAAGAAACCTGCCTCTCCCCGGATTATCTGTCATTTAACTGCCCTGAGACTCGAGCCCATGACCATTCGAGAGCAGACAAGCACCCACGTGCGCTCTGCTGTAGTGGCTGGAGCAACTTGCCTCCACGGTGGTAGCACTGTGGGAAGGAAAGGCATAAAGAGGGCTGGTCCATCCGGGCGAAATGCATGCATTAAGAGGAGAAGTAAGACAGGGTCAAGCTGAAAATAGCATCAATTTGGCCCTGAGAATTTCTTAAAGAGACCACTAGAAGGCCTTAAGAAAAGGATGACACCGGGCTGGTTCTTGAGAACGCATTTCATCAGACAGACGTGACAGTGACACGGCAGAGGGAGGCAGAGCCTGAGCTGAGAGGGCCTGAAGAGCCGGGCCCAGCTGGCGCACAGCGTCAGGCAAAAGGAGCAGCAGACAGCAGCAGACAAGGAGGCGAGATTCTGCCACGCGGCCTCCCTCCCGCCTCAGGCCTCTGGCCCGTGTGCTCGCAGGCCCCTGTGCCCCTGCGCGCGCATGGAAGATCCCGCAGGACTGCCTCGGGTCGGCGGCCCAGGGACGCCTCGGCAGCCCGTGACGGTGTGGCCAGGGTCCAAGACGGGCGGGGTCGCGGCCCAAAGTCACCCGAGCACCCGCAGAGCCCTCCCTGCACACGAGGCCGCGTGTCCTCCCCGCTCCCCGCAGAACCGAAGGTCACCGGTGACCCCTGTGAGTCCTGCTCCCGGAAGGCGACGCCCTTCGTCCCCTGTGGCCAACCGCGCTCGTGTGTCGCTGCCACAAGCAGCAAGAGGCTGCTCGCCGGCAGCACGCCCTGCCTTGCAGCCGGCTCCGCGACTCGGGCCTCGGCGTGTCCCAGGACGTGCCGGCGCGAATGTGGCCACCAGGCTGCCGCAGATTCAAGCACCTGCCGTCCATCGCTGCACTGAACTGCCCCAGGGAGCTCTTCTACAGCAACAGGTCAGGAAACTAATGTTTAGAAACAAATAGGCAAGTTCAAAGATACATTGCGCATTGCAAGAAAGTAGCGGGGACAGAGGGTGTCTCCTGTCCGCTCAAGTCTGTGCATGCTCTATCATGTAACCGAACACGTGAGCTCTGCAGCGGGAATGCTCCCGGCCAGTCTGACGGCCTCTGGCCCTCTCTGCAGTGCTCACCCCTCTCTGCAGCAGCCTCTGGGCCTGTCTGCCCTGCAGCTCGGTTACCAAAGCGAGACCCTGCGCACAGGCGACGCTCGTGACTCTGGAGATGGGAGACTGGACGAGGCAGTGGAGCCCCAACCCCAGGTTGCCTCAGCGCAGGGTCGAGCTCCAGAGCACACGACAGGCCCTGCGGTGGTCAGCTGTTTTCTTGAAAAAGCTGGACCGGTCCTTCTGGAGGATTTAGCGGGCACCCGAGCCCGGACGACAGGCATCTCCCCAGTACCGGCAGTGCCATTCTTTGGCTCCCTGACTCCTGGAAAAGTCACCACGTAGTCTGTGTCAGTGACTTCGTGTTTCCTTGTGGACAAAATGGAAATACGCAGCTGAGCGTAAGCTTCCTGCAGCCTCAGTGGGGATGTCGGTTCCTAGGCCCCAGGCCTGCTGACAAGGAGACTGAAAGGGCGCCGAGAAACCACCCCTCTGCCTGCTGAAACGAAGGCCTCGTCCCTGCAGAATCACTGGCGCCGGGACTCCAAGAGATGCCCGATTCCTGAGTCTGCCTGTACGTGAAGGGCCTTCACAGTCCTGCTCAACAGAAACCTCGGGGGTGGCTTCAGCCAACGAGCTGTGTCCCGCCCGGCATTCAGTTTATCGTACGGCTTACAGACTGTTGTCTCCCTAAGCGGCTCACTTGAGGGACGATGCCGGGTCCACGAGTAAAGGTAGCTCAGGTAGGCCCTTACCGCTGACATGACAGTGAGGTGGGGGTGGGAAGCGAAGAGAGCGAGTGGGAGATCTAAGTGGTGACACCTGGTGCATTGTTTGTGCTTCCATCGTGTTAGATTCTGTTCTAATAACTTTAAATACTACCACCAGAGCCTCTCAAGAACTTCGTAAGTTGGAATATCAGCATTATTTTAGTGAGCGTTGGGGATTTAAGAATTAAGCTGTTTTCTCGACAGCGCACAAGGGCGTGAGGACACCTGGACGCGGCCCTGCTCTGGGCCCCCCGTCAACAGCTCACCCACCGTGCTGCTGGCCCTGCTGGGAGGGTCAGCTTCTGGGCAGCCGACGCGTGGGAAGCAGAACTTGAGGATTACTACCCACGAGAACCCCTCCCTGTAGCCCAGACGGGGCTGCCAAGGTCCTCGAACTACCGGAGAGCACCCTGGGCCAGCATTCCAGACCAGGGCTGAGCAGACACGCCTTTCCTTCGGCGGGCTGGGCGGGCCTTTCCTTACATCGCGTCCTGAGGAAGAAAGACGCACTAGGGAACGCCGCGTAAACGGAACGGAGATCCGTGCGGGCACCCGAGCCCGGATGACAGGCATCTCCCCAGTACCAGCAGTGCCATTCTTTGGCTCCCTGACTCCTGGAAAAGTCACCACATAGTTTGTGTCAGTGACTTCATGTTTCCTTGTGAACAAAATGGAAATACTTTTCAAAGACAAAAATCACAGCATCTGAAAAGCAACCACTTCTGTCATCACTTTCATCATAAACAGAGGGAATGGTAGAGGGATTGCTAAACAGGCAGAGGAGAGAAAAAAGCAGGGCAAGAGCTCCCAAACATTTGGCTGAGTAATGGGCTCTGTGTAATCAGTGATTTTTAAAATGACTTCTGAGAATGTTGTTCTCAGCCACTATGGAAAACGGGACAGAGACCGAAAAACTAAAAACAGAACTACTGTAAAATGCAGCAAAGTCACTTCTGGGCATTAGTCCAAATAAAACCAAGACATTAATTTGATAAGATATGTGCATCCAGTATTTGTAATAGCCAAGATATGGAAATAACCTAATTATTGCCCATAACGAATGAATGGACAAGATGCAGAGTGTGTGTGTGTGTTGGAATACTAGTCAGTCGTGAAAAAGAATGAACACTTGCCATCTGCAACGACATGGAGGGACCTGAGGGCAGCAGGGTTATGCTGAGAGGCGTAAGCTAGCCAGACAGAAGGACGAAGACGGCATGATCTCACTTTACATGGCATCTGAGCAAGCACACTAACAAAGCCAAGTTCATAGACTGAATGCTGCTTGCCAGAGATAAGGATGAGGGGCTGGTGAAATGCATTGAGGATAAAAAGATGAAAACTTCTGGCTATAAAATAAATAATTGAAGGGAGCTGTCACGCTCAGCATGGGGCAGCAGTGAATGATGCCGCTGCACAGCTGGACGCTCCCAGAGAACAGATCTTTGAAGTCTTCGTCACGGGAAAGAATGTGTGTACCTGTGCAGGGGTGGATGTTAACAAGAGCTGCTGGGGGTCACTTGTATGTTTCACAATATATCAAACACTGAACGATGTTATAAGCCAAATACAAACAGAAACCGTAATATCTAAAATTTCTTCAGATTCTTCCACGTTACTACATACTTTGCTTAAAAAATAACACGATGCCAAACCAGAATTGATGAATAAAATCGACGCGTCACACCTGGTGCGCATCACTACACACATCATCAGTGCTGTAAGCTGTGCTGGCTGCATCTGCACGGCTCAGTCCCGAGGCAGCTTCGAACAGAAGGCGACGCTCTGAAGGAGCCTGCCCAGAGGACGCAGAGACAGGGCCGGCCCCTCTCCGTGGAGGGGGCACGAGGGAAACCACGTCTGCACCCCAGCATCCCGTCCACCTTAATTAAAGGCACGCCCTTTCCAAGTTAAACTGGGCAATCGGCACAGTTTCTCCTGGCTTCTGAGCCAGGTACGGCCCTTCTGCCACCAGCGACACAGGCCGTGCCAGAGCGGAGTTGTGCAAACGCCATCGGGCTCTGCGCAGAGGCGAGCCCGTCCATGCGGGTCCTGGGTATGGGGGCTGTTTCCGAGAGTGGAGGGCAAGGGGCGGGGGCACGTGCCTCCCGCATCACACCGGTGGCACGGCAGATCTGTGCGGCTGGCGGCTCCAGAAAGACTGACCCAGAGGAGCGTGTCTGGTGAGGAGCTGGCCGTCTGGACTCCTGTGAGCGCCCAGGGAGAGCAGCAGCACCTGCCCAGAACAGCGCTGGTTTGCACTGGGGTCCTCCAGGGAACCGCTCATCCCTGAACGACTGGGACAGCTGGCCGCGCCATGACTGCCTGATGGGCGGCTCCCCCACATCCCCAGGTGTGCCAACTTCACGGGCGGGGCCCTGGGTGAGCGAGTCGCTGTAACCCCCAATGAGCGGCCTCCAGGCCTCTGGCGACCGAGCGGTGTGCAGTGGCAGGAGCAGCGTGGCCTGGGAAGCAAGCCACGTGCCGCCTTGTGCTGGGACAGCACTTCACACCAGAAGGCCTTTCTGGAAACTCTGTCCCGCTCACCAACCCTCTCATAGTTTGCATGACGAGAGCTTTGAATTTGATCCGTTTCTGTGCCTTCTGCCTTGCATCCGCACCATGTCCATTAGCCTGCAATCGCAGATCCATTTCCTTTAATCGGTGTACTCTTACGATTCCATCTCCCTTCCCTCCTTGCGTTTCCTCTTGGCTTCTAAGCCTGTTTTTCTTTGTCCTTTTGTTTTTTGCAATGTGCTCCTCCTTGGGGCGTTTTTGCCGCGCAGGAAGGCTTTGTGGCAGATGCGTGGTGTTTTCTGCATCCTTCCTCGCACACAGTAACACCATCATTCACTGGGCTCACCAAGGGCCCACGTAAGCAGCTTTAAGCACATTATCTTATTTGATCTTCACAAGAACCCGAGGGTGTTACTATTTTTATCTTCCTTTTGATGAGGAGCAAATAGTGGCTTTGAGAGATCAAGGATCTGGCTGAAATTTAAATTAAAAATGTGACAGCCAGGATCAGAATTCCTCACTCTTCCCGCCATCTCAGCGATGACACTCGCTTATTCCCCACCTTGGTTCTCCGTACTTCTTACTGAAATATTCACCAAACAGCTGAATTCCTCTCCCAAACCGCAGGAGAGCCTGGTGGCGGGCGTTTTACCTAATGTAGCAGATAGGATGACAGAGACGCAGGTGTACTGAGAAGCACGCCGAGCCCCCGAAGTGCCTCAGGAGGCCCTGAGCCCCGTCAGCACTTAAGCCGTTTCCGCGGTCACAGGCAGTTTGCCGCTGGGCAGCCAGGAAGTGTGCTGGGGGCCGTGGTCTCCACCCACGTTCTCGTTGTCACTCCGGGGATGGCCGGACAGTCTCGTGAGCACGCCTCACCCGTCGGCGCGGTCCGGTGGAAGCTTCTGCACAGACAGGATGACGTCCTATGGAAACAGCCCGTGTCTGCATCCTCCCAGTGCGGGCCCGCAGCCAGCCGTGGTTCTCCAGCCCTGGAAAGTGGTTATGATGAGGTAGACAGAAATAATTGCATGTAAAATTTTAATTCATATAAATTCCATGTCAGTAGGGTCATGTACGTGACTGGAATTATACTAACAAAACAGCGACCCAGAGTTTAGTAAACTCTAACCCACAGCCAAACCTGGCCCGCTGCCCGTTCTCACCAGTAAGGGTTAGCGGGAGCTGCCCTGTCCGCGTTGTTTGGAAGGTCACCTGTGCGTGGCCCGGTGCCAGGCCAAGGAATCGGGACAGAGGCCGGATGGCACCAGCGCTTCAAGGACGTAGAGTCTGGCCCCCAACAGGAAAGGCTCGCTGACCCCTGCTCCACTTCAAGCCTGCCTGCCTTTGCATTTGCACTTACAGAGATCCTTCTGCCATCACATTTGGAAAAAGAAAGGAGCAATGGGCATGAAAGCACAAGAACACGGACGCCCCGCGGCAGCCAGGAGCAGTCTGACGCAGCAAGACGCACAAAGGGAGTCAATCTCCCTTTGTTCCAACTTACTGTAGCCCGAACAGGAAACACGGCATTAAATGCACAGAGGAAGTTTTCCATCCCTCCTGCACTGAGTAGTAACTGACCTTGGACTTTCATGCGCGTGACGTCAGCCACATCTTCGTGAAGTACGCTCACGGGGGAAGCGGCAGCCGAGGACAGGGAAGTGGCAGAGACCAGTGACAGGTGAGGACGATACCCTGACGAGCCCACAAAGCCGTGAGGTGGTGAGTGCCTGACACGACGACAGGGCCGTTCACGAGAAGCTCGACTTGAGTCATTCTTCTCATCCAGACGAAATCACCTTTGCGCTTGATGAGCGATGCTGATTCGAACGACATGATTTCTGTCTTTATTTGCATTATTTCTGTGTATGTGCTTCAAGTGTGTAAGTAAAGGAAATGCCAGAGGAGACCGGAAAAGGCGCAAGAGTGTGATGCAGCCAAGGGCCCTGACAGGGGGCCAAGGACCCCCGGAAGCTTGAGGATTCCCAGTGGGGCTGCATCACAGCGGCCCCTCTTCTCAACTCTCCACCGCGAGTCCCCCAGCAGGAGCACCAATTGTAGAATGAACACAGAATCACGATTTCCACAATAAAGCACTTCATACAAACTTTAAAACCTTCCCGTGGACTCCTCTGCGATGTCCGGAGGAGAGCAGCACACAAGAGCAGCGTGTCCTCACGGCCAGTGAGACCCCAAGACCAGCCGGTGACCCAAAAAGACACCAGTTCTGGCCTGCAGATCCAAGCAAAGTGCCCCAGACCCTGAGCCTTTTCCCGGCCTTCCCTGTTGCTGAGAAGATCAGACGTGTCTGCAGGTCTATGACAGCCCCACCCCTGTGCTGCGTGCACAGCCCTCTCCACCTTCTCCCTCAGTCAACAGCAAATAAGCAGCACCGTCAAAAGACATCTAAATGCATTTACTTTCTGGGCCCACCCTGGACATGCACTGGATGCTGTTCCCCAGAACGTCACTGCACGCCACAAACCCTAACAGCGTGGTCCCCACAGGCTCACCCAACAACATACGCTGTAAGTCGGCCGAGAAGTCATGTCAGAGGCACATACTTAATGGTTCCCTGATAAAAATGTCTAAAGTTTTAGACACATATTCAAAAGGAGAAGACAGGAAAAGAGTTTGCAAGCCTGTGTCCCAAGCGCACGTCTCATCGCTAGACTTACTTTGGTTCCAAGTACGTGCCTGCCCCCCCCCCCACAGCAAGGAGGAGCCGAGTCACCCATCACCCGAGTCTCTTGTGACACTGGGTACCATTTGGGCAGTGGCACCCAGCTTTTAAGAGTCAGTCCACAAAACCAGCATCTTAGGAACAAGTCCCTGGCTGACTTTTGCTGCAAAATCTCTTTCCTACATTAATGAGGAGGAAGATCTCCGAGAGTTATGTTCATACTAACTGCTCCACTTTTGAGATGTTTCCTTTATGCTCTCTGCTAATTAAAAGAAAGAGACTGGGTTACTTAACTGCATATATCAAACCTGACTGATGTTAATCCTTTTCTACTTAATAAATCTCCAAATCATTGCTATTTAAGACTTCATCAGGCCAGGAACAGGGAATGTTTATAGCTCTCCAAAAATGCCCAGGAGGAAAACAAATCCGAGCTCATGTAGAGAAACATGCATCCTCATATTGGAATGGGAAGTGAGATTTAATGCATTAAATCTACACATAAAATATACCCCAAATTATTAATGGTTCAGTAGGAAAGCAAAACTCCATTAACCTTCCAAAGGGAGGTCGCACTGCACATACATTCAACTTGGAAAAAATCATTCTAGTTCCTGGCCATCCCAACTGAAGGGAGTGGATTTATTGTGAGCTCTGTGATACAGAGTTCTTGCATTTTTTCTGGCAGGACAATGTGGGGAGCTTCCTTGGGGTGCACATACTAAGCTTTCTTGCACAGAAATAAAATACCCATTAGGTGTAAGTACTGCATGACTTTAAATCCAGACATGAAGAGTTTGGATTGAAAAATGCAAAAAAAAAATTGCATTTGCCAAATATTTATTTTGTACCTATCAGGTAACAGATACTCACTCCATGGGGTAAACAGTGGGGAGTAAAATCAGATGCGCTTCTTGCGATGAGTTTCTAGAGATGAGAAATAATCTCTAGACAGCAGTATACAAACAGGCACACCAAAAGAACACGTGAACAGAGATGGTATCACTACAAATATCATGGCAGAGGGTTTTATATATATATATATATATATATATATTTAAGATGTATTTATTTATGCATACAAGAACTGGGTATAGGCCAGAGGTATGGGGAGAAGGTGAGGGGATTCACCAGAGACAGAGTGGGGAGCAGAACAGACAGATCCACTGAAATCCACTGCTGAGGGAGGCAGGAGAGGTCTGCTGTGCCCTGTGGGTCCCTCCCTGACTGGAGATCGAACTCGTGCTGCAGTGGCTGCGGATGCTTCACAGTGCAGTGCTTAACCCCTTGTGATACCAGGGAGGCCTGAATTATATCCGGAACTGTACAATGTAATTTTTGAGAAGCAACGAAAAGAAATGCAAGGCTGGCCTCCAGCTCAGGGAGGCCCAGGGGATGCAGAGGTAACAGGGAGACAAAGTAAGCAGAAGGAAAGTTCGACGCCCACACAGACCAGTGCAACAAGGAGCGAAAGCAGTCCAGTCGCTGGGCAGAGATCAACCTCCACGGAAGGCCACGTGCCTCAGACTGCTACCAAAGAGACAGGCCAGCATCTGCAATATGGTGAACGGAGGCACGTTCATGTATCTCACCAGCCGTTTTCAGTAAAAACGTATTCGCCAGGCAGCATGGATTGAAAGTGGTCGGAAGGAGAGCCACAGGGGCTGCCGGGAGTTCAAGACAGGGGCACGAAGGAGCTTCCTGACCGGCTCTGGATGCGGTGTGACCTGTGCAGACGTGGGCGCTCTGACACTGGCTGACGTCAGCTGCAGAGTGCGGAGGCTGCCCTGGTCAAGGGCTTCCTGCTTTAGACTTTAGACTTGGGCGGGGGTTTGCCTGTCAGACTGGAATTTAAACCAGGATTAGCATGTCAGGACTGTAAAGGAAAGAGTGGGCCACACACACGCACAGATTCTTTCTAAGAAAAAAAATTCAAGAGAAATCAGTGCTGGAGACCAGGAACGCAGCATCGGATCTGAAGGATGCCCACGTGGCCAGGAGTAGGACAGAGGAGGCCAAGGACGATCCCGGGACGTGAAGACACCGAGCACAGCAGTCCTGCAGGAACACAAAGAACACAGAGAGGACGAACAAAAAGCAACAGGACAGCGTGTCCACGGCTGTCAGATGACGGCAAAAGGAGCAGCATATGGTTACTGAGATTTCCAGAAGGAGGAGAGAGGAGAAAAGGAGTGGAGGAAATATTTGAAGTGACACTGATTAAAAGCACACGAAGCACAGATCCAGAGAACCCAAGGAAACCGAGCAGGATAACTAAGAAAACGGCCACGCCCAGCGGAGCAGCCACAGCTGCAGGAACCTACGGCGGGACAGGCTCCGAAGGGAGAGCTGAGCTAACCTGGGGTACGGACTAGGCCGCTCTTCTGAAACTGCAGCCCAGGAGGGGTGGAGCGAAGCCGTCAGTGTGGAAAGGAAAACCACCCAGAAGCCCGGACAGAGAGAAACGATCCTTCAAGAGTGAAGGAGAAACAGCGTCCTGAACAAACAAAAGCTGAGAATTTTCTGTCCCAGTAAGCAGACCTGCCTTTGAAGAACGGTTAGGAGACGACTCTTCAGAAATTAGGAAAACGACATCTCAGAAGCTTGGGTCTGCGTAACGGAAGGGTGTTAGAGAAGAAACACAGACACTTTGTTCTTCGCATTCTTGACCGATCTAACAGGTAAGACGTGCTCAGAGTAACAGCACCACAATCAGTGACTGGGGGTCAAGGACAAGTGAGGTGAACGCAGCTCGGCCCGAGGGACCCGAAGGGGGGCCCGGAGCGTGGTCCCAGCGGCAGGCTCTCCCAGGAAATGACACGGTGTGACCCGCAAGTAAAATCACTAGCAAATGACTGGGAAATACATACTGAGAACCCTGAGGTAACCGACTTTTTTTTTATTAAAAGAAGTATAAATCATCGTACAGAGAGAGGAGAAAAATGCAACCATATAACTTGCACAGTTAAAAGCACAAGAATCACAGCACCCCCCTCTCCAGTCAGCTCAGCAGCTACAAGTTGTCATTTTGATCACTCTGCCTCTCTCCTGTGTCTTACTTGTTCTGCACACAAAAAAAGAAAGGAGAATTATTTGCCAAGTTCCTTAAAATTCCAAGTGTATGTGAAGGGCCAAGCACAGGTGCGGTGGCCTGACCGGGGTGGGGGGCAGTGGGGGCAGTGGGGGTGGAAGACATGGGAAGATCTGGTGGCAGACAAACTTGATTTTCTGCCATCTGAAAGTGCGATGTATTTTATAACACACTGAACGGTCACACGGTCCTAAGTGTCTTCAGCCTCCTAAATTGGTAGTTTCTGCTAACTTGTCTCAGATGCATTAAAAAAATCACTACAGTTAAAAATAAATAAACAAAACAAAAGTGAATGGGAAAACTGGACTTCAACACAACCAGAGGTCGATGCTCTGATACGTGTTTTTTGGAAAGGAGTAGCTGCCAACAAGCTGAGGAACCTCAACACAGCCGGCATTCCACATCAGACAAAGGATCTGTGACATTAGCATCTGTGACGTGATAAAGCATGCGAGGCAGTGGTACCCCGTAATCAAGGTGTTATCATACAGCTTAACCCATGGAGGAGTGACCCAAATGTGAGTGTGGATGAATGGGCAAAAGCAGCACGTGGCGATGAAATGATGCTTACTCTCCTAAGGCAGAAAGTTCTGAAACGCTACAACAAAGACACTACGCTTACTGAAATGAGCTGCTCACCAAAGGAGAAATGTCGCACGATGCCACTCGTGTGAGGTCCCTGGCGTGTCCAGCCCAGAGAGAAAGAGCAGGACGGTGGAAGGGAAGACGCACGACAGTTTGATGTCTGTACAGTTCTGTTTGGAAAGATAAAAACATTCTGGGCGTGGATGTTGCTGATGGATGCAGAATAAAATGGCAACTGTAAATGCACTTAACATCATCAAAATATACACTTAAAAATGGTTCAGTGGTAAATTTTATATTAGGTGTTTGTAAAAGTTCATTGACATGACAAAAAAATGGGGGAGACTGTTAAAGGATGGGAGCCCAAAATCCAATCCAGAGCAAGAGTAACAAGGGGTAAACAGTTACCATATGGTCGATAGTATCCCAAATACAGCAGTGTGCTCTGGAAGTGCCAGAGCTCTAAATGTACCGTTAAAACAGACACTGTCAAAATTTTAAAAATATTATGTGTTACGACATCTGCATGAAACCTATATTCATTATAAGGACAGATGCGTGAGAGGTCTGGAGGAGGGGTCCTGTGCTAACAGGAACCCGAAGTGCTCTGGAGGGGCTCCATGAATTTCAGACAAACCCAGCTCCAGAGGAAGGCAAACTGTCTGAGAGAGCGAGGGTGCCCCAATGAGAACGGGGTAATGGTCCAGAGCTGTCACACTCTTTAACGTGTGTGTGGCTAACAGAGTGTGAAAAAACTGGTAGAGCCAAAAACTGATAGAACTGCAAAAGAACAGAAAAAATAAAGCCAGTGAGCTACCTGGAGAGTTCGACACCTTCTCTCAGTAGGGGAAAGACTCAACAGGAAGACCCACCGGTAGACAGCAGGCTTGAGCTGCGGCGTCCGCCCTCTGGGTCGCACGGACACCTACCCACAAACTCGTCCAACAGCCGAATGCATGCGCTTCAGCAGTCCCCAGGAGCCTTGCCAATGTAGACATTCCAGCCCATAAGACACATCAGCATGAGCTGACTGGTCAGAAATAACACAGGATGCTCTCTGAGAACAACGGGATTACAATGCAAATTAATGCCAGAAGATAGCTGAAAATTCACACCAGGTGTCTGGAGCGTCACAACACACTTCTAAACACACTTGCGGGGCCTCCCTGGTAGCCCAGGGGTTAAGTCACAGCACTGTGATGCTATCCACAGCCACTGCAGCACGAGTTCGACCCCCGGCCAGGGAGGGACCCACATAGCGCAGCAGACCTCTCCTGCCTCCCCGCTGCTCCCCTCAGCAGTGGGTTTCAGTCCATCTGCCTCTCCTGCTCCCCACTCTTGGTGAATCCTCTCACCCCTCCCCGTGCTTCTGGCCTGTACCCCAGTTCTTATATGCATCAATAAATAAATCCTTAAAAAAAGTAAACACACATGAGGGTCTAAGAAAACCTCACAATGTACATTTTAAAATATTTGAGTTCAAAGAAAATTAAAATAACCTTACATAAATGTGGTAGAAATCAGAGCTTAGAGGGAAATTTATAGCGCTGAACGCTTTGCGAGTCAGCGGCACCCCTACAATCCCAGCCCCCCAGCAGGGCACGGCCTCCTCCCACCCTAAACGTCAGATACGGAAGCCAAGTCTGTGACCGAGGATGAAGGAAAACTGGTTGTGTGGATTCCTCAAATTAAAATATGAATTCCTGGATTTTTTCCAGAGTAAATTCAATATGGAGCAGAAGTGTGATTATCATCGCCCAAAAACTTCTGTGCCTTCTATTTGCAGTAACAGATGTTTGGCACCTGAAATATAGGGGTGAATACATTGAAGAATTTATGAGGGTTAAAATATGCATTTTGATAGTTTGATTTTTCAATCATGATGTTGGGGAAGTGAACAATTGTGTGTGTGTGTGTGCGCACACACACTACTTTACTCACTTCTAGGTAATGTATACATATAACTTATATCAATCAATATCTTAAAGGAAAAGAGAAAACAAAACCTTCAATGTATTAGAAGAAAACAGTAGATTTTTTCCATAACCTTTGAGATCCAAGTGTATTTCAAACACCATGAGCCCGCAAAGAAATAAAAGATGAATTTTGAGTATTTAAAAACAAAAGTATCATCTTCATCATCATGCATAAAATCAAAAGAAAAATGATGATTAAAAGTAAAAACAAGGGCCTCCCTGGTAGCACAAGGGGTTAAGAATCGCACTATGAAGCATCTGCAGCCGCTGCAGCACGACTTCGACCCCCGGCCAGGAAGGGACCCACAGGGCGCAGCAGACGCCTCCTGCCTCCCGCTGCTCCCCACAGCAGTGGGTTTCAGTACATCTGGCTGTTCTGTTCTCCACTCTGTCTCTGGTGACTCCTCTCACCCCCCACACCTCTGGCCTGTACCCAGTTCTTGTGTGCATAAACAAATAAATCTTTTAAAAAAAAAAGTGAAAACACTCGCAGCAGATCGCAAAGGCCAGCTCACTAATCCGTGTGGTCCGCCTGCCTCGGTGCCCAGCTGCATCCGTCTGAGTCTGGACTAGGCTGGCCCATGATGTCCTCCAACTCTGTTCGTCTCACGTTCCTCCTCCTACATCCCTGGTACTTGTCTCACTTTAACACATGTGACAGCACTCAATTAATTCAATTAATATTTATCAAAAGCCTCTCCCAATGCACATGCTGCCATATACAGTTTTTCCAGAAGTTTGCTCCAGCTGTGCCAGCACAGATTGGGATTCTGGTATGCTTTTCTTCACTTTTATCTTTGTCCAGGATTCACAGATGGTCTAAACACTAGATTTGTTTCTTTCAGCTATTTAGGAAATTCTTACCTAATCACTCTTCAAATACCACTTCCGCCCCATTTTCCCCAGTCCTCCAGAGATTCAGTCATTCCCTTACGTAGCTAACACGTATCTTAAATCCCTGGTATGTACAGCGAGTTTAGACAGACATCTGTAGCTCTTCGTGCGTCCACTTCCGACCCACCCACCTGGCATTTTCCCTGTTACTTTCCTCCTTCCCTCACCTCACAGATCTCCTGTCGACGGCAAAGCTCTGCTGGAGGCAGGCTGCTCTAAGTCCCTCTGATGAGATCTCACTCTCTGATACTGTATTTATAGTTTTAAGGTCTTTTTAAAATAGAACTCAGCTGTGTTCAGTCGCCTGCATACTGTCGTGGCCAGCAGCGGGGCCGCCAGCCTGCGTCGGCCCCGGCGATAATCCTCCATGGCCCTGGCTCTGTTGCGTCTGCTCGGTTTCTGGTCACGCCTCACGCATTTACGCTGGGTGCAGAACATCAGAAAGCAAGGTGCGAGACACTCTGGGTTGCCTGTCGTTACAGCGATGCTCGGCTTGTTCTCCGGGCAGACGCCGCGGGCTGCTGGGCCGGCGCCTTGGTCCAGGGGAAGCGTGGTGTCAGCGGCACTGGCTCTGGCGCTTTGCCCCAACTTCTGGCGCCTGCCTCTGGCTGCTCTCTGAGCTGCGCACCTGCCTTTCATGCTTTGGGGGGGCTTGAGTCCCACCCACTCTCCTCTCAGCTGCACGCTGGCTTGTAGCTTCCCGAGCAACAGGGGTGTGTTTATACCGTTGCTGAATTTCTCAGGGCTCTGTTCTGGAACAGGCATACTTTAGAAATAAGCTGTTGACTTACTGGCAGTCTGTATACAGGTCGGGGCCACGTGCTCTATGTGTCCCCCTCTCTAGGATTTCTTCTGCTCCTGGAAACTGTGACAGCCTTGAACCCCAAATTCCAAGGCTGCTGCTTGCTTCTTAGCTCCACACGCCTGACACTGACAAGCAGCCCCAGAGCCATCAGGAAACTGTGCTTCCGCGCATGCTGGGCATCCTGAGACTTGTAAGCAATGACTTCACGCCTTTTGTCAGGTGTTTTGGTGGTTGTTTATGAAGCATCACGTTATGGCTAGAATTGAATACATCCAAATCACTCCGAAAAGGAGCCCTTACCCACTGTGTCTGTAAGAGCCAATGGAAACTTTTCCAGAAGTCAGGAGACAATGTGTGGAGCTTTCAACAGAACAGTTGGAGGGGCTGCTGAGCAAACACCGGCCACAAGAGAAGGGCCCACCCCATGGGAGCCCAGCCCATGGTGCATAACTGATGGGTGTGGGTAAGGACTGTGCGGGGAGAGCCGCATAACCTCTCGTCCCCGCACAACCTCTCGTCCTGCGTGACCTCTCGCACTGCCCTCCTCCGCAGATGCCCAGGCCCAGGTCTACATTCTGCCTCCCCTGAGACACACCCCAGCGCCTGCGCTGTGGCACTGAGCACCAGCCCCCACCACTCTCTCCAACTGTCGCTGCTCCCTTCCTCTCCCGCCTGCCAGCTCTGCCTGGGCGCACCTCTGGGTCCATGCCGCAGCAGGGCATTCACTCGCGCTGTGCTCGTGTTTGTCTGAAAGAGGCATCCTAAGTGAACTCGGGATTCATTTTTAATTCCTAGAGATAATAATAGGTAGAAATAAATCTATTTGAATTTGTAATAAAATGTTAGATGGAGATCACATAAAAATGAAAATATCTAATGTAAGAAATTACCAGGTGCCATCAAATTTTTTGTGCTTTATGTTATTTATACGTAAAAGGAGCTGAGTCCAAGGGAAGTTATAACTGCTCCAGCATCACAAAGCTAGGAAATGGGCCAAGGCCAGACAGCAGCCCCAATTCTGAGTTCTTTTCTTTCAAGATTTATTTTACTTATTTCTGCATACAAGACCTGGGGTACAGGCCAGAGTCTAGGGAGGTGAGAGGATTCACCAGAGACAGAGCAGGGAGCAGAATAGGCAGATGGACTGAAGCACACTGCTGAGGGGAGCAGCGGGGAGCAGGAGAGGTCTGCTGCACCATGTGGGTCCCTTCCCTGGCCTGGGACTGAACTCGCGCTGCTGTGCTGCAGATGCTTCACAGTGCTGAGACTTAACCCCTTGTGCCACCAGGGAGGCCCAACCAATTCTGAGATGTTAAAGACTACACCATCCCTGATTACTTATGATAACTAAAGCAATCCTCCTTTCTCATTACTAATGTATATTCTCGAGTAAAATGAATACTTGGAGAGATGGGTTAATAGCACAATGATCTAAACAAATTTCAGCTGAAGGACATTATTGAAAAAGCTGCTCCTGAACTTGGCGCCATCTCTGGGAACTGGGGGCTCAGAGCTAAATTGGATTTGATTTAGAAACAACAAATATTTGGAGTGCCTGGCCTGGCTCCAGGATTACTTCCCTTTCGTCTTTTCTCAGGCCTGAATCTCAAGACAGGCACTGAGAATATCCTCACGCACAGCTTGGTTCTTGTCCCCTGGTCCAAGGGCAGCCACCCCGGCTGTGCACGTTCGCAGGCACAGCCATCGCCCCGCGACAGAAGGAGTTCCGCGGCGTGCGCAGCGAGATTTCATCTAAAGATTCGTTCCCCAGCCTTTGGGTCATCGGAAAATTTCTTTTTATTTTTTCCAAGCATCTTCTACAAAGAAAATAAAAAATCAAGGGCATAGATATATAACTGTATAAATATCACCTTGAATTACATATATATACACAGACATGATATGTGTGTGTGTATTCCTTTAAATTTTAAGAAAACTAACAGAAAATAAATTCTTTTCCTACCTGTAAAAACTTGGTAAGATTTTGTTGAGACAGGAGCCAGTGGCAGTGGCAGTGAGTTAAAATTACACTGAGATCGGTGGGTATGACTTCACTGGAAGTCAAAAATAATAGGAAAACGCCATTATCAGATCTACCCCTCCTGTCTCCTTTGTTCAAGACCAGCTACTCTTCCTGGGAGGCAGGTTGTCATGGCAATAGAAGGCGAGTGGGTGTGACACAGGACTAATGGGCCCGGCATTATTTATAGCCCCTGCGGACGGCCTCTTTGAGCCGGGCATGGGACAGCGAATTACCAGTGCTCTCTGGAGGCCGGGATGCTTCCGGCACTGATGAAGTCTCCCGAGAGACCAACTCTGTCTTTTCCAAATTAATCCAGAATCCTGGCAGCTACAGCTACAGGTGGAGGAGTGCAGCACCCAAAGAAACGGTGACATCCAAGCCACCTTAAAGGCAAGGAGTGGTCCAGGATACGGACGGGAAAGTGCGTTCTAGGTAAAGAAACAACCAGAAAAGCTGATGTCTTGTTCGAAAAACATGGCAGCACAGGAAACCTGGCATGTGCTGGAAACCACATCTGCTCCACATGGCTGGCAGGAGAGACAATCCCAGTCTAGACACCATGGAAAAGAGCATGGGCTTTATCTAGAAAAGCAATACGGGAATTGATTTGCTCAAGATCAGTGACAGCAGAATATTGAAAGGATCCCTTCGAACTCCTGAATTTCTGGCCAGAAAACCCACGTTTGCGCAGAGCTGGCATACAGATGACAATGAAGACAGACATGCATATCTCATCACTACCCCGAAACGGAGCACCGGTTCAAAACACCGATATCTCGATTTCTTTGTCAAAGTCACTGGCAAATTGTGGCACACACTTTCCAAGAATAAACAACACTCACATCATCCTTAACTTCCCATCATTGTCACAAATCAATCCCCTTGTAGTTGAACAATGAATGTAGATTCCTTGATGGCTTTAATCTATTTTCTTTTTTCCCTGAAAATTCTTGGCCTCTCCCTGTTGCTCTGGAGGATATTCTGCCTTGCACGTGCTACCTTACTAAGTCTTCACAACTTCAGAGATCGCACCGGCGTCACCCCACTTTAGGGTCCCTGAGTTATGGAAGTTCCCATGAAGTCCCCGTAAGACATAACTATGTAAAACAAGTATCAGGGCAGAGACAGAAGGGGGGGGGGGCGGAGAGAGAGATGAAACTTAACTATGTAAAACAGGTATCAGGAGACAGATTCAAAAGCCACTGGGAAAGGCAAAGCAAATTCACCCCAACCTAACAACCGTCACTGGGACCCTACGGGACGATAGAGCATCCACTTTTCTCACCCGGATGAATTTACTCCCATGGCTTGATCAACACTGTTACTTTTCACTCCAGGACTTTTTTATGGCATTTTCTTGGGGGCTTTTGCTTTGTTTGATTTTCTCTTACAAAAAAACAAAAACAGATTGATTGATTAATGCACACAAGAACTGGGTGCAGGCCAGAGGTGGGGGGTGAGAGGAGTCACCAGAGACAGAGGGGGAGAACAGGCAGATCCAGTGAAATCCACTGCTGAGGGAGCAACGGGGAGACAGGAAAGGTCTGCTGCCCCACGTGGGTCTCCCCCTGGCCCCTTGCACCACCAAGGAAGCCTCCCTCTTCCTAAATTTGCTCACTATTCTTTTTTGCTGTATTTACTGCAGTTCTTTGCTTCTAGCTCTTCATATCCATCCATGCATTTATCAATCCCTTGTTAATTAAAATTTAACATCCATCTGATGTGACAAAGTCATAAAAATTGCCACCTGCTTCCACCTGGACTGTCTCCCAGTAGTTAGACCTTGTGCGGCCGGAGAGGAGGACAGAGCGTGCGAGGACGCCGGCACGACGAGCACTTGTGCCCAGCACCGGGGTCCAGTCCGTGACGCTTGGGTGGCAGGATGCCCACCGCCACCCACGCGGGTCACTGGGCACGGCCGGCGCTGTCATCTTACAGGAGTGACACAGCAGCGGCGCCTCGGCCCCCAGCGCACCCGCCCGCGGGCACTTTTCAGCGGAAGACCCCCCCACACACTCCCAGGCCTGGCAGAAGGCAGCCCTCTGCGGTGCGGGGCACCCGGTGCAGAGACGCGGCCTCACCCACCGCCCCGACTCAGACCAGGGCGGGTCCCCCACATCCCACGACTGGCCCTGTGCGTGCTGGTGCCGCCGGAGACGTGCCGGATGAATAAGGAGGCCTGTGAGGGCTTTGCGAAATTCCCGCAGCTTCCTCCACCGAACCTGGGGCGGAGTTTCTCTGCGTTCTCAGGAGCCCCCAGAAACCACAGACCGCCCAGGCACACACCCGCGGCCACGCCGCCCGTCCTCTGCGTCCTGGGTCTGCGCGGAGAACCTGCCACGGCGCCGCTTCCCGCCTCAGCTAAGGGCGCACTCCGTGCGGCAGAGAAGACACACCAGGTCGGCCTAACCCGGTCCTGCGAGCTGACGCCCCGCGGAGCACCTACGCGGAGCACCCACGCGGAGCACCCCACATGGAGCTCAAGAGGAGCACCCACGCAGGGGTGGGCATCCTGCCATGCTCCCGGAGGAAGTGGCGGCCTCCCCAAGTGCTGACTTCCTCTAGGTGAAGTGGCTTCAGTCTGCAGGCGAGCACCGTGTGGGGCAAACAGGCGCGAGGGCTGAGGACCGACGACGAAGGGAGGGGTGCTGGCCCCAGGCGGTGGATGACGCCGCTACCCCTGCCTAGAGAGCCCGTCTGCACCTGACCAAGCGCCCCCGCGCCCACGAGGAACCCGGGCTTACGCTGCCCCCCCGACACCCCGCTTCGGAGGGTGTGCCACCCGCAGCCAGAGAACCAGTACCCCCTCAGCACCTGTACCGACCCGTTCTCTCTGCTTGCTCTCCGAGGAAAGAAACGGGCGCTGCTCTGACTGGAGCGCGTCCTGGGGGGTCAGGGCAGGACCTGGACCCCAGGCCCGAGCTGCCCCCGGGAACAAGCTTCCCAGAACAGCAGGAGTCTCGGCTCGCTCTCCCTGGCCGCGCTCCTGGAGGAGGATCAGAGGCCTGGTCAGGACACCCGTGGCCACGTCAGGCTTCCAGGTGTCAGGGCTGCTAGTACGGAAGGCCCAAGGCCATCCTGGCCCCTGCAGAGGGCGAGCCGACCGCTGACCACGCCTTCGCTGAGCAGCCAGCTCAGCGAGGGGCTCGTCTCCAGGCCTCCTGTGAGAGGAGAAGCACCAACGCCAAGACTGTCTCAGCAGCGCGAGGTGAGGCTCACTGAAGTGGGGTTCAGGTGCTGTCTACGGTTCGGCTTTCTCTAATTCCTCCATGAGGTTGGCACATGCACAAAGCTTTGCATTTACCAACGTCCATTCTGTAGAAAGTATCTTTAAGCCTCTCCATGGGCTGGAAGGACGTCACGATACATCCAAGTCAACCCTCAGCCCTGCCTGGACAGAGAGACCACCGAAAAGGCAGCGTGAGCTCAGCACTTCTCCTGGCCAGTCCTTGTGTTCCTCGACCACAAGTTCATTCCCAGTCCTTTCCCTTCCCATCCTTTGACTAAAATGATTGACTTCTGTGAGAAAGGTAAGACGGGAACCCTAAGGCAGTGGCGGCGGCAGCCTAGCAAGGCGCTCGTGGCTGGTGGCTCAGTGAGGTGCTGGCTCGGAGGTGCTGGTGCAGCGAGGTGCTGGCTCAGACACATGCGGCACCTCGGACATCACTGCCCCCCACGGTGACCCTGCAAGCTTGCCAGGCCAGCCAGGGCGTCTGCCTCTGTGTGCCAGCCCCCGCCTCCCCTCAGTCTCTCCTTCTCAAGGAGGGCACTCTGGGCTGTTTCTACTGGGATAACACTCTGACGTGCTAGCATGCCTTTCCTCTCATCACAGGGAGAAGCATCTGCAGTTGAAGCAAAGGAAAGGAAATCCAAGAGAGAGCACATTTCTAATGCCACCCTCTGAGCGCCTGGAACCACCCATACCTGAAGCCAAGTAATCAGAGACTTCTAAGTAACATAAGCCAATAAGCCCACTTTTTACTTACGTCTCTTTGGACTCATTTTCTATCATTTACAACCTAAGGTCAAAATGCCTATCGCCATTTTTTTTAAATCAAGAAGGAGCACAAGAGCCCCAGGACGTCATCGCTCTATGAATTTAACACTTCTACCGAATGCTCGCAAAGGGACCATCCATCACATGCTACCTGCCCTAAGCTCGTCCAGACCGCATCTGATGCCACGCTGCAGACCCCCGGGCTGCTGGGCCAGCCGCAAGACCACCCTTCCCCCAACACAGTCACCAGCGACACTCTGCAACCTGAGATCTCCAGCTGGGGCAAGAGACATCTATAAATAGCACAAATTTAAAACTCCGTCATAAAATGCCATCTTGGCTATGTGACTTCCCGTAAAATAAGCCTTATTTGGGATTCCAAAGCGCGGCTGAATTGTACAAGAGGAAGTTCACGGTGGGTTTCAGTTCAGTACAAATAGCTGCTGATTTAGCACATGGCTTGCTTCTCTCCCTCTGTTCTCCAGCCGTGAATCAGGAGCGGGAGGGAGGGCCTGCAAGGGCGAAGCAGCTAGAACACACCAGAAGATGCCCCTGCTGCTCGGCAGCGCTGACGAGGCAGAAGCCTGAGCCTCTCCAGCCCTCGCCGCCCACTTCAGAGAGGACGGAACTAAGTGCCAAAGGAGGAAGGGCTCACGGGGCTCCGAGCTGCACACCCGGCACCCGCCTGGCTGCTGCCGTCTCTGTTGCCCTCGATCCGCCATCATCACTATTTCTTATCCTCTTCTCACAGTGACACCCCAGTTCCATGAGCACTCTGGGGGTTTGGGTAAAATGCTGTTTTCTAGATTCCCTTTTCAGATGTCCTGGTTTTGGGTCTTGGGTAAGCCCCAAAGTATGAATTTTTAGTAGCCATGCCTGGAATTTCTTTTTCTTTATGACTTATTTATGCACACAAGAGCTGGGGTACAGGCCAGAGGTGCAGGTGGTGAGAGGAGTCACCAGAGACAGAGTGGGGAGCAGAACAGGCAGATGGACTGAAACACACTGCTGAGGGGAGCAGGGGGGAGACAGGAGAGGTCTGCTGCACCCTGTGGGTCCGCTCCCTGGCCAGCAGCAGGGATCGAACTTGTGCTGCAGTGGCTGTGGATGCTTCACCGAGCTGAGCCCAACCCCTGCACCCCCAGGGAGGCCCCATGCCTAGACCTTTGGATGTGGCGCTCACCCGGGCAGACCACCGAGCCGCTGTGTGCACAAAGAAGCCCAGTCGGGAACTTCGGAAGGGCGGCAGGACCTCCCTCCCTGATGCTGAAACGACCCCTCGGGACATATTATTAGCGGCAATTCCGCAGATAAAGACCGCTCGCACTTGGAAGACAGACAAGGTGGCATTCTGCTTCCCTTCGCGTGGCCGACGTTAGTCAAGAGAAGGTGACGTGAGAAAGACCATCCTGGGCCTGACCGCCGCCCTTCCACAGCCGGCCGCGGCGCGCTCCGTCCCCCTCAGGAGCGAGCGGGAGCCCCAGACCCCAAGGCCTCTCGCTCCTCCCGCGCTTAGTGGTGCGGTGGTCGCGGGGTTCACGGAAACAAGGCCCTCAGAGCGCCCCCTTCCCCACAGGCCACGGACATCCAGCCCCTCCGTCCAGGCGCCCTGCCAGGCTGGAGGGCCCGAGAGGAGGGCCAGGCGTCCCCTGCGGTTTCCCTGGGAAAGGACTTCCCTCCGGCGCAGGCCTGACAGGGCGGACCGGGCCTGAGGCCGCTCTGGCCTCTCCATGCCAGACTCAGACCCCTGAGCTGCAGGCAGCCGGATTAAACCCTCAACTTCTCTCCTCCTCAGTGGGTGCTCCCCTGGCAGTCCTCGGAGGGACGCGCCAGAAAGAAGGCGCAGAGGACTCGGCTTTGGAAAGCGGACTCGGCTTTGGGGAAATGCTGTGCTGAAGGGCCCGCCTGCACGGTGCTGGTCCTCGGAAGTAACCTGAGGCAGCCAGGAGGGAGCCGCTCGCTCGAGGCTGGAGAGGGAGGCTGCGCTCAGCTGGCGGGCAGTGCCAGCGGCCGCCCTGCCTGCCCTTCTGACGCCCTTCGGCCAGCAGCTGCTGAGAAGCGGGAGGCCCCACAGCTGCGCCCACGCTGGTCAGCCCCAGCTGTGCAGGCTGCGCGGGAATGCATCCTGGACCACGCTCTTCTCTCTAGTTCTTTACAGTCACAGGGGAGGCGTGAGTCCAAGGGCCCCCACGTGGTGAACTGAGGTAACTGTCTTGCAGCCAGCACAGGGATACCTGGCGGCCAGCTGCCGGGAGTGGCGCTGGCCACTGGCTTCGGTTTCTTCCTCCGCATCAGCTACCAGAACCGGGCGGCAGGGCAACGGCCATCGGTCAGGTGCACCGACTCTGCCGGCCCATCCTGTCTGACGCGCTCAGAGGGCTGGACCCTGCAGCCCGCCTGCTCTCAGGCCTCTGAGATCCAGGGTTTTAGTCCATGACGAGGGACTCCCGAGGATTTACCAGACCTGCCCCTGCGGCCGGCAGGACGGACACCGCGCTCAGGACCACGTAGACATGCTGGGACAAAGGACGCTCGCCCTTTGCTTACTTCTCTCCTGAGTCAGTGGCCACTAAAAGATCAACTCCATTTGCCCAACGTCATAATAGTGGCCAAAGGTTACGAAGCAGGCTTCAAAGTAGGCATGACCTTGAGTCCAAATTTCTAGACCCTGTTGATGAAGAGAACACCTCCCTCTCATACGCATCTACCCTCCTCTCTGGGTTAAACTTCTTCAGATAGAGCACGACGTTTGAGATGCAATGCAAGTCAAAACGGGACTTTCAGAGAAATCAACAGGGTAGGGGGTGGGGAGAAGAGAGCAAAAGAAAAGGGCAGTGGACGGGCAGTGGACGGCTGCCGACAGAGGTCCATCTGCTCCTGGGTCACTCCTCTGTAGCCTGCCCCACCCGAGCGGAAGGACATTATTTTCCAGATCATCAGGCCGATTTGATGCGTGCCTGGTTAGCAGTTACATTAAGACAAAGGCATATGGGCTGCGCTGTCTTTCTGTAATACTGATGAGCCCTTCTCCTTTCTGAAATTAAGTACTTAAAAATACTAGTGACAGAGTCTCACGGGAGACACCCTGGAAGGCACCCGTCAGTATCAGCGCCATGTAGTGGCGCCGCATGTTTACGACGGCCGTCAGCACTCGGCTGTCGGGATGCATACATGTCCTGCAGAACCTTCTGGGTGTTAGTTTTGGGTAACAAGACCTGACGCTTTCTCAGGAGAAAGAAAGTCGTTTGTATGATTAATTACTGTGAAAAAGAATGAATCTAATGAATTATCCAGATAATCCCAGAACTTCAGAGATCTTCACTGTGAAAATCACTACAACGACTAGCCAGCTTATTCCAAACACCACTTACCAGCTAGCTAGCTACGCAATGATTCCCACTTGCATTCTTATATATTCCTCAGACCTGCACTTTGAGGTCAGGTGCCAATTTTACTTTGGCAATTTTACTGAGGCTTTGGGGCTCACTTGTGTGAGACCGTTCCCGGCAAGCTGGCCGTCACCAGACAAGCCCTCTCTTATTCACAGCCAAACAGAAAACATGTCCAAGGCCAGCACATGCTGTCCGGCACCGGCCACCTTCTTCCCCAGCCCTGGTGACCTTTATGAGAGCCAAACTGGCTTGCGAGTCCCCTCCGCCCAGGACCCCCATCTGCTCTGCTCTCTCCACCATTTCTCCCGAGGCACCAGTGCAGAGCATCCATACCCTGCTTTCTCTCTCTGAGACTGCGAGTTCCATTTCCAGAATCATTCCACCCATAGGTTTACCTAGAAGTAAGCCCTGATTTTGCTTTAAAATGATACGAAGGTCATCAGCATGAGGTATGATATACAAAACACGCTCGCTGTCCCGTATAAAGCAAGACTAAAGACCAGCAAAGGTAGCTAAGCTCTGAGCTTCAGAAAACACACTTCTGGAAGACAGTACTTCAAATAAAACAGTTTCCTTTTCAAAACTGATAGCTGGTTTGTCAATTCTCACTTCAAGACTCAGCAGCCAAGACACCCTGTGCTCAGCCCAAGTCTAAGCAGTCCCCGCCTTGCAAGACGCGCCATGCACTGCCCAGTGCAGGCGCCTGTGGGCACCAGAGTCTCTTCTCCGAGATGCTGCTCAAGCCTGGCAGCACGCAGCACCCCACGCAGAAGGCCTAAACACGTAGTTTGCTTGAGCACCAGCTCTGTCTGGAGGTTTTCTGGGAACAGGAGATTCCAAAAAAAGAAAATAAGAAAAATAAGAGAAAAGTCGTAAAGGGCATGAGTAGGCACTTCATAGGAGAAGAAATCCCAGGGCCTGTAAGTCCTGGGTCTGCTCAAAGGAAGGGGCGGTTATCTAAAGAACGGAAAATGGAGAGGAAAGTCCCCGACCAAGAAGGCAAGCTCAGACTGCCTGGAAGCGCAGGGCTCTCACATTCTGAATCGGAGGCTGATGACACAGGTGAGGAAGGACTCGGGGGGCAGAAGGTCACAACGATCACAGGCAATGAAACTCGCCCCTGCAGGTCAAGTGTGCCTGAAGAAAAGGCCATGAGACCCGCCGGTGGGCAGCCTGCCGGTACGAGGTCAAGGCCTGGCCGCCCTCCACGGGGCTCGTTCTCGAGTGCGCTCTGGAGACCACAGTCCAGGTCGGCTACAGCGTTCTGGAGGGCAGGGGTCTTCCATGAACCGCACCTGCAGTTCCTAAGCGCGACACAGCAGGACGGCACCGGCGGAGAATAACAAATAAACGAAGCCTTCTCCAGCACTCTGCTTGAGTCAGAAATCGCTGCGCTGCCAGTGCAGGAGGCACTGAGCAAACGGGTCCGGAGGAGGTGGGGGAGGGGGACTGCACCTGTGAAGTGGAAATGTAGTCATGCGTGTCCACTTGTGAACAGTATACACTTACTGTATGCACGTGTCTTTACGCACACATGCACACTCGCGTTTTCCCTTCCAGAGCTCACCGCAACCCCCGGGGGAGACGCTGTGTTATCCCTCGACAGACAAAGCCTGCTCCTTGCCCAGACGTCTCCCACCAACCGTCAGTGGGGCTGGCGCTTCAGCTCAGCTCCCCGACTCTGAGCCTGGGGCCCCTTCATTATGCAGCGTCCCTTCCCTCTGCTTGTCACTGTCCCCGACTCGCTTCTGAGGCCGACTTCCCTCCCCGACAAGCAGAAGCAGCCCCAGCAGCAGAGCCATCTCCTGGACGTGGCCCTCGGCGTGGCTGGCAGAGCTGGCAGGGCTGCTGCTGGGAGCAGAGGCATCTTCCTGAGCTGGGAAACGCAGTCCCCAGAGACACAGGTGTGCGACAGCCAGCTCACAGGAGACCCGGCTGTGTCTGTGTCACGCAGTGGCTTTACCCAGGACTCTGTGACTTCCACGGAAGCCTGTTCTCTATGTCAGTGGCCTCAATTTCTGACACACAATAGGAAAAATGTGTCAGTTAATTTTGAGGGTCTTCCTTCAAAAATGATACTTTAAATTGGATGTCTTAAATATTATCCAGGATATTTTAAAAAAATAAAGTCAACTCACAAACTCAAGGTCAAGAATTCTTCTGAGAGTCACACTGAATTTAGTCCTGAGGAAAACTTCAATGCGATTTTATGGAAAATCTATGAACTGGAATGTAGACGAGGAGCAGTGATTCTGATGTTCATCTATTTTTAAAACTGCTGTAGCTTTAGAACCACACAGTAGCAAAGCACTTTCCAGATTCAAGGCCATGTCTGGTCACTCAAAACAAATCAGAAAGCAGGGGAAAGAATCTAGTTCTGAGAAGCACAGGCCCACCTATGAAACGTCCAGTGTGGCTCCATACGCAGAAGCCAGAAACACGCACAGTGGGGCTACTGGCAGCCACGGTCTAGGGCACAGTTATCACAAGGACAAGCAGACAGGCCGGGTTCTTGCCTGCCCAGAAGCAAACAAATGCTTCATCAGATCTAAAACCGGGGTAGCGTCCAAAACCTACAAGGACAATGACTTGTTTCCAAGCTAATGTTCCATGCTTTGAGCTATTTTGAAAAGTAAAAATTAGTCCACAGAGCAAAGAATCCCAGTGGTTGCCTTCAACAAGGCGTCGCCGACCAGTAACCCAGCTGGCAGACACCACACAGGAGCCGGGACCGAGGGGCACGCGGGGACAAAGGGAGCAGAGAGCACCCAGGCTCTCTGCAGTCTCTGAACTAAAAGGTCCAAAGTGAAATATCAAGAACTTACGAGTGTTTTCACATGGGGCCATTTTTAGCAAACGGCACACACACACACACACACACACACACACACCACGTGCATGCACACTCCCACGGCTCCGAGGCGCCCAGTGAGTGCGTCACACATGCTGTGTGTGGGGACTAGAGCGCACAGGCAGCGTGAACACACCAGCACAGCACAGGCTTGAAGATGCACCTACGGTTCCCCAAACCACCCCAGTCACGCCGCCACGAGAGCCCACACAGAGTCACACAATTATCTCCCACCAGGAAGCACCAGGCAGGGTGTGCGCGTGTGCGCATGCAGGAGGCGGCCGAGCGGAGGTGTGAGAGGCAGGGCAGGCTCTGTTTTGTCTAAGCCTGCCATCTTCACGCCAATTATGATGAAAAGAAAAATGTTCAATAACGATATGAGTTGAGAAATATCAAGTCTATAATTTTTTCATTTAAAAGGGAAAGCGCATTAAGTTTCCCGTGAATTTCTGCCATGGAACACGCAAAAGCTGCATCCAGAAGACAGGACAGGCACTGCCCTATTTAGCACCAGGATTTATTTTCGTTTCCATGGCGATTGTGCCACATAAAACTGCATTACTCCTCCCGCAAAGAGGTCTTTCATTTGTCATGTAAACCGGTAACCCGAGCGACGCCGTCTGCGGCTGGGTCCAGGCCTAAACGCGCAGCAAACTGGCTAATATATTTACTTTAAATCAATAGTGTCAGTACATTTTAATAACAATGGCATTCTTACTCGGCATTTTATTTGCTACATCAATTCTCAAGTCCCATTTTATTAGCGAGCATGGGCCTTCTGAGAACACTGCACTGAAGCTGCAGTCGGTGCAAGTCATAAATTAAATGGACCCGTCATCTTCCCGAGCTCAGCTCCACATGTCCCTCTGCACCCCGACAGCACGGGAACCACGCGGACGTCCCCACTTACCCTCTGGTGGAAATCCTCCCGCACGCGATGCCACCAGGCTAGAGCTGGCTTCCGGGACCATCTGAACCCCACTGCAAGGGACACACCAGCGGCTTAGTAACCCCAGGGACTCTTCCCCGTCAGACCGGCACCGGCCCACTCATCCCGAGCCCTGCCGGAGGGCCCCCATTTTGAGCGCTCTCAGAATCGCGGCTCTAGAGTTGAAGCAGGGCCTCGCGTGCCGAGCTACTCGTTTAAAAACGCCAAGGAGGCCTGCCAGGTTCACGGGTTTCTGTAAGGCCAGACAGTGAGAGGCAGAGTGTGGGGAGGCCGGGGCTCTGCTCACCTAGGGTAATCCCAGGCCAGAAACAGGCTCTGCTCGACAGCTGAGGAAAACTGTCAGCGTTTCCCTGAAGTTGCATTCTTGAGGATCGCCCACTACGCTCTGAAACTTAGACACGTTGTTTGGATCGGCAGAGCTGAAAGATCAGCAGGAGCTGCTGGAATATTACTCAGACACAGTTAGTCTGATCGCATAAAGTAACGACAGGTGTCGTTATGTAAAAACTTCCTATGTAAAAACTGACCCACCTATAATCATTCATATTACCAGGTACTTTGTATTAATGATGAGTATATACCATGCATGAGTTTACTGAATATATTAAGAAAATATTTACATGACAAAAACCTATGAAGTAACAAAAGACTTGCTTTAAATGTTCTCCCTTTTAAATCTTTCAGGTTATTAGTTTGCCTATTTAAAAACAGTTATAAAATATCACCAGGGTGAATTATTATCTTAGTATTTGCTTTTATCAACAAATAATTACTCACTACTGGGTGACTTGGATAAGGACACTAATAAAGGCCACTTCTACCCCAGATGATTTCACAGGCTTAATGGCAAAACCTTCCACTCACCCATCCACCCACCTATCCCTCAATTCATCCATCCAGCCATCCACCCACCCACCCATCCATCCATCCATCCATCCATCCATCCACCCACCTACTCAACCATTCATCCACCACTCAACCATCCACCCACCCACCCATCCATTCACCCATCACAATTTCACACAATATTGAGTGCAGTGTACTGTGAGCAACACTGAGAAAGCACTACGGATTTATGGCAAATAAGACAGACAAGGTCCCTTCCTAGTAGAATTTAGATCTTTATGACATAAAATAACCAAAAGTCTAGAGAGCCCTAGAAAAGGGTAGTTCAATATTATTACATAGGAAAAGGAAAAGTTGGGGACGAGAGAGAGCTCCCAGCGGGCCTCCCTGGTGGCGCAGGGGTCTGAGCACCACAATGTGGGGCTTCCGCAGCCGCTGCAGCGCGAGTTCGATCCCCGGCCAGGGAGGGACCCACCGGGCGCAGCAGACCTCTCCTGTCTCCCGCTGCTCCCCCATCAGTGTGTTTCAGTGGATCTGCCTGTTCTGCTCCCCGCTCTGTCTCTGGTGAATTCTCACACACTCCCCAAAATTCTGGCCTGCACCCAGCTCTTTTGTGCATAAATATTTTTTTTTAAAAGAAGAGAGCCCCTGTTATAGATGGGCGGGCTGCACCTCTGGAAGCGCTGGGCTCCTGCCCTCTGTGGCCTCCTGTCAAGTGGCCCCGCACAACAGACCAGGCCGCTGGAGCACTTCCCTGAAAGGACTGAGGGGTGAAGGGGCCACACCGTTGTGTACAACTGCAGGGCTTGCAGGGTATCTGCACACGACAGTAATAATTCACAGGCTCTATGACATCAGCAGGAAATGTTTACACATATCTGATGAAATAAATCATTAAAAATGCCATCTCGTTTGATTCCTAGAGCAGCCATGTGATGTAGCAAATGAGCCGCCTTCGCAGCATCGCTCAGTAGAAGAGGGAAACAGAGCCTCCCAGAAGGCAGGGCCCACGTCCAGACGCAGCAGGGCGGGGCCCGGGAATAGGGTCAGGCTCCCGGCTCAGGACTTACTCGTGATGTTGGTGTTTTTCCTCCCTCTCCGTGCCTGAAAGCATCTGCTGACACAAGTGGGGCTAAGTCCTGTGTCCCAGACACGGGCCTGGGCCACGCCACTCGCAATGGCCACTAAGCAAAGGATGGATTAAGAACAAGAAAGTAAAAAAAAAAAAAAAAAAGAACAAGAAAGTAAATTCTGTTTAGGGTTCTCTGGATTTTTGCAGAAATCCTCCTTCGCCAGCGCACGGTCGCTGATGAAGACAACGTCGAGGCATCGATGCTGGTCGGGAGCGCTCAAGGAGCAGCGTCCAGCCGAACTCAGCCAGCCCTGGACGGTGCTGGCAACACGGGCGCATGCAGCCGGTCTCCTGGGGATGCCATGATTCTAATGACATTTGTCTTGTGCAATTATGTCTCAAATGTCAGGGTTTTTCCTCAGAAAGCCAAACTATGCAAATAAATATGATGCCTAAAGCACTTCTCTTTGAAGTTAATTCCACAAAAATATTCAGCATCTGCTGACAATAATCTCTCAACAGGTGCTGAAAAATCTCTGAATCCGCAGTTGGTTTGCTGTACAAATATTTGCTTTCTTCAATTTAGAGGCCTGAAGTAGACTTAAAACATTACCGAAGCGTTTAATACCTGTTTGCTGAACGATAGTTTTATAGTATCGCTTTGTCTACTGCAGAACTTAATTTAGTGGTGTGTGTGTGTGCGTGTTTGCGTATGCACATGTCATGAGAGGGCTACGATAAGCCAACATCAACATGGAAATTTCTGTTGGAGGAAAATAACTCTTTGCTTAAAAAAATAAAACGGTGATTACGCTCCTGAAAGTGAAGTCACCTGCAGATTCCAGCCAACGCCCCACTGTGTGGAGGCTCGATTGGAGGGGCCTCTCCAGGGAAGTGACCAGACTCACGTGGGGGACACCCAGTGCACTAGGAAGCACCCTCCTCCACGCCCGCCCCACCCCAGCGGTGGGCAGTGGCCCACGCCGCCCCAGACCCAAACACCCTAACGGTGGTGAGGGGCCACCTGTGACTGTCACTCAGAGGAGAGCTGAGCCTCAGGAAAGGGGTGACGCGTAGATAAGATGTGGGAGACCAAGTGGGGAACACTCTGCAGCTGACAGCCAGGCGGCCCCAAGCGGGGCGCAGGCAGCACCTGCAGACAGATGCTCCTGTGCCCCGGCCGGGGCCACGGCGATGGGGGCAGGGGTGAGGCGCTGTGGGTGGCTGACTGCCGGAGGCTGGAAGGTGGCACTGGCTGTGGGAGGCTCCTCCACACGTTATAGAGTCTTTCACAGAAGGACTCAGACTATTGACCCCACAGCCGAAGGCAAAGTTTACAATCACATCCACGTCAGAGAGGCAACAGCTAAAGAAAGTTTCTTTTATAAAAAAGATTTATTTATTTATGCACACAAGAGCTGGGGTACAGGGCAGAATTTTGGGGGGGTGAGAGGATCCACCAGAGACAGAGTGGGGAGCAGAACAGGCAGATCCACTGAAACACACTGCTGAGGGGAGCAGCGGGAGGCAGGAGAGGTCTGCTGCGCCCTGTGGGCCCCTCCCTGGCCGGGATCGACCTCACACTGCCATGACTGCGGAAGCCCCACAGTGCAGCGCTCAACCCCTTATGCCACCAGGGCGGTCCTAAAGAAAGGTTCTGACGCCTGGTGAGAGGGAAGAGGGACTGGAAGGTCAGGTCGGGGTGACGACGGGGTGTGTGGTTACGAGGGCGGTGACGGAGCAGTTGGGCCTTGGTTACAAGTCACAGCCACAAGGACCAGCACGGCACCAAGCAGAGAAGCCCTAGATGAGCGTCACGTCCCAGCAGCCGCGCCTGCCCAGGCCCGGGACACGCAGGCGCCTTCCCAGCGCAGGCCGCCCAGGCTTCTGGAGTGGGGTTTTTCTTTCCCCTGGAGGCACGGCCTGGTCTGTGCCGGGCTGCTGGGGGCCCCGCGTGGGCTGTGGAGCAGCTCGGGGGTTCTGGGTGCTGGGCGAAGGCCCCCGCAGCGTCTCCTCGCCGCGCTTCACGCGCCGTGTCCTGAGGCCGCTCTGGGCTCGCCTGTGTTTCTGAAGCTGCAGTGATTTGTAGCATGTTTTGTTTTATTGCTACAGAATCCCTGTAAGATTTTCAGTTTGTATAATGGTTTGTGTTCGCACGTATTTAGGAATTAATGATGAAGAAAAATAAATTCACCCAAAATCTTCAATATTCTTTTCCCGCAAGAGGGGCCTACGTTTCCTGCTTCTCCGTAAGCTCCAGCGTGGTACAGAGCCTTCCAGTCCTTTCTGTACCCCCAGAGCAAGGCAGTGTTCCTGGCGCATAACACGTGTTTATAGAAGGAGAAAAAGAAAAATGGAAGATGGTAAGGAAGAAATTCAAACACAAACCGACCTCCTTTTACATGGTGCTGCAGGAACAAAATAAAATACTGAAAGCTGAAGCCATGTACAGCATCTTAACAAACAGAGCAGGAAACTGCAATTGTTGGATAACCTGTAAACGTTTTAGTCAAAACAGTAAGAATTCTCTTACCAATGTGTATAAGTATAAAGAGAAATGAAAATACAGTAAAACTAGAATTTAGTATACTGTAATTTAAACTCTTAGAAAAAGTGCAAATTAAAATGTTCTACTACTTTGTTAGAAAAGAAGAACAGAAAACACCAAAGCAGGACTTGCCCTTCTGGGAAACACACACGCGTCTGTTCCTGTTCTCCAGCGAAGTACAACTGAAAACCCTGTCTGTTACACCTAAAATAAACGTGACAAGACTCTCCCGAGGAGACAGGAGGGCAGCCCAAGCCCAGCTGCGGACTCAAGAATGGCAGTGGGGTGTGGGGTTCCCAGGTTTCCGTTCACCTCGCTGATCCAGAGGAGGGGGTGGGGAAGCCGGAGCCACCCGGAAGCCCGTGGGGGCACGAGGCAGTGGCCAAAGGGGCTACTTAGCAGGACAAAGACTTTGCAGTAACTGCTCGACCCCAGCCAGACCCCCCAGGAAAACTGTGACCGGCCTCCCGCTCCCACCCAGCAGAGCTACGAATGTCAGGAAGGACGGAGGACACGGTGGGGGTCCATTAAAGAGACAATTCCGGACCCCTCGAGCCTTGGGAAATATCTGCAGGGAGAGCACGAACTGCAACGCTGTCTGTGTGCTCCTAGAGGTCAGAGGTCGGGGGAGGAGCCCGTGTAATGACAGCTTAACAGGAAGGGAGAAGGGACACAGCAGAGGCTCCTGTTCTGTCCTTCACTGGAGCTGGCTTACACCCTACACCAGTGTACTACGATCGACTTCTTACACAAACATGCATGAGGTGTAACATGCATGTGTAATGTAATAGAGCAAGCAGCGAAAGAAGTGTACAAGGAGAAACATTCAAAAACAGTCAAGGTATGTCAAAACAGAATTGTAACAAATGTTTAATATATAGGAAGGCAGAATAAAGGAATCAGATATAAAAATACAAAGGACAAAAATAAAATGACAGATCCAAGTCACTACATGTTGGGGATAATAAGGAAATATTACAAGCAAATCTACACACATAAATTTAGCAATTGCATGAGATAGACCAACCCTCAAAAGAACAGAGTCTACCATAATCCACCTCATATGAAATACATTTAGTGGCTCTTAGAATTATTAAGGAAATTGAATATTTATACATACACCCTAAGAAACTTTTAAACGATGACGGCTTCACTGGAAAATTTATCAGATGTGTACAGAAGAGTTAACACCACTTCTAGACAATCTCTTCCAGAAAATAGGAAAGGAGAGATAAATGCCATTTTGTTTTGGTTAGCGAGCATGATTACCCTGATACTAAAACTAGGCAAAGACAATAAAAGGAAAAATATACACCAGTGTACTTACTAATATAGATACAAAAATTATTGCTAAAATATTAGCAAACACAATTTGGGTTATGCAGAGATAATTACATGCTATGACCAGGTGCTGTTTATTCCAGCGGTGCCAGACAGATTCAATAGTTTAAAAATAAACGTAATGCTTCACAGTTGCAGGCTCAGGAAGAACCACATTACAACAGAGCAATAATTCCTCATCGCTACAAAGTGTGGGAAATTTTAAGAGGTTCAGCAGCCCCTAAGACCACGCAGCACTGCAGACGTGGGGCTAACACACAAAGCACGTGTCCCCAGAGGCACCCAGCACCGCCAACCTTACACAGCAAACACCCCTCACCTATCAGGAAAAGATAACGGGCGACTGTGTGTCTCAGAACGTCCCACACGTGTGATCTGGGGTGGAACACATCGGGGCGCCCAAGTGTGGACACGACCCACTTAGCTGGAGTGGGGGGCTGACCGCCGCAGTGCTGGAGCAGACTCAGCCACAGCCCGGTGGGCAGACACCACCAAGACGTCCCCAGGCGCGCACTCAGGACGCTCTGGGCGGGGGCGGTTATTTACCACAGATTCTCAGACCCTGGAGTGATGCTCCTCACTGTGTTCACGAGCACGTGATGCTTCTTGCCACTGTCGCGTTGTTAGAGCAGTCTGACACGTCAGCAAGCCTCACCCCGTACCTCAAGCTTCGCCAATATTTTTAACACCCAGTCATTTCCATGACATGTTCCAGGCCAGCTAAGTGATGACAGAAATGACGGCACCGAGAAAATCCTCGGAAAGCTTCAAGTAATACACGCTTCTGTGGGGGGATGGGAAGGCGAGCAGGTCATGTCTCAGACTCTGGGAGCGGCAGTCAGCTGGAGCCACGCCGACCACGTAAGGCTCAAGTAGGAAAATGGCTCCGTGATGGAGGAAAATGGCGCCACGGCCTCCCGTGACATTCAGTGCTGTGCTGCCCTCACAGCCTCCCGACGAGCAGAGGCACACGATGTGAAGAGGGGGTCCAGCCGGGGGCCCGGGGCCCCCTGCACAGCGCATGCATGCAGAAAGCACGCACACATTCACCTGGCCCTGGGCAGCACCGGGTGAACTCACAGGCACGTGGCAGGGACAGCGCCCAGAGGGGCGGGCGAGCGCAGGGCACCCAGGCGGCAGCACGATGACCGGGTCTGGTCTCCATGCACGGTCCCGACTTCCCATCAGAACCGGCTTCTCTCTGCCCCCTTTAAAGGCGGCGCGCTTCCCCCATACGCTCCGCTCCACTCCAACGTAAGTCAGTCTGCTTCATGAGCGCAGAAAATTTACTGTTCTCCAATAATCCTGCGGCAGAACGGACACTCTCATGTAACATTTACTCGCACCACTGACCCTGGCCGTAGTGATGCGTTCTGCCAACCTTCAACCCTGGCACATTCATCATGGGAGAAGCACAAAGACCCCTGACCTCCCCCCAGTTTGAAATAAACGTTCTCTTTTCTAAATTCCTGTCACACTCTGCCTCTCTCTTTCCAGTGGTATTTCCGTTATCGATGCTTTGAATCATGACGGTGAACACA
The DNA here is from genome assembly GCA_019455555.1 of Galemys pyrenaicus. Classification (NCBI taxonomy): domain Eukaryota; kingdom Metazoa; phylum Chordata; class Mammalia; order Eulipotyphla; family Talpidae; genus Galemys; species Galemys pyrenaicus. The sequence continues at coordinate 2,476,312 of JAGFMF010011663.1, read as the reverse complement.
CCAATACTCTCTCTCCCGGGGCCTCGAGTCCCTCACGCTTCCTTCATGCACACCTGCCATCCTGTCTCGAGGCAAACGCAAACCATCGAGAACACTCGGGTGCTCAATAAAAATTGAAACAAAAGAAAGATACGTTCTTGGAGTTTCTAAAATTTCAGTGTAATTATTATTTAGCCAAAGAAATAATGGTCACAAGAGCTCAGGCAAGGCATGCCCAGGAACCACGAACATTATCTCCCAGCTTATGTAAAAATACAACAATAAAAACTCTCGATCTCTCAAGAAGCCACACACAACAACAAAGCACAGGACACTCTGATTAAAGAATGGGCTGTGGAGCCGAGCAGACACGTCTCCACGGAAGACACAGAGATAGATGCCTGACAAGGCGCTCGGCACCACGCTCCATCAGGACACGCAAACCCGCACCCCAGTACCACCGCACGCCTTCGGGCTCGGCCGTCCTCAGGCCCAAGGGGCAGCAAGGGCCGGCAAAGCGCCGCGGGGAAGAGGAAGATCGTGCCCAGTTGGGGGAACATACACTGGTTTAGTCACTGTGGGAAACAGCAGGGCGTTTCCTCAAAACGGATGCTTGCTCACTGCAAAGGAAATGAAAACAGGACATCAATGTGTGACCCGCACCCCACACCGAACTTTGTGACAGCTGAGGGGTGGAAACAGCCTGAACGTCATCAGTCGACGGCTGGCTAGACTTTGTGACACAAGCACACGCACGCACGCACACGCACGGAACATTACTCAACCAAGAAATAGAAGGGCGTCCTGGCTGGTGACAGCATGGGTTGGGTGGACCTTGAAGGTCTCATGCTGAGAGAGCTAAACCAGAGAGGAGAGGCCAAAACTCCATCACTTGAATAATTTATTTTTAAAAAAAGATTAATTTATTTATGCACACAAGAGCTGGGGTACAGACCAGAGGTGTGGGGGAGGTGAGAGGACTCCCCAGAGACAGCGCGGGGAGCAGAACAGGCAGATGCACTGAAACACACTGCTGAGGGGAGCAGCGGGAGGCAGGGGAGGTCTGCTGCGCCCTGTGGGTCCCTCCCTGGCCGGGATTGAACTCGTGCTGCAGCGGCTGCGGAAGCCCCACGGTGCTGCAACTCAACCCCTGCGCCACCAGGGAGGCAGCACAACTGCATCATCTAGACGCCAGTCTTGAAGAGTGAGTTCATAGAAACGCAGAGGAGAAAGGTGCTTGGCAGAGCAGGGCAGGAAGGAGTCGGGAAGATGTAAGGGCACAAACCAGCAAGTCAGTTAGCACTAAGTGCTAACTAAGATCTAATTCATCGCACCATGATTGCAGTCAACTAGACTGTCCTATAGACTTTAGAATTGCCGTAGACTAAGGTACACTGAGGCTATACTGTGGATAGACTTGAATGACCGATCCTAAGTATGATTATTTTTACGGTTAGAAAATCAAATTTCTATTAAGGATATTCTGTTTTGCTATTCAAGAATAATGTTTTATTTTTAATGGAATAGAATTTCTAAGATAATGAGATAGCTCTTCCCCTCAGACCCATACATACTAATAACTATATCAATTTGAATTGAATATTTACCATCTTGTTCAGTGACAAAATCTTGTTTATACCTTTTTATAGATAATGTTTCCAGAATGAAATTGCTTTGTGTTCCTGAGGCTGATGTGAATTCATAAGCTTGTAATACAATACATTTTAGAGGGATAATTATGCTTTCCATACATCTACTCAATACTAAGTATGTAGGCTAGCAGATACTGTTATCAGTAAATATGTCATGAGAGCTATTTAAAAAATGAGAATTTATGCTCCAGAGGTAACTTTTGAAATGAATTTTCAGGTCAAAAACTTCATTTTTCAGCGGTCCAAGTTGACCTTAAAGTAACTCACAGAACTGCAGAAGTCACCCCTCACCTAGCTGTCTCCAGTAAAACTTAAAAAAACATGTTCAGCTCCTAAAATAAGTACATTTGACATTTTTCTCCACTGCATATTGAAACTGGCTTAAAAATATGTTCAAAGCTTATCCCAAAAGTGACACTGTTGTAACTCACACTCAGGAAAAGATGACAGCCTTTGAGCGAGGACAACACCCTCCCCACTCCAGCCTCAGTCTCCTGCCGACAATCACCAAGATGTGGACGTTGGGGCCTCTTTATTCATGCCACACCCCTCATCTCTGAAGCCTGAGGACTGAAGCGTGAGGGTACACAGGCGCGCGCACACACAGACGTATTTTGGGATGTGACAGAGCACTTATTTGTTAGAGAAAGGGTTAAGACTGCATTGTCTTTGGACAAATGACGCCTCAGAGAACTCACGGAGGAGAGACGCTACGGGAGCACAACGGGCTCATTTCCACTGGTCACAACGCTGAGATCACATTTTTTTGTTATTATGAGGCCTGGGCAATGTGTGCCCCTGAGCAGTCACTAATGGCCAGAGGGGCCTCTCTGCCTGGGCACTGCTGGGCTGAGCATCTGTCAAGAAACCTGGGGAACTGTCCTGCCCAGTGCAGGGACTGAGTGATGTGGAACTTAATTAGACTGGGAGTCACAGAAGCGAGAAATCACCCCCCTGAGATGGCAGGCCCCTGAGCCCCGGCGGCTCTCCCAGCAGACTTCCACTGACACAGCTCCTTTCGTAAACACAATTCCTGACAGGACCCACGCCTGTCAGAGGCCACCGGCTGCAGTGCTTTCCAACACGGCCTCTCAGAGCACTCGCCCAAGAGAGCTCCCAACATGGCTGTGATGCACAGAAAGCCAATCGGAGGCAGAAAGAGCATATTGCTGGAGTCAAATCCCCCGAGTGGAGACCCAGTTCTCGCACGTGTGTCCTCAGGAAAATATCTTAGCTTTTCTGTGCCAGCTTGGTCCATTAGGAAAGTGGACAGTAACATCTACCTCAAGAATTATAATATATCCACTGGGTAAGAACAGCGGTGGGCACGAATTACACTCCACAAATGTCAGCTCCAGGTACGTGTCATCATGAAAATAAACTTGAGAAGTGCGATGACAAGACCCTCTTCTGACAACTCCAGTGTGAGCACATTAAAGGCTCTGAGGAGCACTTACATACAGATACCTGTTTAAGCCAGTATTCTCCAGGCCTACACAACAATGAGCTAATAATTCATTGAACTACAATAGTTTCCATAGAATATTCTAGGGGGAACTATCCTGACAACTTTTGTTGATGCCCAAACCAAGCTGAGTGGAAGCAAGTTAGACCAATATCACCGGTAGCTGTAGGAAGCAGGACCTGCCATCTTTTCAAAAAGAAAGCCCTTCTCACTGCAAACAAGGCAGGACTTGATCCCTGGGAGAGAGAGCTATGTGACCAAGTGCGTGAAGCAAGGGCCTGCTCACGGACAGACACAGGCAAGCAGGAAGATGGACTCTGAAGCACTCTTCAGAAACCAATTACATCCCCATTCAGAGTCACCTGCTACTGAACACTCGAATGACCGACTAGTCTACACCTTTGCAGTACATGAATCAATTACTTAGCTACACTGCTGCAGAGAGGGGAAGGATGATGACCCCGCCCTCACAATAAAAGGAGGGCTCACTCAGACTTCCAGCTTTCGTGATGCATGCACCGGCAGTGGCCCTCTAAGAACAAGCTCGAAGATAACAACGACCAGCGCCTAAGACCCAACAGTTCGAGGCAGCTCACTGACTTCAGTGCTCACAAACATTTTCAGGGGGTGTTAACATCTTCATTTTGCACATAAAGGAACTGACGTTGAAAAAGCAACAGCACTGGACCTCCCTGGTGGCGCAGCAGGTTGAGCGCTGCACTGTGAAGCATCTGCTACACAGCAGTGTGAGTTTGATCCCCGGCCAGGGAGCGGACCCACATGGCGAGGCAGACCTCTCCCGCCTCGCCCGGTGCTCCCCTCGGCAGTGTATTTCAGTTTACCTGCCTGTTCTGCTCCCCGCTCTGTTTCTGGTGACTCCTCTCACCTCCCATGACTCTGGCCTGTGCCCCTGCTCTTGTATGCATAAATAAAAAAAAGTAATAATTGGAAAAAAAAAAAAAAAAGCAACAGCAGCGCCCCCCTACGCATGTGGTAATCAGCAAGCCTAACTGTGAACCCAAGTCTGTGGGTTTTCAGAACCAGGGTCCTTCTTCCACACCATGCGGCTGCCGCTACAGCGAGCACAGCACAAGTTGTTCCTCCTTGTTACTTTAACGTCCTAATGGTTTTGCCCCCATACCGTTGTGTCTTTTTTCTCCCTAAAATGTTGAGTCACAGGACCATTAAAGAAACGCAATAATGAGCTTCTGAGTGGGGGGAGATGCTAACCCAGTCCCCGGGGACGGACGCTCCTCCTCAGCAGTCGTTGCTGCCCGTGGCTGGACACCACCGTGACTGCCGTGGCAGCTGGCAAAGTCTCACCCAGAGGGTAATTTCTTAAGATCCTCTGTGGAGGCTAGAAAAGGACAGTTCAAGTTTGGAAGCTGAGAACTGGCCCAAGGCCTTAAATTGTGGGAGGTTTTACTTCTCCGATAAACCTGATTCTCTCTGGAAAGTTCCTTCCTCAAGCTAGGTAGCTGGGGTCTAATATCTCTGCAGCTGCAGGAACTCAACTTAATGGCAGAATTGGATTAGCTATATGGAATTCTGCTTTATGACCAATATTTTAAGAAATGCATCTGTTCCTAAAGATAGCTGAGGGACAGCTGCTCAGTGGAGAAAAACAGCCTGTTGACTCTGCCATCATCGAAGGCTATGGCTTAGAGAAATAAATAAAGCTGACAGCAGTCAACTGCACGGGCTAATCCAGGCGGTGCAAAGACAAACTGCAAGAAAATGAAGTGGAGGAGACTTGGATCCCTTCTGTTTCCAAATCACGTCAGTAGACGTGAACCCCACCCGCGCCAGCATGGACTCCGGACGTACAGACTTTGCGCCCCTGACGACCAGGGGTAATATCGTTAATGTAATATTTACAGGCAGAAGTCCAAGCCCTCTGGCTTTCACATTTGTTTTGATTTATGCTAATGGCTGTCAGCGGGCTTGCTCAATAATTGGACCAGAACATTAAAGAACTCGTGCTGATTTGCTGTAATACCTGAGGCTGTAAAATGATAATTATAAACAGCTGTTGAGCATAGCGTGGTGTCAGAAATCCTATGCTGGTGACAGTTCAAAATGCATTAAGTAACTTGAAGATGCAACAGGAACTGGGGCTTTCACCTGAATGACGTGACCAAACAGAAGCAGCCAGTGGGAGCTACCAAAACCCACAATTTAAGGGGCAACACAGCTGTGTCCAGACAGAGGCTGGACTCAGAGAAGCAAGTCGATATTCAGGAGGTGGTTCAAACTGAGACTCCAGAACTGGAAAGGCCGAGTGCACCAGGAGGCAGTGAAGTGACGTCACCACAGGCTCGACCGTCCGGTCCCTCACCACGTCAAGCGCACCCTGCGGATGGCGCACGCAGAAAGTGAGGTGGTCTCCGCAGTTACTATGTGTCTGCTGTTTCTCGCGCCACTGGAGGGAGACAACAGCCGCACTCCCCATGGCGCCCAACAGCCCCCGACCATGTGCTGAACGGCTCCACCATGACTCAGCGCTGGGACCAGGCCCTGAATGAAATTTAGGCTTCAATTATCAGTCCAAGGACAGTGAGGAGGGAGGGTTAAAATCCTGATTAGTTTTGACCAACCAGGGTTCACCCTTGTGACAGGAAGAGTGTCTAGTCCCATCAAAAATGCATGCCTCTGAGGGGTCATTCCAGAGAATATATTTTATAAAGGCCAACTGTGCAGACTCAAGTGAACACGTGTGGTAGAAATGTAAAGAAGGGAGTGGAGAAGTGGGAGACAGCAGCTGCACGGACAGAACTGCCATCGAGGGGGAGTTTCTCTGTGACTGAGGGGAGAATGCTTTTCTTCCAAAAAAGTTATCCATTCACAAACAAGTACGTACACACACATGCAAGTATACACACACGTACATAAACACACACACGGAATTAGAGTTTTCAACACACATGCACATCACACCTATCTGAAGTAATACTCTTTTAAGCTTTTAAAGCGCCCACTAGTTGATTTTATAATTTAATAATAACCTCAATAATAACCTCACCTCTAAGACAACAAAATAAAGTGGAGTCTCTACATTTCTAGGCATAACCACTTCAGTCAAAGAGAGATTACAAACTGATTTAACAACATCACCTAGTATTAGTAGCAAGAGACATTTTAGGGGTTCACTTAAAACTCCCGTCAGTAGCTACTAGATCTGTGTGATTCTATCATGATTAGTTTTTTTATACTTCATTTTACGATATGGGAATTCAAGAACAGATTGCAGATGATTAGACTCTTCTTAAAACTTCTCAGACTCTCAATACTGTCCTTCCATCAAGCTATCACATAGTTAAGCTGGTAAAATTAGGAATGTAATAGATTGTGGTGGAGAGAATTCTTATCCAAATTCTGGAAATGACCATCTAAGGCAACAGCTTCAAAACAGTGTGGCCCACTCTCCTGTGGGCCTGGTTACCCAAATCTCAACCAGGTCTCAGGAGTGGGAACCGACAATGACCATCAGGTACTGACATGTGGGGCTTAGAGCACCTTGCTCTTTAATTGCAAGAAAATTGTAGAAAAGAAACAAAACCAAAAAGCAAACCTTGGCTTAAGAAAAAAATGGACAAGCCAGGCCTCATGTCTAATAGAATTTCTAGGGACCTACGAAGAATCTTAAAACTGATTTTCTTTATTATGCAATTTATTTGAACTCCATTGGATTGTACTGAAGAGCCTTGGATTTAGTCATTAGGATGAATAAAGAATTCCATCTTCTTTATTCATTTATTCAACATATGTATAAGGTGCAATGTCAGTAACCTGGGATTAAAGGGATAATCGCTTGATTACACATTCCTAGAACTTAACAGGAGACAACTGTTAAACAATACCATAAATATATCATTATTGATTGCAATAAATGGTGTTGAAGAAAAGACAAATCTGAGATAAAAAGCAATTTAGATTGTGGGTGGAGGGAATAACCTTTAAAAAGTGTGATTTAGGTGAAATAACTAACAGTTATTCAGGTTTAGAGTTGGGATGCAAAGCCATCTCAGTTCTGAGCTGATGAAAATCTATGGAAGTGAAGTTGCACGTCTCAGGGCTCTAAATTAGCCCTTAGATTTCAGAATCTAAGGACGTGACATCATGGGACAAGGTGACTTTTTTCTCCTGATTTGCTTCCCAGCGACAATCTCTCTCCACTTTACCCCCTAAGTCAGGTCAATCTACATTTAGACATGCCATCTACTCAAACAACTGTTCAGGTAATTGAAGTTAGTCCCAGCTGTTCCAAAAACTGATTTCCACTTGCAAATTCTGGGATGTTATATTAGACTACGTGGGAAAAATAAGTAGGTGCACTGATGAACTTGTAATTCAGAGGTTATACTTACGATGAATTTCAAATTTGTGTGATATGTATCTTTAAAAAAAATAGTTCGTTTCTAGAGGGGATATAAGGATGGACTGGGAGAAAAATAAGAAAAAAAATGTTAAGTTTCTTGAGTGTGACAGTGACATTTTCGGAGCACCCACTTTCGTAGAAACAGAGTGACATGGCACGGCATCTGTACCTTGCTTGAAGTAACTTACAAAATGTCCACAAACACACACGTTCCCCTGAACACACACAACACTCAGCACACATACACACAGAGAGAAAAGCAAAGGTGTTATAAAAAAAGGTTCTAACTCCACCTACTGCAAAGGGCCAGAAGTAGTGGTCAACTCAGCAAAACTCTTAAGAGCTATGATTTAATTCTGAGAGCTTTATAGAAACAGCTGGAATAGGAAATGTTTAAGACAGACTTGAGCAGACTAATAAACTAGAAACTAAGGAAACTATTAAAACTTGGGTCATGCCAAAATGTTCATAACCTAAGAGGTCAAAGATGGGGAATTCAAACATAAATAAGAATAATTTCAATGCTGGAAACACACCATGCGCTGGTGTTATACATAATTTCAGAAGAATGAAACCCTCTTTTTTCCCTTCAGAGAAGAATAACATAAACTAATTTTTTAAAAAACTAGATCAAAATAAATGTAGGTAATGGAGGCAGAGAAAACGAATCGAAAACTTTACCCATCCTAACTATATGAACTATATCTTAAGACAGACAAATTTTAATTAAGTTTCTGATTCACACCTTACATCATTCTATTACTGGTATTGTAGAGAACTGTTATTTAGCTATATGTATATTAGATACTAAATTATGAATTAAATCCTTAAACCCAAGTGACCTAACTCAGTGGCTTTCCCTCTTAACTCTCCTGGACAGTGATGACAGAAATGAGTTACAGTTGCAAAAGAGTAAGGAGTATCCCATTTCCTCTTGGGAGGTAAAGAACTTTCCAGGAAGAACCAGTATCTAAAATAAAGGATGAAGGCGAGTACTATATGTCCACAAATACAGGAACGTCCAGGCCAACACGCGCCTGGAATTAACAGCGCTACGCTCCAGAGGATGGTGCTGTGGTTAGCTACTGCTCCGTAACAAGCCACCTAGACCCAGCGGCACTTCCATAAACCGGAAACATTTCTGACCTGTGCGTGGGGTTCCCTGAGTCAAGACGACATGATGCCGATACTACTGGCTGTGGCAAGGACTGTCTGTGTCTGAGACCAACGGTCACCCCTCTGCATCTCTCCTGCCTGGGGCCATGCCCTTCTCTTGGCGATGACGAAAGGCAAGAGGACGAATAGAAAGAAGCATGGTTTCTTGGGAAGAGGGTCAGCATGGCACTGCCACTCGCGCTCATTCTGTGCACAAAGTTAGAGGCCAACTCTTGTGAAGAATGACACTCAGCCCCAGCGAGAAGCTGTGGGTACAAGAGACGGCGAGGTGGGGCCACCCCGAGAACACAGCACGCGTGGCCTGGGGCTGCGGATGCAGGTGACACCTGTCAGCAGAGATCTCTGAGGGCTTCTGTGGGAGCAAAGCAATTCTAGGGGCCTCCCTGGGGGTGCAGGGGTTAAGTTTCACCACTATGAAGCTATGGCCAGCCACCATAGCACGAGTTCGATGCCCAGACAGGGAGAGGACTGCAGCAGACCTCTCCTGCCTCCCCGCTGCTCCCCTCAGCAGTGTGCTTCAGTCCATCTGCCTGTTCTGCTTCCCGCTCTGTCTCTGGGGCATCCTCTCTCCTCCCACACCTCTGGCCGGTACCCCAGCTCTTGTACGCAAAAATAAAAATAAAATGAACCTTAAAACAAGAAGCAAAACAACTCTAGGACTTAGGCACGTCTATGATGGTGACAGGCGCAGAGACAGCCTCCCTGCACACGCTCCTTCTCTGTGGCCTCCAGAGTGCTTTAATCTCTTAGCTGTTGCTCCCAAGGACAAGTTCTCCAGTTTCAGGTTCTTCAGAAACCAGTGCCGGGGGCGGGGGCTAGGCCCCCCTGTGCCTGTCAGGGCGTCAGGGCGTCCTGCCTCTCTGTCCTGCCGCTCCCCGTGGGGACCGCTGACAGGAAGCGGGAATGGCATAGCCTGCTCCAGCGCATGCCTGGCGCCCCTCATCGACCTGCCAGTCAGCCCCCACACACCGCACACCTCACACCTCGCTTTCGAAATGGCGACACGCTCCCCCAGCTATGGCGTTGCTCCAGGGAGCTGGGCTCGAGGCCTCTCTGTCTCAGAGCTTCTGAGCTGCAGCCTCCAAAATCTAGTCAATCCGCTCTCTCCAGCTGTCAGCCCCCAGGGAAGCCAGCTTAGAGAGGAAGGCAACAGTTTCAATTGGAATGCAAAAGAAAAATCTGGTCAAGTGCCATTTTCTGAGAGAAAATAGTTTGTTTTCTTCCTAATTCAGAGTCAGACTTCAAAATGCGTAAATTTTAAAGCTGCCTTTCCATGCAGGAGGACACAAGTTTGAGGGTTTTTTTAATGTGTTTCCTTCATGATTTACAGAATATCCAGCTAGGAAAAAAATTCCTTTTCCAAAAACCACAATGCTCATCTACAGTCTGGCCCGTTCCTTCTCCGGGGCTCAAGCCGACTTGGTGACATCTTATCCTGTCTTGTTCCGGGACAGAGATAAAGTCTTGGATGCCTAGATTGTCCTTACCTAATCAAAGCAGAAGTCACTTCACGTTATTGTTCACGAGAGCAAAGCAAGCCAGCCATACAGGGCTGGGCTGATAAACTGGTTCAAAGTTACAAGAAAGAAGAAATGCACATGAATCAGAGAAAAGATGAGAGCAGTTATCAGCCATTTTCAAGGGCACGACTCAAACACACCAAGATATATGAGCAAAGGAAGAGTTGGATGATTGAAGATCGCAGCTTTTCACACTCTCAGGATTTTATGTGGAAGTTTTCTTGACTGTGAACCAATAAATTGCACACGATATCTCAATTCATTAAACACATCCATTTCATTTCTACATATGGTCATTTTCTCCACATCTCTTAAAAGCTTGGTATGTCTTCTGGGTCTCTCATCTACAGACGCCTCCTCTGTCTCTTTTCTTTGCTCGTAGTTTATCTGTTGAACCCAAGTCACTTCATATTTTCTCTGGCTGGGACGGTGCCGGCCGCCCATCAGGCTGCAGACCACAGGCTCTCTCACTCTGAGCTTCCCTCAAGGTGGACGCTGGGGAGATGGACCTGTGGAGGACAGGGGCAACTCCTCTGCAGATACACCCCGTGGAATCTCCACTCTGGAAAGAGCTGGGAGGTGCCACAGTAAATTTAAACGTCAAGCTTCCGTAAGACCCAGTCCTTCCACCCCAATTTATGTAAGCGAGAGAATGAAACTGACACATCCACACAAATACATGTGCAAACGTGTTCACAGCACTCACGGTAGATTATCTGTCATGGCCAAAAGAGTAGTCTAAATAGGCATCTAGTGGCGAGTGAATACAGAAAAAGTACACGGAAAATTTGAGACTGTGTACAATTCTCAAAGTACTATTATTCAGCCACAAAAAGGAACAAAGTACTCACTGATAGATGCTATAACATGGACAAACTTTGAAAGTGTGTGCTAAAATTTAAAAAGTCAGTCACCAAAGACCACATATTACATGACTCCATTTAAATCAAATGACCAAAATAGGCAAATTTCTAAAGAATATATAGAAGAGTTGTTGCTAGGGGCTGTGTGTGTGTGTACATTTTATGGCATAATCGTGATATTATACCATACAATTTTACACCTGTGACTATACATACACAACTCATAAGATATGTAGTTATAAAATTGAAATATATCTTGCATTCCTATTACACTTGCAGTTAAGACACATTCTACTTATGTCTTACAGCTGGATTGCCTTTCTTCCAGATCGACAATACAGGCGACAGAGAGAGCAGCTGACACAGACATAGGCAATGGAGAAGGAGACCATCCCATGATTAAACCTTTACTTTTGTCAACCAAAATAAAGAGCCCAACTGAGGCAAACCAAATGAGCATCAACTGGATTCACCCCGTGGGCAGAGGGCCAGCAAAAGGATCACCCTTCTGGAAACACACAGCAAGCGACAGGAAGTCTGGGAGGTTCGGGGGGTGGGCCTATGGGCAAGGAATGCAAAGGGGGCAAATCCAGTCAGAGTCCACACAGTGTGTGCACTCACTCAGGGCAGGGACTTCTTGGCACACGCTCGCCACGTAGGCTGCTCTGTAACTCAGGATCAGCGGGAAATCAGATTCTCCGTTGCCAAGTTTTATTTTCTGAAGATGCACACTTGAGATTCTCACTCTACATCTTTGGATGATGTTGAACCTGAGGCTGAAATCCTGTTGTGTCTTTCTCCAGGGGAGGACGCTGTCAAGGCAGTTCTGTCACCCAGTTCCTGAGGCAGCCTGAGGGGTCTGGAGTGTGCTCCCCAACCTCGATTATCCCTTTGTGTCAGACATGTGTTGTCTGAGCACGCGGTCATTCCATCAATGACTTTAGAAAACTTAGGAAAATGCTGGGTTTTGATGGTCTCCTGGGCCTTGTCTGAGTTCCTCGATGCTTCTTTAGCTCATGATTTAATGGGATGTGGCACGTAATGATCTGTCTTTAGACAAATATATTTGGCATGTTTGCTTGTAAGGAAGTTGTCTGACTTCCTATGCTTCCTCATGGCAATGCCGTTTGGTTTCCAAACTACTGTTGTCGAACACGTCCACGTGAGTTTGTTGACCTGAACCCCCCGGGGCGCCACTCTGAGCGTCCAGTCTCGGGCACAGCTTGCACGTGCCTCGTCTGCGTGCTGGTTCGAAAGCCCATCGCGGACTGCTCCTCTCTGCTCGCACATTCCTTTGCTCTAGTCCTTGTCTGGGCTTTTCTCCCTTGCTCCTGTCCTGCTCGGTTTCCATGCCGCACGGGAGGATGTCCTCAGGCCGAGGTGCTATCGGGGACGGACACCCTGGAATGTACGTTTGGGTAGCCGTGGGCGCTCAGCCTGCTGGGCACTCTGTCCGCTAGGCTGACCTCAGGGGACAGCAGACCCCCGCAGGGTCAGCGGCCATTCTCGCACCGGCCCCTGCATGCCGGGCGGGTCCCCAGGGTCCTCCGTGCTCTGGGGCGGCTGGACCCCTCAGGCGCCCCCTTGCGTCCCCCATCACTATGGGGTCTAGTCGGACGCTGCCCTGCAGGCGCGCTCCAGGATGCGTGGGGACCTTCCCTTGGCTTTGCTGAGCGTGCTGGAGCCACGATAATTCAATCATGGATGGCAGTTTGCGATGTGTTGATGCATGTGCTCTGATGTGGGGATTTCGGGAGTTTCAAAATCACTTCGCCTTTGTCATCTTCCAGAATCCTGGCCTTGGTTTCTTGAAACAAGCATCAAATTTGTCTCAAAGGACTTTAACAGGTGCACATGTGAAAATGAATTACTTAAGACTAATAGATAAAAGTAAATTTCTGCAGAGAGCCGTATTACAAATTTTCTTGACTGGATTTTGTGGAAATAGTTGAAATTTTAAACAATGCCTAGAAAGACATAATTACTTGAATTTCTGATTACATAAGTATAGCATGGGCTCCTCCATGATAATTCAATCAGTGACATAAAGACGTGCCTGATGTAGTGACACACCTGGAAACTTCCCATCACAAGACTGACCACATTTTCCTTTTACTGTGAAAAGAAATCACAGAAGAAGTTTCAGAATAATCTTTTAATGTTCCCCCAATTCTAACGTTCTGCTTTGAATAAAAGCCCATGCCCACCTGGGTCCCTCTCCCTCTCCCGCGGTCCAGGCTCTGCCCCGGGTCCACTGATGCGCTTGCTGGCAAGTCAGCGCAGAGCTGTTGTAGTAAGTGCAGTTTGGACTCGGTCCTATTTTTCTGCAATGTTATTTACACACTTTTATAAACTAGACAAAAAGCAAAACGTTGGTGCAGAAGGGAAGCTGACAAGCTTCCAGGTCTCACCGACGCACCATGCAAGGGAGGTGCCCAAGAGAAAGCCACAGACTAGCGGGCATTTGACTTCTGACCAGAAACACACGATGAGTGTGAGACGCTCTCACACACTCACGGGGTAAGGCCCGTGCATGGCAGCTTGGAGGCAGAGCGGCTTCCATGAGAAGCGCTGTCTTTCTAGTAAAGAGAGTTCTTGCATTTTGTGTGCATGCTGAACACTGGTTGACAGCCTGCTTTGTATAAATATGTTGCCATTTTTTCTGTAGGGACATTTTTAATTCACCTGGTTTTATTTTACTCATTTTTAAAAATATTTATTTATGCATGTAAGAGCTGGGTGCAGGCCAGAGTCATGGCAGGTGAAAGGATTCACCAGAGACAGCCGGGAGCAGAACAGGCAGACCCACTGAAATCCACTGCTGAGGGGAGCAGCGGGAGGCAGGAGCGGTCTGCTGCGCCCTGGGGGGGGGGGGCCCTCCCTGGCCGGGGATCAAACTCACGCTGCAGTGGCTGCAGCAGCTCCACGGTGCAGTGCTCAACCCCTTGCGCCACCAGAGAGGCCCAGAGTCATCTGGTTTGAAAAGTGTGCCTTTATGTTTCTACAGTCTGCCATACGGATTTAGGAAGCACTAAAATCACGCACTCACCAGAGCACCAGGACTGCCAGCGCCCTCTCAGCAGCCGACAGTCACGGCTGAAGCCGCAATTTTACTTCAGTTACTTTACCATGAAATCTCAATCTGTGCTTTCTCTGACGTCCGTGGCCTCTGTGCACCCCTTGCACCCACACAGCTCTCTGCCTCTGTGCGTCTCGGGAAAGCCCTTCCGACCCGGCGCTGCACAGATCGCAGCGCGCCCTCTCCGTGTAAGGGCGGCCCGCGAGAAGAGCTTCTGGCCAAGTTACCGCACGATTCCTGGACCGTGAAGTGGAAGGAAAAGCCCTGCAGGGTGCGAGCTGAGACAGAGCTCCGAGGGCGCCGGGCCGGGCACCCTTCTGCGAGGCAGGCGGGCGCAGCAGCACTGGGTGAACGTGCAAAGCCAGCTTCGTCCTGCTCGCCGTGCCCGGCGGCTCGAGAACGGCCCGCGCACCCCTTCTCCACGCTCGGGTCCATCAGCTGCTTCCTGCCAATCAAACCCGCAGCAGAGCTTATTTATTTCTCACACCGGCGCCCGCCCGGGTGCCAGCGCCACGCACGCTGCGCAGTGGGCCGCACGCTGCGCAGTGGGCCGCTGCTCGGCACCGCGGGAAGCGCGGCTGAGGAACTGCGCTTTCTAACTCCGCCTGAACAAAAGGTTCGCGCAGAGTCCCTGGTCCAAAGACAGCGTCCCTCCTCTGGCTCCTGTTTCGAGAGTCACACCAAGGAAGTCGCCCCTTCACTTTTCCTGCCAAGTTTTGCTCCTTTAACGATGCCTCTTCTCATCCATCGTGCACAAGAGTGTGAGGGTTTACACTTCCCGGATTCCTGGAGGATGACTCACTGGAGCCCCCAAGCAACCAAAACCTCATCCCGGTTCCACAGAGAGCGCAGCACTCAGCAGAAGTGGGCCGCACCACAGGCCCATCGTTGGAGGAGGGGCCTGCGTCCTGGGGCACATCTCACACCCGGACGCCGTGCGCCCTCTGCGTCTTAGCCGGTTAGTTTCAGCGGCTTTATTTCTCAGGGATGACCTTAGGGAAAGTTTATTTTCTACCTGCTAACGCGAACAAGCCGCTGGCTTTGGTTGAGTCGCGCGTCTGGACAACCGCCGCCGTGGCCACACTTACATCATCTTTACCCTAGAGAGACGTTCTGCACCCTCTGCCCCGCGTGGCCCAGCCCAGCTCCCCTCAGACCGAGGCTTCCGCCAACTTGCCTTCTGATTCTGAGACTCCTCTGCTCAGGGGTTTACACAAACAGCATCACAGAACTTGCCTCCATGTCCAGATTCTTTGCCCAGCGTGGGGTTTCCAGTCTTTAGTGTGTTCGCTTCAATTTAAATTTATAGTTTGCACTTTTATATCCCTACTCCCCACTTAACTTTTTTGTGAGGTTTTACTTATAGGCATGTGTGTGCGTGTCACATTACAGACACACATACTTACTTAAAATCACATACATGTAATACATAGCCAGGTGCTTATATACAAACATGGATTTCAATTTTTCTACTGAAGTGACTAAGTTTTAGATCAGTATCAGTTCTGATATTAAAAACTCAAGGAACCTCTAACATTCCTTCCTGCATGATTATGCATGAAGAAGAGGGCAAAGGAATATAAGTATTTAACTACCAATGACAGGCGATAACTCATCACAGAATAGGACAATCCTGTGTAAATAAAAATAACACCTGCAAATGGAAACGGAAAGCAGCAGGGGCCAAGGTCTTCATTTCTTCCAGATCCTTCTATCTTAACTGGTTGTACAGAGGATCCAATTAGGGCCAGGGAATTTGTGCGCTTCAGCACCCGTGTGGCCCCTCCCCCAGGTGACGGGGAAGCTTCCTCCCGCGGAGCTGACTCTCCCCAGGCAGCTCTGAGGCGGTTGTGGGATCAAGAGACTTTTAAATGGCTGCTTTAGCTGAGGCTAACACAATTTACGTAATTACTAACTAATGTCTACTCGTATTTGACTATTCAAAATGAGGAATTGATGAAGTGCTGTATAAGGCCAATATTTTAAGAAAATTATTTTCCAAAAACTGATTTGAGGGGCCAGAGCTGCTTTTTGTTTTTAAATTACACTTCATATGTCACCACTGATACCAAAGACAAGATGACTCCGGGCCTCCCTGGTGGCACAGGGGTTAAAGTCTTAGCGCTATCAAGCTGGCCAGCCACTGAGGCCTGCATTTGATTCCCGGCCAGGTAGGGGACCCACAGGGCGCAGCAGATCTCTCCTGCCTCCCCACTACTCCCCTCAGCAGTGGATTTCAGTGGATCTGCTTGTTCTGCTCCCCGCTCTGTCTCTGGTGAAATCTCCCCGTACCTCTGGCCTGGACGCTAGTTCTTGCCTGCCTGAATAAATCAAACAAATCTTTAAAAAAAAATGACCTCTAAAAATAAATTATAAAAGATTGGGAAAAATCAGCATAGCTTGCAAGAAAAATTTTACTTCATGATACCTAAAGCGAAGCATATTTCCTTGTTCATTATTATTTTAAATTGAATGAATAATCAGAGATAAAAAAGGAGCTCGCAGTCCACAGCTTGAAGCCTGGGCACTGTGCCCTGGCCCCACCCACACGGGGGGCACCGAGCCACCCAGGTGTCTCCACGCGAGGGGCCCGCTCCACCGAGCTCCGCTCTCACCACATCCTCCAGGGGAGTCACTTTCAGATGCTGGGGTGCTGGCTGGAGTTCATGCTTCAGTGCCCCTGGGAGAGGAAGAAAATCTACTCTCCTGCGGACTAATGCTGGGGAACAAGGATGCTCTCCCGGAGGACAGTGCACAGCACGACTTCCGTCGGGGCCCTGTGGGTTCGCTATGAAGTTACGTCGTACGCTGCGTGAGGCCAGGACACTCAGCTGCCTCACATATGCTCGTGGCAGAGAACTCCGAACCATAAGACTGGTTCCTGGATCAGTGCTTAGATACAGAAAACGGGACACTCACGTGCCAGCAACCGCACAATTGTTAAAATGCCAGTGTGAGGAATTAGGCACAACCCCCACTGCGGAGACCTGAACGCGGAGGCCTGAAGTAGCCGAGCCACAGCTGTGCGGGTGGAAGGGGCAGTTCACAAACTCGCAGACCCGGAGTTCTCAAGACAAGTCCAATCGGGGCACCGCACGGCCTCTTAAGCTGCGAAAGGGTGAGCTGCTGTGGATGCAATCTGATTTCTCTTGGGCTTGAAAATTCATTATTAAGCTTAAACTTAAATTCAGTTAAGCTCAAACTCAATAGTTTCTTCCTTACACATGCATATGAAGCCCTTACATGCCAACTTTAAATCTGTTGCCCTGTTTTCAGATAAAAAATCAAACCATAGGTAGCAAAGACTTCTGGTCCCTAATTCAATTCTCTCCTCCTTTAGGCATAAAATCCATAACTCAGGGTTAAGTTGCTTTAGAGTCAAGGCAAAAGCCAATTTAGCCTAATAAAATGGTGCATGAATTCCCCTGGCGTGGGTGTTGTTTGGCAGGTGGGGTGAGGGGGGCATTGTAATATGTGTCTTATTACAGGCTCCATCAGACTGTAGGAATAAAATTTTTGCAGCGATTTGGAAACTAGCAAGGACCAGCCTTAGACTGAAGCCAGAAGGTGAGCAGAAGAGCAATCTGGGCCCATGATGGTTTCACCGAGCCACTGCTGGCACCAAGCCTAGAGCCCGCTGTGCCTCTTGCTCCCGCCTAGAATGACTCACTTTACTATTAGGTGAGTGCAGGGGGTGATGCGTTGCTACCTGCAGCCTGAAGCATTCTGCGTGACCCGTCACCCGATGGCGGACAAGTGCGCGTTTATTTCAGGGCGAGCGGTCATTGATTATAGTGGCAAAATTAGCTGTTTTCCTTTTGGGACGCTGAAAGTTTCGAAAGTGCTTTTCCACTGTCTGACTCCACAAAGCGTATTTGGAACATAGCTCACAAAATCGAGCTGAGCCAGGAAACAGCCAAACTATCAAACGAGCAAATTCCAAGGTTCTCACTCCAAGGAGGAAAATGAAGAAATAAAGAAGTCCAGATGAAAGGGGGCCGGCAGCCCTCCGGGGAGTCATATGCCTGAGACAGCACCTCTCAAACGAAATGCAAAACCGAAACTATCCGTCGTCAGGGTACCTCAGCGCTAGCTGTCAGCTGAGGGCCAAGCTGCCAGCATGAAGTGGGCGTCTACTGGCTGTGCGCCAGTTACCTTCTCGCACGTTTTCTTTCAAAAGTGACGACACGTTGTTGATAGAAATTATTTTCTGCATGTGGACATTTTTCTGTTCAAATCGATGGCCGCTGAGTTGTACAAAGCTACAGGCCCGTATGTGTCTACCCGTGAACAATAAATTCAACAGAAACGAAAGCGACCTGGGGGAACCCGCCTGTCGTCACCTTCGCTGGTTTTACCACCATGTGACACATCGACCATTGTGGAGAAAGATGAACGTCTATTCCTCGGCCAGCTGCCACCCACTTCCCTCCACTCCTGGACCTTCGCTACTACGTGGGGGGAGAAACCCCTTAATAAAACTCCCAGAGGTGCGCTCACGCGTGTGGCCTCGCAGCCTGGTCTGTCCCCGGGCACCCCACAAGGGGAGAGAATGCCACGCACAGGCTTCGCGGTGAGGGGACCCCTCAGGTGAACTCCCGCGGAGCCCCAAAGACCAAGGCCCTGGCACGTGACCCCGGCGGCCTGCGTCACTGGGCAGGGCCCTGACCTTGGCAGCGCTCACGCGGCGCTCAGACACAGCGACTCTCCGCGGCTAAGCTGTCCACATCTGCAGATGCGCTTGGTTGCCGTGATCAGATTTATTAAATATTAACTGATATCAGCTGGAAGGCGTCACGTGCTCATTAATCAAGCTAACTCATTACCATGGAATGAAGGTGTCAAAACAGCCCGTGGAACGGCAGCTCTGCCGTGTTCCTGGTGGGGGCACGGCCAGCCACCTCCTGCGGGGACCCGGCCTCCCTGCGCCTCATGCTCGCACAGCCCTTCCGTGCCCTCTGTGGCCCTGCCGTCACCAGTGGGCCTCGGAGAAGCGGGTGCCCCATGCCGCTGCCACCCAACCCCAGGGAGTGGGCAGCTCCACCAGCCAGGCCTGTGTGGCCGCGGTCGCTTCTCAGCCGGTTTGGCAGTGACCAGCCTACCGTCCCTTGAGCACCTGACTCATCAGCTCAGGGCAGCCCTGAAAGCGGGCGTCGGTGCGTGGCACAGCCGTAAGTTTCATCTCATTGGGTGCTTCATTTATCCTGTTACTCTAAGGGGTGACACAGGTCCTGATTCCCAAGGTTCTTTTTTAAGGGAAATAGGCATGTTTAGGTTGGACGTTCAGAATCTGAGCCCAGGAGAATGTGCGCGTTATCAGGTACCTCTCAGCCGCATGCAAGCGAGAGGGGAAAGCAAGCGCCCAGTGGTGGCAGACCCGCTAAAGCCAACCTTTGGGAAGCGCGGCACACGACGCTGGCTCACACCTGGATGCTGTGACTCGCGAGGGGAGGAGGCGCTCGCCGCACCGGGGAGGTGAGCCTGGCACGGCGGCTCTGCGCAGGCCTGGCTTCAACGTGCAGGACTTTAAGGTCACAGAAGCCGAGAGCTGATGCACTGACCACAGTGCCAGGCCACGCACTGTGCTGCCGCTGTTCTTGTCATGTTGGCAAGAGCCAGCAAGTGCGATTTCGTTATGGATGAGTAAACTGAGGCTCCGAATATTTAAGCAACATTATCAAAATGTGGATCAAGCAACTAACGGGTCTGACCCCAGTCTAACTCTGACCTCTCAGAGCTCTCGACAGCCCAAGGAAGCCCCAAGAACTGACCACAATGCTCCCTTTGGGGCCCAGTAGGCTTCACTGATTTGAATACTGCCAGAAACTACCGTTTGCAAAACGGCGATCTGAGAGTCCTGACGAGATGGTGTATGTGCAGACGGAAAGACAGATGCTAAACGAGGAATTATGCAGATGATGTCAATAATAGCTATGAAGGACGAACAAGACATAAATGAGAAGCCTGAGGAGAGAGACCTAATTTATAATTTAGACTGTGGGGTTAGTGAGCGATGATGAGTTGGCTGTGACATTTATACTGAGTTCTGAAGGGTGAGTGGGAGGGAAAAGCATGGAGACAGTGCATTAGGCTGGAATGAGTTTCTAACAGCAAGACATAGACATGAAGTCAGAAAAAATGGGAGCACACGAGGAAAGGCGAGCAGACCACAGGCGGCTGAGGAAAGGGCAGGGCAGGGACCCCGCTGGGTCACAGGCTGCCAGCAGGGCGCTGCCCAAGCACGGCCCAAGGGAGCCAGCGAGACAGCAATAGCACGTGCTCCCGTAGTATCGCTTTGAGTGGGACCGTCTAGAATCGTTGTATAACTCCTTGAGGAGCTGTAATTATTTCAAACTACAAGTTTTACCCTTTAAAAATAAAAGGAGGCAAAAGTAACAGAAGGTAAAACACTCCTCTCACTGAAGTGGAAATGAACTGAAGGGGAGGAAGCAAGAGCAGGGGAAGCCACAAGAGGCCATCAGCGTGGCCCAGACAGGGCTGACGGCCGGTGCAGGTGCTGGGGCAGAGCTGGAGGGCTGAGCCTGGCCCTCGTGCTGGAAGCAGAGCTGCAGGGACGAGGCGGCCCTGGGGACTCCGGCGTCCCGCTGAGTGCTGAACCAGTGCCGAGGCTGAGATGGGGCAGCTTGACGAGAAACCACACTCCTCGGGGAAAACCAGAGCTGGTTTGGGGACGTGCAACTAGACATGGAAATGCTTCCAGAATAGCCGCCATCGATGTGAAGGAGACAGCTGACAGACGGGCTTCAAACTCAGAAGATGCAAACACCAGCATCTGCAAGGGGTGGAGCACTTTAAGCCAGGGCATGTCCAGACTCCCTGAGGGTAAGAGGAAAAGTGGGGACAGCGCACAGAGCCCGGGTCTAAGGAACACGCAGAGGCCAGCAGGGCCCGGAAAGCCCACGGCCGGAAGCAAGCAGTCCGGCCGTGAAGATTCACACTAGGGCAAGACTCATGAGTGGCTCCGATCGTGGCCGGAGTTAGTTACCTCCATCGCCAGCTACCTCTGGTCACAGTCCGGGGAGTCAGTTACCGCGTCTTCCCACCAGCTGAGACAACGAAAGGCTCGAGCGCTACCGCGGGCATGAGCAGAGTGTTCGGAGTGGGCAACGCGGAGAACCTCCCACCAGCCGGCTTTGGCTCGTTCCTCGGGAGCTCTGCGGGTCGGAAGAGCCGGCCTCCCCCAAGCTGCTAGAGTCCCTTCTGTTTGAGCAGGCCCAGAGATCGGCACTTGGTCATCTACCACTTCCAGGGGCATCTCTGGACAGCTGAGACGGTCAGAAACTCTTCTCTGCTTATCCAAAATCTGTCATCCTGTGGCTTCGTGCCGCCAGCCCGTTTTACTCCCGGGGAGCACAGGGAGCGGCTTCTCCTCAGGACATGACAGTGCTCAAGCGTCTGTATCAAATGCTGGGTCCCCTGAGATTTCTCTTGTCAAGGCAAAATGTCATTGGGTTCTCGTATCAATCCTTGTAGGACAAAGCTATGAAACAAGTCAAGCAAAATGTACCCCAATTTAGAAAACGAATCCCTGCTGTGAGTGAGCGAGAGAGAGAGAGAGAGAGAGAGAGAGCTAACCCTACTAATACACTGAGTCATAGTGATTCAAACTGTTACCAGGATCAGACTTGTCGAGTAGTTTGACCAAAATCAGGTAATAATTTTTACATGAATGGGATTCCACTTGACTTAAAATAGGAAATGGACTCGAGGGACAAGTATCTTGCTATGGGAGGGCACACACAGGTGAGCACAAAAAAACATCTGAAAGATATAGTGATATTTCATAGCTAGAGCACATATACTACAGCACAGCTTACACACTACATAGGCACGCAGCGTATTTCTGAAGCAACCCCTCAAACAACTGAGGTGTGGGTTGAGATGGGGCAGGGGGGTGTCTCTTTGCCTCCTCCCAGCAGCCCAGACCTCTGGTCCCACCGCATCGACTGCAGATTTGGCATGTTCGAGTTGAGGCCATCATGTTCGTAATTTTATTCCAAAATTAGCAAAAAGATGCAGTGAAAGAATGCCTCATGATAATATTCAAGTAATAAATATTTGTAACCATCTGTGACTTTTTTCAGGTCCTATGACTAGCTCTCAAAAAAGGCATTTGCTCTTTCGCATGTATTATTTCAATTTTATTCTCAAAACGGACATCTCTGCCCCCACTTCAAAGATGAGGGAGCTGGGAGCACGAGGACCCAAGGTCAGAGTGAGACTTGGGCTGCAGTGACGCCCCCTCGGCTCCGGATGCAGTGTGGACTGCTGGCTGAGAACGACAGCAGCGAAGGCCAAGTGCTCTGTTTTTAAAGTAAGTACCTAACCTCTGGAGGCTGCACTTTCAAAGTCATTCACTCTCTCTGGAAACTTTGCTTTCCTTGTGTGTTAAGCAGGAATACTAGCACCTGTGTCTTCAGTTATTGTGAAAATATGAGAGATATATACTATAATGTACATTTAGACACTAAATTTTGGCACACAGGAAGAATACAGTAAACGGTGCCTGAAAAGAATAAAATTTAAAATTAAAAGTTTTACACCGCCCAGGGGTCAGGGGTCAGTGACACATAAACATAACAAAAGAACTTATCTTCTGTTTTCTGTTGCTTTGTCTATTTTTAACTTGGGGGCAGGGAAACCCTGTTTCCTATCTAATGCCAAGTCAAACACTCCACTTTTCAAGCTTCTTCTTTAAAATATTTATGACTTTCACTATGTTCGGAGAGCTCAGACAAATTAACTTAAACTGAAGTTTCCTACAAATAACATCAGCTCCATCGACATAACTAACTCCACACCCTAAAGCAGGCGGGTCGTGCTGAAGACAGGCCAGGTTGCCCCGGCTCTGGCAGTCCACCTGGAGCTGCCCAAACGCCAAGTGAAAACAGCAAAGTAGCCACTGGACATTTCAAGTTTCCTGGTTTAACTCAATCAGGTGGCCACACGCCCAATTTCAGTGAGAGGGGAGCGGGAACACTTAGACTAAGTGATTGCAGCCTTTTCAACAAAACAAGCTGCATTTTTCAAATTTCAATCAAGGCCTTTGATGTTATTTAAATAAATCCTGTCTAAATGTGCTGCGGTTCTGCACACTTTTAACAGACACTGCTGCTAAAACCATGCCTGTCACCTCCCCTCAGACACCTGAACAGGTTTTACATCTATTCATAGCCATAGATTTTCTTTGATCATTAGAAAGGTAAGGGAAGTTTTGATCAGGCTTAAGGCAGGGAGGAAAAATGAGGTAAATAGATGAGTAATTTAATCTCTATGACAGCAAGGTCTTGCCTCTTTAAAAAAAAAAAACCAGATGGATTATATTTGACATATAACACGGTGTTGTGCGCTTATCGATGTCCAGCACCTTGGACAGTGCCTGCTTGCCTGGAGTGTGCTCAAATTATTTGCTGAGTGAAAGGTGCTTGGACAGTTAAGTTCTATGAGGAGTTAGAGAGAAGGAGATGTTAAAATAACTGCTTTAGAGGAATCTGGTTACAAAACACTCCAGCTACTCTGAAGCCCAGATGGCAATGTAAGTCACATCGGCGGTACAGAGGCCAGTGAATTAAAATCCACCCCTTTCCCATATCCACGAACCTGTGAGTCTGGTGACCCCATTCGACTACTGAGTGTTCTCAGAGTGGCCGGTGCAAGCGTCACACCACAGCCGTGTGACACAGTCCACAGAGTGGATGCGTGTCGGATCCAGACCTGACTTGTGTTCGCCACTGTAAGCATTCTTTGAGGAAGCCACCCAAAAAGAAAAAAAAAAAAACGAGCCACCCAAAAAGAAATAAAAACGAGATATTCTTTGGAAGCTATTTGGACAATCAAAACTGCTGAACTCAGGTTAATTTGTGGCTCATGCCCTAAACCCTGGAGAATAAAAAGAAACAACAACCAAGTTTGTAATCATAACCCCCAATTTCCTGAATTCCATGTTTATTTACAGATATTGAAAGATCATAGATTGCAAACCTGTGCTTACCTTTTTATTAATTCTCACTTTAAGCTCTGTGAATTCCTCAGAATTTCCAAAAGAAAATGTTCACCTACCTGTTCAACTGTCCCTTTTGAAAATCTCACATCAATGTAGTGCAGAATCCATTCCTCAGTTCTGTAATTCAAAGAACACTGTTCCCAAAACAGTAACATTTCCTCAATGTCAACCACTTTTAAAAGCTTGGTTAAAATGTGAATCCATCTTTGAACTTAAAACCATATTAAATTTCTAGAATCGGCCACATTGTAACAAATGTTTTTCCTTTTTAGAAAACTTTTCATGGCTGCACAGGAACCATTGCTTCCGAAGCCCTTTGGTGACATATATTGGAAGTGACAGCCCACACACGAGCTGGGCATGCAAGAAGACATCTGCCATTGGGATTCACTGACAACAGACCAGGGAACTGCACTTCTCCATCTGAAAGTGTCATGTGTTGCCAATGGCCACAAATTCTTTACAGTTCCTCCCATCAAAAAATGGGTATTATCTCCCTAACCACACACACAGTATAGACTGGTTTTGTGACCTCCGCTGACTGAATGAATGAAGCAGAAGCAGCTCTGGGTGACTTCCAAGCCCAAGCCCCAAGGCATTTTGAAGCTTCTGCTTTTGCTTTCTTGAAACACAGTTGACTTGTGACTAAGCTTGAGCTAGCTCCTTTCACAAGAGAGTTGTGCAGAGAAAGGCACAATGTGAACGTGTACATGCCAAACCAGCATCCCCAGCTCAGCCCTCACAGACCAGAGAGTACTCAGACAACCCGAAGAACTGCGAGAGAGAATGGATGTCGCTTTACGTCACAGACATGTGGTTAGTTTGTTACACAGCAAAAGCTAACTCATACCAAACGCATGAAGAAGACAAGAAAAATAAGGTGGGAACAATTATTTTGATGAATTCTATTTCCTTTCTTTTTGCTTCTTTTTCTTTTTGGGGAGTCTTTAGTGAAGCGGGAAGGAGGGAAGGAGGAAGAGAGGGTTCCACTAGTAGACGTTCTCTTCATTTGGGGGCATCTGTTTGCACCAACTTCCTGACAGATGACCTTGCACCGCCCACACCCCCAAACTGGTCTTCTCAAGAAACACAGCAACTCCTGTGCTCTCTAACTTTTTGTGGGGTAGTACTTCTGGTAGGGTCTGATGAACTCACCGGGAAGAAGATGCTGCCTGTTTGATAAATCTTACATCGTTACCTAGCAGCTAGACTTTAACTCACTAGGCTGAGGAAATGCATGGAATGTATCACTCAGCGGACTTTGATTCAAGTCTTGTCCCCCGACTGCTGCCACCAGCCCCTCAGCTCAAAGGCACTGACCTGGATTCTTCAGCGTCATTGTCCTTACTGCTCTTGTTTCTTAAAACAGGGTTATTACCTGCATTTCACTATTTGTGAAAATTAAACATGTTTACGTGTCTCATGGGTCTGGACTAAGAGGTGATTGTGAAATAGTATCAAATTTACTTCCAAGCAGTTGTACCAAGTTACACTCCTGCCACTGTCTAAACACTTTGTTTTCCTTTAGATTATGGGATTCTCGGGCCTCCCTGGTGGCGCAGTGGGTTAAGCAACGCACTATGAAGCAGACCGCAGCCACTGCAGCACGAGTTCGATCCCTGCCGCCGGCCAGAGAGGGG